>CAUYUJ010008502.1:260723-345723 GCA_963575745.1 Prorocentrum cordatum
CGCCCGAAGGACGGCGCGGTGTTCCTCCCCGGGCTCTGCTCCACGGGCCTCATGACCCAAGGACATGAACAGTGGCAGCAGGACGCAGGGGCACCCTCCAGCTCGCAGGGGGGCCGACCCAAACTGAGATCCGAACCGCCTGCAGCAGAGCGTGTGCGGCTTCTCCTCGGTGCCCGGGGCTCCCTGCGGCTCGAGTTCCAGCGCCTCGCGGCATCCTGTGGTCCAGCTCGCTGCCCGGGCCAGCCCCGGGAAGGACGAGGCGCGGGGGTCCGAACTGGGATGGGCCGAGGCGAGGGAGCAGGCGCGCGGCTCGATGCCCGCGGCTCGATGCCTGCGGCTGGCTGCGCCTGCGGCCCGAGTGCCGGGGCTTGCCCGCCTCCCCCGGTCCGGCCCGCCCACCAGGCCGGACCCGGGGAAGGGGCGAGGCGAGGCGAGGCCAGGCGAGCGCGCAGTGGCGCTGGGGCGGGGCCCGTGTGGGCCTGCACGCGGGGGGGGGGGGCGGAACCCTCGATTCTCGGTGCGCGTGCTCTGGGGATCCACGGTCTGCTGTATGAGCCTGTCTTCTAGCCCCTGCCATGTTTGAACAGCACATGCCATACTCCAGATTTCGTAATAAAAGGGAGGGGGTCTGGACCCTCCAAGACAAGCCATTTCAGACCCCCCCCCGTGGGAGAACCCTCCAAAACATCGTCCCCAGACCCCCCCAGGCCCTCCAAGATAGCCTGGAAGAGACCCCCCCCGAAATGAGACCCCCCTCCCTTTATTACGAAATCTGGAGTAGCCGACCACCGCTCGCAACCGGTGTCGTCGGGGGAGGAGGGGGCGGCGGGGGCCGAGGCAGGGTGGGCCGAGTCGAGGGAGCGGGCACTCCGAGCGCGGCGAGCAGAGAGGAGGGGGGGGGGGGGCAGGGGCGCCGCCGCGGTCGTGGCGCCCCCAGGGCCTGCCAAGGAGCGGGGGTCTCTGGGGCCACGAGCGGCGAACACGTCCGCATCCGCGGCCTCGCGGTCCAGAGTTCTGGTCGCGATCCCGCGGATAAGGCGGTCGCACGGACACGTTCCGCGCGGGGCATCCGCTGAAAAACGCCCCGCGTCCGCAAGATCGCGGCCCAGCAGCCCGCGAGACCGCGGATCGGGGGTTGGGGGGCGAGGTCGAAGTGGAACGGAAACCTTCCCCGGCAGGAAATCGGTTCGGTGTCGGGTTCGTGTCGTGCGTGCGTGCGAGGCGAAACTGCGTGGGCGGGTGAGAAGAAAGACCCCGCTGCGGCTAGGGCGTGTGAAAAGCCGTTGACCGCCCCTCCTCCCTCCCCTGGTGGGCGGGCGGTGGCCGGGTTGTCCCGCCGTGGTGTCCCGTCGCTGCCCGCCTCTCCCCCGCGGTAAGCAGGCGGTGGCCGGGTTGTCCCGTTGTGGTGTCCCGTCTGTGTCCCGTCGGTGTCCCATTAGTGTCCTGCCGGTGTCCCGTCGGTGTCCCGTTGGTGTCCCGTCGGTGTCCCGTCGGTGTCCTGTCGGTGTCCCAAACGTTTGTCAATGACACCATCACTGGCCACGCGATCGAATGTGTCGCCGCATTCTCACATTGCCAACGCAGCGCAATGATGGTGGCCATTATTTGGCCCGATGTGTCCCGATGGTTTCCGATCGTGCCCAGCACTACCGCCGTTGCTGCCGCCGCCAGTCGTCACCACTGCGGCCATCACCTTGCCGTCAGCAGCCAGCAATATTACACTGAGCGCCAACCATCACAATACAGTAGTGATGGCATTTATTTGGCCTCATGGTGCCCTGGTGGTGAGGTCGATCGAATGGAATCGATCGTGGGACCACATCAAGACGCAGCATCGTCACCACGCGTTGTCGCCAACTCGATGACGCACCACCAACATCGTCATCATCACCGCCATCGCAATTGTCATCAATTTGTCCTCTCTTCCCCCACGAATCTCTTTATCACCCGAAGGGTGGTCGCCCACGATGGCGAAATGTCATGTGGCGGTTGGCTCAAAATGTCGGACATCGGACTTTCCCCAGTGAGCCGCGAGGGACCGGCAAACTGGCAATGGACCGCAAGTCTATCAAGAGGTGCAACATGGGCACCTGGTAGCACAGTGTTGACAAACAACGCGTCTATTGAACTGCGGAGAAAGAGGAGGAGGAGGAGGAGGAGGAGGAGGAGGAGGAGCAGGAGCAGGAGCAGGAGGAGGGTGAGGAGGATGACCACGTTAGTTAAAAGCAAGTGGACTTGGAAATACGCTCGCCCCGAAGAAAGAGGAGGAGGACGAGGAGACGGCGGGCGGGAATGCCGTCAGATACATGTTGGCTCAGAGGCGTTCCAATAATTTGGAGTATCTGGAAACCCTCGTTTGTGGAGCCCGCCAGGACAATTAGGCAATCTCTGAACCTGGGAAATCATCGTACGCATCATTGTCATGCCCTCATCTTCCCCCTGTGAAGAGCGCACACGAATTCACGCGGGTCTAAAGAGAACGCGTTGAGCGAGCGTCCGTGAGAAGAGAGCGGCCTCGCAGATTGGAAGGCATGTTTGAGTGCCACAGCCTGCACCGTGATCCCCTCGTCGCTCCCTCCTCTATCTATGCTCATGGCTCCACTCCTCTCTCTTCCTCTCTCTCTCTCTGTATCTCTCCCTCTGTGCCTCTCTTTCTCTCTCTGTCTCTCTATAGTGTTGTGTTGTCGAGCAGCGATCAATACTTTGGGATCGGTTCCTGGTTCATCGCTGGTCCGTGAGAGGCTGGCCATCTCGTACATCAGACCTCGTTGGCTGTGGGCGACGCCGATTGTCGCCCCTGTACCAAGCAAAGTCGCACGACTCCTGCATACGGCGATCGTGCGGACCAAGACAAAGTGGTGGTGCCATGGTAGATGGTGGTGCCCACGAATACAATCTTGGGGGCGGCCTTGCGGGCCACCATCAACATCACGGATCAAAAGTTGACGTGGAGTGAGTTCTTGGACTTCTCTCTACAAAGGCATGCTACAGTGCTGGGCGTTACGTTCATCCCATACTCTGGGGCTCGAGGGTGCTTGTTGAAGATCTCACTGACTGATGATCACCGTGTACCTCGAGCTGTTCAGTCACTGTGCCCTGTCTGGGGCTTTCGTTTGTGGACTCGTTCTGTGCAGGATTTTTTTTTCGGGCGGGACGAGAGGTACGCTTGTGCAGGACGGAGGTACGCCAAGAGAGTGGACTTCGCTTTCAGGCTTATGGCTCGCATACGTTGTCTTCAGGCAATTACCCGTACCAGGCACGACTCCGAGTCCATTGAGGAAGTGGATGCGGTTTTGTCGTGCAAGACTTTTTCCAAGTAGAGATTCTCTTTGTCCGAGGGCGACAGAGTGAGGCTTGGGAGTTTCCTCTCAGGAGCTGTGTCGTCAGAGACGCGAAGACCGACGGGCCGTCCGTGTCCCCACTGTGGACACCTCTGGCCCTCTGTCAGGCATTTGTGGGCTGAGTGCCCTTTCTATGCAAGCGAGCGGCGAGCCATTACTCATCAGTTCCCTCTCAACGACCTTTTCTGGAACAGTGTCCCCAAAGTGACGGCCAAGATTGGATGGATTGTGTTCGCTCAGGCTCCGACCCTCCAAGCACGTGCTACAATGATGAGGGCATCCTGCGAAATGGCCTTGAAGATCATGCAGCTCAGTCCTCTCGAGCGCCTTCATCCTCTGGATTAGGGCTACCTTTGTGGGCCTACATCATAATTCAATGTGGTTCACTCTCCCTATCATTGTTCTTCTTCTCCCCTCCAACGCAATGCCTGTGATATGATATAGCTGCCGCAGCCCGCACTGGTTGCAGAATGTTCAGGCCAGCACCGTAGGGCTCCAGCGACTAATCCAAAACATCCTTGAGGAAATCTACAAACAACTCAGAGGTATCCCTTCCAGACACGGTCAACATATTGCGTGCTACTGTGTTGCGGAGCCCCTCCTACTTGGACAAAGACTCGACGCGAAGGCCTGCATCCGGCTCCAGCGAGCGCGAGGAAATAGGCGCGAGGAGCCCACCTTTGCTCGACATTGCCTCGTGCCCCCCTCTCATGGACGCCCCCCCTCTTGGTGAGTTGTTTCTTAATCCGGCGTTTGGACATTGGGCGGAAAGGGGGGGAGGGGGGGGGGCTGGCTCCAGACCTCTGCTCAGTGCGACTGTCTTCGGCAGTGCGTCCTCTGCAGGAGGGACGCCGCCTGCTCGAAACAGGCGCCAAACACAGCCAAGATCTACTCCGCGGGGGCGGGCGGGGTGCGAGGGCCCGCGCAGATCGGCAAAACAATGAATAAGAGAACGGGGGGGAGGGGGGAGGAGGGCCCTCGGGGCCACAGCTGGGCGCAGCCCGGGGCCACGGCCGGACGCGGCACGAGAGCTGCCGATGAAGGTGCCACGAGGGGGAGGAGGGGGATTGTTTCGGCTGCGAGCGAGGGGGGGAAGCGACAAGCTAGGTGCGCTCGCGTCTTATCATGGCGTAGATCTCCTTTTTATTCGCACAGTCGGATGTCGTAGTATGGCATACCGTTACATGGCATAGCATGGTGTTGAAGAACAACGCGCAGCATGACATAGCATGGCGTGGCGACGCCCAAACGTTGGGGGGGGCTTCCACGGCCTCAAAAAATCAACGAAGCGCCAACGAATGTGTTATCACTTCCGATGATTTCTTCGGGGAACCATGTTCTAGATTTTGGGGTCTATTTGGAAGGACCGCAAACCATGCCGTGGTATGGCACTGGAAATCATGAAGCCAGCGCTGCAGCGGGAGCACGATTCGGAACGAGCGGAAGCGCGGAAATGAGGCCAACGCTGCAGCGGGAGCACGATTCGGAGCGAGCGGAAGCGCGAAAATGAGGCCAACGCTGCAGCGGGAGCAGCATTTTGACCCCCCCCAAAAAAAACAAGCGAAAACCCAATACGCGGAGGGGCGCCGAACATCTCCCGGACAGAGGAAGTCGCCCAGCCTCCTGGAACGCTTTCTGAGCCTTCCCCGAAGACAAAAAAAACCTCTCAGAAGGCGGGGTGCTTCTGAGAAGTCCCGCCGCCTTTTCATTTCCCCCCCCTCGCTCGCCGCCGATTGCTTCTGGCCTGTGCCCCAGAACTCCCAACCCCTTCCCTGGCGGTGGTGCCTGAACTTCGGCGTTTCTCCCGGTACAGGCATGTGTGGACGCCCGAGATGCGTGCGGAACAAACACGGGACGATGCGAGCGGCCGCCGTTGGGCAGGCGGCCTTCTGCTTCAAATGCACCATGCCCGCGGAGACACAGACAGCGAGCCCTGATCAAAATAAACAAAACATGCTGTCGGTCTTTGTGCCCGTTCTCTCCGCACCCATCGGTCGGAAGAAGCAGGTAGAAACATGAAATCGGAAGGCGGATAGAGTAGATTGGGTCCGGGCCCGCCCGGAGAGCAACATAATGCAGCAGAAGCAGATCAGTTCTTGAAGTAGAAAGGCGCTTGAAGTAGATTGGGTTTGGGGAATCAAAAAAAACCTACTTTCAACAACCGATGGGTGCCCATTTCTCAGGTAGGGGATCGACTACATGATGGATCACCCTGACATTGATTTTTCAGTCGGGCCTACGGAGCATACGTCGAACGCTCCATAGATCTGCGGAGCCTTCTGCGCATTTGTCGCACATCCGACGGAAACAAACAATTCGGGGTCAAATCAATTCTCTAGTCGATCCCCTGCTCGAATTTCGATCGTCCCGGAATCGAGGAACATCGGGCCGTCGGAAGTCTGGGCACCCACCACGCCCCTCGTGGCCGACCCCCCCCCCTGAGGCAGAGAGCGTCCCACGGCCTCCCGGCGGCGCGCCGGTGGGTGGGGGGGGGGAATGCGCCGCGGGTGCGCCCATCATGAAGGGAAACTGGGACACACAAATAAATACACACAAATAAAATGATTCCCCATATTTCCCCATATTTTCTGGGTTTTTGTCTTCCCCCCCACTTCCCATATTTTCCCATATTTTCTGGGAATCGCAGATTAATTATGTCTGTGTGTTTTTTTCCCTCCTGACATCAAGCACGGGGAGGGAGCAGGAGGAGCGACAGGAGAGCCGGCGGCGCGCGCGGGTGGGGAGCGAGAGGGGGCAGGCCTTCTGAGCAGGCGCCCGGGCTTCCCAGGAGCCCTCGCGCCTTCCGAGACGTCCTCTGTGCCCCTGGAGAAGGCTCAGAGAAGAGAACGTCTCGGAAGCCCGCAGGGCTTCCGAGCCTTCCGAGGAGGCCCGCCCCCTCTGACCTGGGAGGCGGCTTGGGGGTGGGCACGGGGTGGGCCCCGAGAGGATCAGTCAAGGAGGGGGGATGAGGGCAAATCCGCTCCAAATCGGTCCCCAGACCCCTCCCAGTGTCCACCTGGTGCATTTTTGTACGCCCGATCCGGAGGTCGAAAAGGTGCGAAACCTCCCAGAGCCCAGAACATCGAACCTGCCCTCCCCCCCCCCTTCCGGGTGTCCAGAAGTAGAGTTGGGCCACCCCCGACCCCCATCTGGCTCCAACCTCTGACTTTCCCCTTGGGGCTCGCCGCCGAACCTCGGCCTCCTCCTCCCCTCCCCAGGAGAGAGACGTTGAGATTTTGGAATCCGCATCGGAATCCGAAGTGGAATCGGATCGGAGACGGAAGTCGCCGAGATCGAATCGGGTTGGATCGGAGGAGTCGAAATGAGCCCTGGACCCGGGTTCGCCGCCGAACCTCGGCCTCCTCCACCCCTCGCCACCGCTCGGACGTCCATTCCCCGTCGATTTTCGGTTTCGGGAAGGGTTTGCTGGTTTGTTCGCAGGATGATCCAAGATACTCCTCAATTTCGGTGGCAACTCATGGGAGTCTCCGCTACAATCCTGCTGGCCGACGGCAATCGACGCTAACCAACGGTGGCCGACGCTACATCGACACTAACCTACGCCAATATTCTCATGTATTACCAGACGACACTCGACGCTGAAGACGGAATTGAGACGGTATACCAGGCTCCCATCGAGTGCTGCCGAACTCGATGCTCCCCGCCGAGGAGCAAAAAACGCACACGTCCGAGCGATGCCAAGACCCGCCCCCAGGAGAGCACCAGGACTGGATCGAGAAGTCGGATCGGGAACCGAAACGGATCGGATTGGCGGAACTTCGGCAGCCGAGTCGGGAGGGGTCGAATCGACAGAAATCGGCAGGCTCAGCGGCCTCCTCCCTAGAGAGAAACCGGAAGCCGAATCGGAATCCGGAGCCGAATCGAATCAGACTTGGTATCCCTCGGCGCCGACTCGAACCGAAGCGGAGGAGGCCGAAGCGCAAAGCCGCCCCCATCCCCATCCCTCCTTCCCCGGCGGCCGGCGCCTCGCAGGGCGCCCCGTCGGCCTCGCCCGGTCCCACCTGGACGCCCTGGCGGGGGCGGGGGGGCTGGGGGCGCTGGGGGGGAGGGCGGGGGCGGGGAGGGGTTGGGGGAGGAGGAGGAGGAGGAGGAGGAGGAGGAGGAGGAGGAGGAGGAGGAGGAGGAAGAGGAGGCGGAGGGGTGGTGGGACGCACAAGGACATACGAGTGCTGTGTCCTCCTGGGACGCGTGCGTCCACATCAGCCCTCACTCCTGAAGTGTCTTTGAGGAACCCATACCCCGACTTGCCAAACCTCTGGGGGGGCCAGGGGAGCTGGGGGAGGGCGGGGACAGGAGGGGGGAGAGAGGAGGGGTGGTGGGACGCACAAGGACATACGGTCAACCAGTATAGTAAGGATGCGCGATGAGGATGCAAAGGGCCTTGGACGCCCATTTCGGAGCTTTTCGAGCGGGGCGCGGCCAGCGGAAGCGGCGAAGGTTGGAGCGAGGAGGCAAGGATGCAAGGGCACCCTTGGGAAGGTTGCCCATCCTTACTACCATGGGTGAATGTGCGACTACTGCGTCCTCCTTGGAAGCGCGCGTCCATATCAGTCCCCACTCCTGGTCCCGAGGAGTCTTTGAGGAGCCCATACCCCGACTTGCCAAACCTCCCGGGGTGTGGCGCGGCTCGTCGCTGGACGTTTTCGGGGCCACGGGGGCCCCATGACGGCCCGAGAGCTCTGGCCCACAGCCCAGGCACGGTGGCAGGCGGGCCCAGGGCCGTGAGATAGCACAGCCAGCTTGCAGCACGCCGTTTCCCGAGCAGCGGCCAGAAAGCGCCCGCCACGGATCATACAATATGAAATGTCTCGGCGTGCGTGCGGCCAAGGGGGGGGGAGGGGAGGGGGCGGGGTGGCGCGGGTCAGGCCTGGGCCCGGAGACGGTGCGAGGGCGGCCTGGGGGCGACTTGTGCAGGCCAGGAGATGCGTGCCCGACAGTGGGAGACGGAGCTTGAGCGGGCGGGCGCTCTCCATTTGCTGGGTGGTGAATGTGGGGACCTGCGCCCCAAAACCGACATCTTTACACGCCTGGCCCCGGTGGCCGCCAAGACTGGACACGCGCCACGGGCGCCCAGGTCGCGTGCAGCAGGGGGGAGGAAGGGTGGGGCTTCTAGATACTCTGACCATCAGAACACAGTTAAGTCACCCACGAACCCTATCGATGAAGAGAAAGGAGTCAACTGGCTCCCTGAATTGTCATCAACCTGACAAGCGGGCCCCCGTCTTGGGGTGCTTCCCTTTTGATCGTTGACCAACGCAGCCTTCGAAATGGCGGGAATCTTGTCCACAAAGAAGGACGGGGCGGAAGGAAGAGGAATAGGAATAATAATAATAATGAAAATAATAATACTAATAATGATAAAAATGATAATAATGACAACAATAATAATAATAATAATAATAATAATAATACTAATAATAATAAGAATAATAATAATAATACTAGGCCCGCGAATACCAAGACAGGCGAGCCCAGAATCGAATCGGTTACCCGGAACGGCGATCAAATGAATCGGATCGGAAGAAATCGGCAGCCGAGTCGGGACGGAAATCCACAATCGAGTAGTTAAGGCAGTCCTTCAAAAACCCGGAATCCAAATCGAAATCCAAGACCGAATCACATCGGAATCGGCAGCGATCGAAATCGCACCGAATCGGAAGAGCGGAAACACTCTGCGTGGTAGTTCCCACTCCTCCCCGGCTCCACTGCACGAGGGCCGCGCCCAGAAAAAAAACGGCACGGGCTCTTAGGAGAAGCGCTGGCGAGTGCCGAGTCTAACCGGGAGGTCGGCCTGGGCAGCGTGGGCCTGTTTGTGTCGCCCCCTTCTTCCTCCCATGCTGCAGTGCTCGCTAGGTCTCGGGGATTGTACTGTCTTCGTTTTTCTGTTTTCTCTCGTGGCTTGGAACCTATTAGCCCTCACGTCGGCGAGCGAGCGAGCGAGGGGGGGAAGGAGGGTGGGGGGGGAAAGGGGAGCAGGGGGATGAGTATGGGAGAAGAGGAAGAAAAGAAGGTAGAGGAGGAAGAAGAGGAAGCTGCCTCTGCTCTGCCCTATTGTACCCCTTAATTGGCGATATGCCCCGCGATAGTCGGGGCGCCAATAGGACAGCCAGAGGAAGCCACTGCTATGGCAGAGGGGGCAGCTGCAATAGCGGAGGGGCCGCTGAAATCGCAAAGACAGCCATTGCAATAGTCGGGGACAATATAAAGGAGGGGGGTCTCAGCGGGCCAATTAAAGTGTTGGCGCCGCGCCCAGAACCCTGGCCCCCGCGAGCTGGAACAAGAAGGCCTCTCGCGCAGCAGCATCAGTAATAGAAATAGAGATAGTAGTTGTAGTCGCAGTCGTAGTCGTAGTAGTCGTAGTAGTAGAAGTAAGGGTAGTAGTTGTAGTCGTAGTAGTAGTCGCAGTCGTAGTACAACTAGTAGTTGTGCTAAGAAAAGTCGTGGTGGTACCAATCGTAGTCGTAATCGTAGTCGTAGTCGTAGTGGTCGTAACAGTGGTCGTGGTCGTAGTAGTAGTAGTACGACTCGTACTAGTACTAGTACTAATACTAGTAGTAGTCGTAGTAGTAGTAGTAGTAGTAGTAGTAGTAGTAGTAGTAGTGGTAGTAGTAGTAGTAGTAGTAGTAGTAGTAGTAACAGAAGCAGCAGCAGCAGAAATAGTCGTAGTAGTAGGTAGTGGTAGTAGAAGTAGCAGCAGAAGTCATAGTAGCAGTAATCGGGATAGTAGTACTGGTCGTACTAGCAGTGGTAATCGCACTAAGAATACTAAAAGTAATATGTGTAGTCGTAGTAGCACTACTACAACTACTATTATCTGGTACTAATACTCGTACTCGTACTAGTACAGTGCGGGCGCGGCCGCAAGAAACCATCGCAAGAAACACGACCTTGAACATCTGGGCACAAGGTGCACCTGATGGAAAAACCAGATCACCCTGAACGCAGCAGTTTCTTCAACGACTGCGGGAAGTTACCGCGGTGCGCGCGGAGCGAGAGGAAACCCAGGATACCCTGACAAAAGCAACTGGTTTCCTTATGCGCGCCCGACTCTAGTAGTAGTAGTAGTAGTAGTAGTAGTAGCAGTAGTAGTAGTAATAATTGTTGGTGTTGTTGGTGTTGTATGTGTAGTTGTAGTTGAAGAAGTAGTAGTCATAGTAGTAGTAGTAGTAGTAGTAGTAGCAGCAGCAGCAGCAGTAGTGGTAGTAGTAGTAGTAGTAGTAGTGGTAGTAGTTGTAGTAGTAGTAGTAGTAGTAGTAGTAATAGTAGTCGTAGTAGTAGTAGTAGTATTAGTAGTAGTAGTAGTAGTAGCAGCAGCAGCAGCAACAGCAGTAGTGGTAGTAGTCGTAATATGCGTCGTAGTAGTAGACGTAGTAGTCGTAGTAGTAGTAGTAGTAGTAGTAGTGGTAGTAGTAGACATAGTGGTAGTAGTAGTAGTAGTAGTAGTAGTAGTTGTGGCATTAGAAGTAGCAGTCGTAGTAGTAGCAGTAGTCGTACTGGTAGTAGTAGTAGAAGTAGTAGCAGTAGCAGTAGTACTAACACTAGTAGTCGTAGTAGTCGTAGTAGTCGTAGTCGTAGTCGTAGTAGTAGTAGTAGTAGTAGTAGTAGTAGTAGTAGAAGTAGTAGTAGTAGTAGTAGTAGTGATAGTACTAGCAGTAGTAAAGGTAGTAGTAGTAGTAGTAGTAGTAGTAGTAGCCGTGATCGTAGTAGTAGTAGTAGTAGTAGTAGTAGTAGTAGTAGTAGTAGCAGTAATAGTAGTAGTCCACCAACACTTTGGGCGACAGGTGGTCTACGGGTGATCTCAATTTTCTTCCACAACCCCTCTTTCCTTCGGAGGGGAACCCTTCCCCTCCCCTCCCATGTGTCAGAAGGGCCTCTTTCGGCCAATGGTAAGGCCAATACTTGACACCCCTCACGAGGACCGTGCCACCCGAGAGGGGGCAGACCATTTAGGACCTCCCCTCTTTTGACCGACCGCCTTCAAGATGGCACCAAGAGGCCCTCCAAGGCTGCCAAGAGGCCCCCAAGAGAGCTCCAAGAGCACCCCAAGAGGCCCCAATTGGCCTCCAAGAGGCACCCGAGAGGCACCCAAGAGGCCTCCTGAGCGGCCCCCCAAGAGGCCCAAGAAGACCACCCGAGGCACGCAAGACGCCGTCTCGTCCTCGTCCGCCTCCTCGTCCTCCTCGTCCTCATCCTCCTCCTCCACTTCCTCCTGTTTCTCCTCATCCTCCTCCTCCTCCTCCTCCTCCTCCTCCTCCTCCTCATCCTCCTCCTCGTCCTCTCGTTCTGGTCCATGCCCTTCGTCCTCGTCCTTGTTATGTTCCTCCTCCTCCGCCTCCTCCTCCTCCCCCTCCTCCCCCTCGTTATCATCCTCCCCCTCGTCCTCTTGCTCCTCCTCGCCTCCTCCTCCTCCTCCTCCTCCTCCTCCTCCTCCTCCTCCTCCTCCTCCTCCTCCCTCCTCCTCCTCCTCCTCCTCCTCCTCACTCTCTTAGTCCTCGTCCTCCTCATCCTCGTCCTCCTTCTCCTCGTCTTGCTCCTCTTGCCTCTGCCCTCATCATTCTCTCCTCCTGTTCCTCCTCCTCGTCGCCCCATCCCCCCCCCCACACCCACGCGGCCCCGGAGATGGCACGAAAACGCCGGCCAGGCCCGCTCCCTCGCTGTTTGACTATGCGTATTTATTTCCCCACATCCAAAGTGGGGTTCTTGTTTTCTCTGGACACCCCGCGCAGGAACAGGAACACACACACACACACACACACACCCACTCACACTCATTCGCACTCTCTCATCATCAACCTCATCAGCATCATCGATGATGCTCTCTCACATGCTTAGTCACTCACATACTCATCATCATCATCATCATCATCATCATCACTCGCACTCTCTCACAAGCTCACGAACATCATCATCATCATCATCATCATCATCATCATCATCATCATCGGCATCGGCATCATCCTCATTCAAACATCATCATCGCCACCACTCATCTTCACCACCACTCATCATCCTCATCCTCATCATCGTTGAATAAATTGTGAGGAAGTCTCAGGCGGGAACCCCCTCCCTATGGGGCCCGCAGATCATGTTGGTAATCCGAGCGGGTCATCGGGATCCTGTAACTGTCGTCACTTTTGAGCTCCACAGGCCTGAAAATGGAGGAAGTTTCAGGCGGGAGCCTCGTGTGTGAGTGAATTGGGAGGAAGTCTCAGGCGGGAGTTCCCTCCCTATGGGGCCCGCAGATCATGTTGGTAATCCGAGCGGGTCATCGGGATCCTGTAACTGTCGTCACTTTTGGGCTCCTCAAGCCTGAATTTGGAGGAAGTCTCAGGCGGGAGCCTCGTCTGTGAGTGAATTGGGAGGAAGTCTCAGGCGGGAGCTCCCTCCCTATGGGGCCCGCAGATCATGTTGGTAATCCGAGCGGGTCATCGGATCCTGTAACTGTCGTCACTTTTGGGCTCCTCAAGCCTGAATTTGGAGGAAGTCTCAGGCGGGAGCCTCGTCTGTGAGTGAATTCTGAGGAAGGTTCAGGCGGGAGCCCCCTCCCTATGGGGCCCGCAGATCATGTTGGTAATCCGAGCGGGTCATCGGAACCTTGTAACAGTCGTCACTTTTGGGCTCGTCAAGCCTGAATTTGGAGGAAGTCTCAGGCGGGAGCCTCGTCTCTGAGTGAATTGTGAGGAAGTCTCAGGCGGGAGCTCCCTCCCTATGGGGCCCGCAGATCATGTTGGTAATCCGAGCGGGTCATCGGAACCCTGTAACTGTCGTCACTTTTGGGCTCCTCAAGCCTGAATATGGAGGAAGTCTCAGGCGGGAGCCTCGTCTGTGAGTGAACTGGGAGGAAGTCTCAGGCGGGAGATCGAGGCGCGGGCGCGGAGCTTGCTGATGTTCAGGCCCAGCGAAAGGGAGTTCACATGGCAGAGCTCGGGGGCGCACAGCGTGCGCCGCTCGGGGTTCACCCTGACGCACGCGTCCTACCTGACCTCCACGCTGTCGCAGGGCCAGACGCTGCGCAAGGGCGTCACCATCGACTGCGCGAGAGACGAGGACGCTGGCCGCACGGGCATGTCGGACGAGCAGTGGTGGCTGCACCTCTACGTCATGTTCTCCCGCGCCACGTGCATGCGGAACATGCTGATCCTGCGGCCGCCGCCGCGAGAGTTCCTGGAGTGCGGGCCGCCGGCGTCCCTGCGGAAGGCGCTCCTGGAGTTCGACAAGAGAGCGGTTTTGTCCAGGGCGGAGGCGAAGCAGCTCGCGGCAGAGCTGGGCTTCGTGCTGCCTTCCGCCTGAGCGCGGCTGCGCCTCGCTCGAAGCCCGCGGGGTTGTCCCAACGGCTTGGTCTTGCGCGCCAACGGCTCGCGGGGTTGTCCCGACAGCCTGGCCCGCGGGGTTGTCCCAACGGCTGCGCGACGTGACCAGTAGAGAACGCGCCTGTGCTGGCCGTGGCGGCGACGGCGCCGAGGAACATCGACATGCGCGCTCATGCAACAGGAAGGGGAGGAGGTGGCGGGGCGCGGAACAAACAGGGGGGCGAGGATGGGGACAACGTAAGGAGTGGAAGGGGGGCCCGCGCCAAGGCGAGAGGAAATATACGCAGAAGAGACAGCCAGGACGCCTCACCAACCACGAGGACGACGGTGATGGCTTTTTCCAGATTCGCCCAGAGGATTCTTATGTGGGGTTCTTCCGTCGGAGTAATTTTCGTTCTCCCTCCGTCAGCTCTATGGGCATCGTTTCTGAACAGGCTGGTGGGGATACGCAAAACGTCAAGAATAGTAGCCGTCCTCGTCGTCGTCGTAGTCATAGTAGCAGAAGTAGTAGTAGTAGTAGTAGTAGTAGTAGTAGTCGTAGTAGTAGTAGTAGTAGTAGTAGTAGTAGTAGTAGTAATCGTAGTAGCCGTAGTAGTAGTAGTCGTAGTAGCCGTAGTAGTAGTAGTCGTAGTAGTAGTAGTAGAAGTAGTAATAATAAGAATATGGTAGCAGTAGTAGCAGCAGCAGCAGCAGTAGTAGTAGTAGTAGTAGCAGTCGTAGAAGTAGTAGTAGTAGTAGTAGTAGTAGTAGTAGCAGTAGTAGTAGTAGTAGTAGAGGGCAGTATTAATACTAGCAGTAGTAGTAGTAGTAGTAGTAGTAGTAGCAGTGGTACTAGTAATTGCCGTGTTAGTAAAAGTCGTGGTAGCAGTAATAGTAGTAGTAGTAGTAGTAGTAGTAGTAGTAGTAGTAGTAGAAGTAGTAGTAGTAGTAGCAGTAGTAGTAGTAATAGTAGTAGTAATAGTAGTGGTGGTGGTGGTAGTAGTAGTAGTAGTACTAGCACTAGTAGTAGTAGTAGTAGTAGTAGTAGTAGTAGCACTCGTAGTAGGAATTGAAGTTATCGTCGTAGTAGCCGTAGGAGTACTAGTAGTAGTAGTCGTCGTCGTAGCAGTAGTACTAGGTGGTAGTAGAAGTAGTAGTAGTAGTAGTAGTAGTAGTAGTAGTAGTAGTAATAGTAGTAGTAGCAGTAGTGGCAATCGTAGTTGTACTAGCAGCAATAGTAGTAGAAGTAATACAAATCGTAGTAGTAGTAGTTGTTGTTGTTGGTGTTGTCGTATTAGCCGTAGTAGTAGTAGTAGTAGTAGTAGTAGTACTACTAGGTAGTAGTAGTAGTAGTAGTCGTCGTCGTCGTCGTCGTCGTCGTCGTCGTCGTCGTCGTCGTCGTAGTAGTAGTAGTAGTAGTAGTAGTAGTAGTAGTAGTAGTAGTAGTAGTAGTAGTAGTAGTAGTAGTAGTAGTAGTAGTAGTAGCCGTAGTAGTAGTAGTAGTAGTAGTAGTAGTAGTAGTCGTAGTCGTAGTAGTAGTAGTAGTAGTAGTAGTAGTAGTCAGTATAGTATAGTAGTAATAATAGTATAATTAGTATAAGTGCTCATGGTAGTGGGCGCAATGGTGGTAGCAGCGACAACAGAAACGATACAAAAGTGAGGAGCAACGAGCGTACGATTAGAAGTAGCCACGCTGGTAGTAGTATCCGTCGCCGTAGGGATGGTACTGGCAATCGTAGCTGCCATCGTCGCGGTAGTCGTCAACTAGAAGTTATTACAATACGGATAATACTAGTAATAGTAGCCGTCACCGTGCCGTAGTAGTACTCACACCATTAATAATGAATGTGGCAGGTCGAACAATTCCAGCAGCACCAGCGGCCCTAGCGGGAGAAGAGGCGGGAACAGCAGCAAAAGCAATGTCAAAACGGCTTCATCTCGTAGTAGCAGTGGTTATACGACGGGGGCCAGCAGTGCGAGCATAACCTACCTGCAATGGTAGTAGCAGCGTTGAGAGAAGAGGAGTAGAAGCAGAGCCATAGTTGAAGGATGTTAGAAAAAAGGCACATGCGAACACAAATGATCATAGTGTGCTTAACAAATGTTATGAAAGTACTGGTCTTTGCAATAGTGTAGTACACGTGGAACTTGCGTAGGTAAAACTGTATCGAGCGTTGGCAAAACTGGGTTTAGTGGAACCTGGTTTAGTGATTTGTACCAGGGGCGCCCCCCCGTCCCATTTCCACTAACCAGAACTGCCCTCAACCGAAAAACACCACGTATGGCAAACCTAGTTTAGTAAATCTGGCCAATTGAGGGGCCCCAGGGCCCTACCACTAACCGGGTCCCCTTACCCGGAGTCCTGGCTATACCCGACTGTAGGTAGTCCGCGTGGCACTAAAAAAGCAGAACGAGGCTCTCGCCATCGCACTCAGGACAACACTCCCGAATGAAAAAGCAACAGCGCAAGAGGGTCTGTGTTCGCTACGCAAGGCACCAGTGATCAACATGGGGTCATGCACTGCAGCACAGCTCAAAAATGACGCGCGTCGCCCCAAAAACCGTGTATCGCGCGACCGGCACGGCCGAGCGGCGGGCGCGAGCTGGCCCGGCGAGCAGCGTCGGCAGCATGATCGTAATGTGTGTGTTGGGCCGGTGCGGATGTGCTGCCATGGACAGGCCATGCGCAGGCCATGGGCAGGCCCATGGGTAGGCCATGGGCAGGCCACGGTTAGGGCATGGTTAGGCCATGGGTGGGCCATGGGCAGGCCACGGACGGACCATGGGTAGGTCATCGGGAAGCCATGGGTGGGTCAAGGAAGCAGGCCATGGGGGCAGTGAAGCCCAGGGGAGTGCCCCAAAGCTCTGCATCCCTGAGAGGTAGACGGGGTTCTAGAAACCTTCAGGGGCCTGGTTTCCCCAGGCGCTTCCAGGGGCTCCTCTGTTTTTTTTTCGGAGGGCCTCCGAAACGGCAGCCCCGCACCTGAGGGCCCCAAAACGAACACAGATGGCCCCGAGAGGCCCCCCAAAACGGCCCCAAGATGCCCCAAGATCGCTCGCAGGCGCCCAAGATGGCCTCACGACGGCCAAAGAAGCGCCCGAGAAGCTCCAATGGAGCCCCGAGAGCACCCTCAAGAGGGCTCCGAGAAGCGAATTGACCCATGGGTTTCGGAGGATTCAAAATCTAGCCTTTTCAAGCTTTCGACGCTCCAAGACGGCCCAAGAGGAATCAGACCTACAACTCAGGCACGGGGGTGGGATGGGCCGAAGTCTAGTATATAGTACAATACGCATGCGTGCGCATGTGCACATAACTCCACATACGTTTCAATTGCATCAACCGCTGTCCGTTAAACAGTTTCCGAGGTGGCAATGAGAGAACGTGGCGGCCAATGAATCACACTCGGAATCTCGGGGTGTACACATCCTCTTGTCAACCGCATGTATACATGAACGAGACCCCCCTCTGCTCGGGAGCGGCCAAGAGGGGGGTGTCCAAGAAGGGGGGGTGCAAATCATGACCGGCGGCATGTGCGCGGCCCAGCGGGGGGTCCAGGGACGTAAAGAAATAAGAAGAGGCGCCATGAAATCTGGGGAAATATCATGGCCCCCGCCATGATATCCACCCCCCCCTAGTAATCACCCCCCTCTTTTCCGCCCCCGATCTGCAAACGTCTGAACCCCGTCCCGGGACCAGATTCGCATGCCACACCGTTTTTGTTCCCTGCCCTGGGGCCCAGCGAAGGACCCCACAGAGGCAGAAGACGCTGCAAAAAAACCTCTGGCATGCTCTTCTGTCAATTCTCGTTGGAGGTTTGGGGAGGGGCAAAAGGACGAGGAGGACGAGGAGGACGAAGAGGACGAAGAGGGAGCGAGGAGGACGAGGAGGACGAGGGAGGAGGACGAGGAGAAACTGACGAGGACGGGGAACGGACGAGGAGGACGAAGAGGGCCAGGAGGGGCACGGCCCGAGACGGCGAAGGGGCCGGCGGCGCCTCGCGGGCCAGGTCGTCGGCCCCGAAGTCCACCATGGACGTGGTCGAGCGCGTGGTCTGGCGGCGGTGGCTTTTCAAGGGCTCCCAGCTTCGCGCTTCGCGCTGCGCGAAGCGCGAAGTGCGAATAACTTCGCGCTCTCGCGCCGCCTCCCAGGGGAGAAGAGGAGGAAGAGGAGGAATCGAAGCCGAACCGCGAAGCGCGAAGCGCGAATAACTTCGCGCCCTCGAGGGCGCCCTTGGCTTTTGCTCCTCTTCCGACACCTGGCTCAACGCTTGCCCTGTGCACCTGGCGCAGCGACCTGAGCTGCAGAGCCCTTGCGCCGAGGTAGCTGTAGCTGCCAGCCATACCTCGAGTCTCTCCAGCGCCGACGGGGGGAGGAGGGGAGCCGTGAGGGCGAGACGGATCGTTCCGCGCAGCGACGGCACGACAACGCTGAACCACGGGTCGCCGCCCCGAGCTTCCCGCGCGGCGGCGCTCCCCGCGCGGCTGCGCCTCGACGGGCGGCGGGCCGGTCCAGACGAGCGACGAGAAGCAAAGGGGCCTTCCGCAGGATGGCACGGCGACCTGACGTCGCAGCTGACGCGGGCCGCCAGCACGCTGCGCTGGAGGCGAAGGCGCTCACGCGCGTTTGCGGAATGCCCCCTTGGGGCTGGAGGATGGCAACGCATCGCCGATGCATCGGCGATGCACCAGCGACGTCGGCGTGGAGAACATCGGGGTCCACACTGGGATCAACTGTGAGGAAAATTCGTATTGACGACAAGAGATAAAACCTCGTTGCAGGGGCCACGAAGCCGGGCTTGCCGGAATGAGGCTTAGTGAGAAACATATGCTGGGAGTTCTTCGCAGGAGCGATAAAAAACTGCAAGCCCGATTCACGGGCCATTCGGCTGGATTCGCCGGGCTTGAGTTCAGGATCGAGCCCGGTTCGACCGGATTGCGTAGGATTCAGCGGAACTGGACGGGATTAGGCCCGATTGACCAGTTCTCGACCACGCATCACCCGGCGGCTGTGCTGAATACAACCTCCAACGAGTTAAGCCCATGAAAGAATGAGATGCATCGCTAGGAAGGACCAGCTCACGGGGGGGGGACATCGGCATGGAATCGGTGATGCATCGCCGATAGATTGGCGCCGTGCCCGCGATAGCGGCTCCGCACGATCCTGGGCGGGGTGGAAAGGTTGTCCAGGCGAAAGACCCAACCAGATGCAGTTGTGCGTAACGCTTTTGTTGGTATCGTCTTCGGTGGAGCTCCTTGTGGGGCAAAGAAACGCATGACGGGTGTGCCGAAATGGGCGCTGTGGTGTCATGCGAGCGCAGCCACTGGGGCCTGCGGAGGAGCTCGTGATGGGGACACGAAGCGTGTGACGGGTGTGCCGAAATAGGCGCTGTGGTGTCATGCGAGCGCAGCCACTGGGGCCTGCGGTGGAATCCCCCATGGGGCCACGAAGCGTCTGAGGGGTGTGCCGAAATGGGTGCGGTGGTGTCATGCGAGCGCAACCACTTGGGTTTTTGGTGGAGTTCCCGATGGAGCCACGAAACGTGTGACGGGTGTGCCGAAATGGTTGTGGGGGACGCATGTGGGCGGTGGCACTGGGGCCTTCGATGGAGCTCTCTATGGGGCCACGAAGCGTGTGAAGGGTGTGCCGACGTGGGCGTGGGGGACGCATGCGGGCGGTGGCTCCGCGGGGCCGTCGGTGGAGTTCCCCACAGGGCCACGAAACGTGTGCGGTGTGCCGAAATGGGTGTGTGGGGGGAGCGCGCGCGGGCACTGGCATTAGTAGGGGCCTTCGGTGGAGCTCTCTGTGGGGGCACGACACGTGTGATGGGGGTGCGCCAAACTGCATGTGGGGGACGCGTGCGGGCGGTGGCACTAGGGCCTTCGGTGGAGCCAAACTGGGTTTGGGGGCGCGCGCGGGGGCGGTGGCACTGGGGCCGTCGGTCCCCCTTTATGGGGCCACGAAGCACTGTACGGGGCGGGTGAAACGCATATAGGAAAGAGGGGGGGGAGGGAGGAGGGGGAGAAGGAAGGAAAACGCGGGGACCGTCTCTTCAAAACGAGGACCAACACCACAGGATGGCCGGGAAAAAGGAGGGCGGGCACCTGAAACGAGAAAGATCGATGAGAATCGGGGGAGAAAAAGACGAGGAGGACGAGAAGGAGGAGGTGGTGGAGGACGAGGAAAAAGAGGTGGAGGACGAGGAGGAGGAAAAACTGACATTGCAGGTGGTAATGGTGAAACATGAAATACAGGGCAACAATGGTAGCACGAAATCTAGCAAAGCGCGGGGTCCCATTCCGTCAATAATGGTATACCGCGCGCGCGGCGCGCACGCATATTCCTATTCGATTCGGTGCGACCGAGCAAAAGAGAGCGTCTCTCCGCAGCACTCAGGCCACAGAGGACCACCCGCAATGGGGTGCCATCGGAATCGCCGCAAGGCCTGACCAGTGGACGCTCGGATTCGCTCACACATGATCCAGGTGTTTCAATTCGAACAAAACGTCGTGAACCCTGCAGATCCTTGCCGCCTCGTCTGCGGTCAGCACGTAACCGCCATAGGTCTTGAACCGCCCCCCAACAGCTGGAAACAATTTTTCGGTTCGGGGTCCCTATTGACGGATTGGGGCCCCATGGGAAACAACTATTTATCCGCGGCGCCCGCCGCCCAGCAACTGCGACCACAAGTACGACTAAGAGCAAGAGGAGGATGAGGAGGACGAGGAAAAGGAGGAGGCGGAGGAGAAGGAGGAGGAGGAGGAGGAGGAAGCGGAGGAGGAAAAGGAGAAGAGGCGATATTATTCCTCGCCGAAAAAACATGGGGAGAACAGAAACGAACAACGTCCTGAAGTTACGTGGGAGGAGCTTGGACATGACCAGGGCCGTGGATCGGAACGGCACCACACAGCAGGGACGGCCCCCCGGAAAAAGGTCCCCTACCCAGATGTGGTGTCGACCAGCCGATCTGACAGCCTGGAACATCACACTGCTCGTGGGGGCCCGGCACAAATCGCGCCCGCCCTGCGTTCGAGCCGCAACACTGGTCGCGCCTTAATTATGGACACATTGAACATGAGTTTCTTTGCGTAGCTTTTTGCTGGCATGTCCTGTGAAAACATGTCAACCCTGAGTGCAAAAGCCTCATAGTGCTGGCAGCAGTGAAACCTGCGGTGAATCGCGTCGCCTGGATGTCCACGAGGAAGGCAAATATCTGGCACATTGTACCCAAGCAAAGACAAAGTGGATTCGGTCCACCACCCCTTGGCCACGAGCGTCTGGACGGCAGACCTGTAGCTCGATGGGGTTTCTTAGCTTTGGGACCCGGGGAGATACGAACAGCATCAAAACAAGCTCTGCTGAGCGGGGTGGGGTTGGTCATGGATTTTGTCGCTTGAAATTCCCATTGTCTTTGACATCCTCGTGCCGGCAGCTCCCAAGGCAGAGCCCGCGTCGCGTCCGCGGGGGACACCGTCTGGCCGAAGTGGTCCAGCGATGCCAAAGCCGCCTTGCATGTCCAGCCGATGCGGTGGAGACTCGCCCTCCGCGGGCCTTCTCGGCGGCTAGGCGGCGCTCAGCACAAAGCGCGGCCGCGCCGTCGCCGCCCCAAGCAGGCCCGGAGCTGATCTTCAACAAGATTTGGCCCAAACAAGACCAAGGCCCAAGAAAGCCCGACGGCGCCCCCGCGCCGGCCCAGAACGTCGGCTTCGAGTCCCAGGAGGCGCGTCAGCTCAAGCCCTGCACAATCGACGAAAGCCGACCTTGCTGCATTCAGACTTGCCCGCGCCTCGCCAGCGGGTCTATGGCGAGCGCGGGCGACAGCGCGCGCGGCGAGGCGAGGGCCCCCCCCCCCAGCGCCCCTCATCTGGCCTAGGTCCGAGGGGGCGCTCTTGAGGTGGCTTCTGGAAACACACGTAAACCAATTGCTTCGCACTAAGTCACTGGGCGCATCGAGGCGCATGACCAGCGAAACTGGCCATGAGGATGGATCTCCGACAGCGCATCAGCGGTGACCCATGGGGCCAGACTAGCAACGCCAGGGCCCGCCAGAAAGACATCTATAATATTACTAGACGGGGGTAATATGGGCGTCGGCATCGCTGGCGCCCTCGTAAGCGCGCCGAATTTGCGATCGAACCCAAAGATTTCCATGAGCTCAGGAGACGCGCTGAAATCGCCCACGATGCTCGAGCGAGACAAATCCGACGCCGAAGGCCCCAACAGGGCCAGTAGCCCCGCAATGCTAGGGCCCAGCCCTGCAGACGACATAAGGTGGGCCGAGATAAGCGACAGCGCATGTGATGGGGCGCCACAGGAAAGTCAGCCTCTGAAGGCCAGCGGAGCCCCAATACTCAATCTGCCGAAAGCAGCCGCCGCAGCCGACATGTTCACAGTATCGGGATTCTGGTAGCTCGGAGCAACAGTAAGATGCCTCCCAAGGCGTCGCGCCTCGTCGATGGCCCCGCCGATGAAATCCGCGCTGGCGCCGACCCCCTGCGCGCAAAGGAGAACTGCTGAGCTCTCGTGCAGGCGCCTGTTCAGCGCGACACAACACGAGCCGTTGAAACTCTACGCGACACGGCCCAATTTCAGTATTCGACCTGCACGGGGCCCCACTTCAGGGGCGGGGCTGGACCACCTGCGCGGGAGAGAAGTCTCCCACGACACTTCGGAGACTGGCCGTTGAACTGCGCGCCACCCACTCTGGCGTCTCTTGCCCCGAGCATCACACTGCTTGATATGGTATGACAAAGCACGATGGTTTACACTCTCCTCCCTAGCAGTCGCGATAAGTTGATCAATACCCTCATCTGTAAGTTCATCCAAATCATCAAGGCCCCTCGGGGCTGGTTTTATTCTCACCACCATCGGCCCACGAAAGGGCCGCTGCACCCAGGGCGGCCCCAGGGTGAGGAGCCGAGCCAGGAGTGGAAGCACAGGCTTGGGCGGCCCGCGCCTTGCGCTGGGCGGTGCTCCGCGAACTGTGGGGGAGCCACACAGGCTGCTGTACATCGAAGTTGTCCTTGGCGGCGTCCCCGCCCAGCACGCACGTCACTGTAAAACTCGCAGGACGTGGCAGCACCTGGGCCATGGTCGTCTGGAGTTCCAGCTCCGTCGCCTCGGTCTCCACGCGCTCCAACCGACCCTTCCCTTGCATCGACCGCAGCTCCGTGTTCGCTGCCTCGATGATCATCCGCTGAATCTTGGCGTCGTGGTCTGGACGCTCGATCGTGGCACTGGAGCGCTGTAGCCTGTGCTCCCAGGCCGCGTCGAGACAGCGAGGGACTGGCACTGCTTCGCTCCTTGCGCAGATCCGCGAACTCCTTTTTCCATAGACTCTTTGACGGCGGCAGGGGGCCGATCATCATTGCGCACTCCTTGGGTGGCAGCCTCCAAGGACTTGGTCTTGGCCAGCAACGCTCGGCCCGCCTCATCTGCTACAGCCTCTGCAGCCCCGTCTGCTGCATCGGGGGGAGCGGCAACCTGCGATAGTCGCACGGCCCCCGGGCTGCCGAGCTGCTTGGCGAAAGACTCAATCTGCTTCTGTAGCTGGCCGAAGTGGCGCACGACAGAAGAGGTAGGATCACTTGGAGGGCACGCGTCCATGCACCGCCAAGCGAGCGAGACGGCGCAGCATTGGGCATGGACTTGATATCCGCGGCCTTCTTCTTGGTGCGGTCGACGGTGCTCTGTGGAGCCCTCTTGCCGCACGGAAGTGTGATGCGGGACGCGAAGCGGGAGTTGCGCCCGCACGACAGACATCCTCACAAAAGGTTGTTTGGGACCTGGGAGGACATCTGGATCCTGTCCCAATGTGGCAGGGCGGGTCACGCGAGGATGCCCCTGCGGGGGCTCCCTGGGAACTGAAGGATGAAGTCCTTCGGCCTGAACGCCGAACGCGTTCGCCCGCAACGGCGACTACTGCTCTGCGGACTGTTGTTGCCCGCGCAAGCCGAAAGCCCGAGCCAGAACGGCTGAGGAGGAGGAAGGAGGAGGAAGACGAGGAGGAGGAGGACGAGACGAGGAAGAGGCGGAGATGGTCGTCAGGAGGCCAGGTTGGTGAAGAGGGGGGGGGACAGGAGGGAGCAGGTCTGAAGGCGGGGGTGATGTGGATGAGGCAGGGCGCAAGAGGAAAGGAAGCAAGAAGGATGAAGCAGGAAGCGAACATGGCAGGCGGGGTGAGTGGGGTTAGGCAGACTAGCTCGACTCGACGGGGGAGAGGGATTGGGAGGGGGTAGAGGAGCACAGAGGAGACGGGGCAGAGGCTAGCGATAGAACTTGTTCCGCAAGGGCCTTTGGGGGCATGCGTTCAGGGAGCGAGAGGGGGAGAAGGCAACTAGAGGGGAAGGTCGAGGCGGGATTGAGGGAGGGGGCAAGAGAAAGGAGGGATGTGGACGGGGGAGCGGAAAGAGGGAAGACATGGATAATCAAGTGGGGAGGAGGGCATGCGGGAGCCAAGGATGACGGAGCATTGAGGAACAAAACAAGAAGGGAGGGAACGTGTTGAGCGGTTCCTGGAAGTGTTTCTGAGAGCATTGGGTGCAAAACTCCGAGATCGTCCAAGAGGCCCTAAGATGGACCCATGAAGTGGTCAAAGACGCCCCCAAAAGCGCCCCAAGGATGCCCTGGGGTAGCGTTAATTGAAGCCCCCCCGTCTTGAACCGATGTCCACTGAGATGGCCCCAAGAGCGCCTCGAGGGAGCCCCAAGGGGGACCCAAGAGCCTGAAAGGCATAGCAAGAGGACCCAAGATGGCCATACAGAACGTCCCCTAAACTCCCATATCGAAAGATCCGCGAATACATTAACACGGCAACTCGTTGGGGCATTGTTTTCTGCGTGGACTGGTGAAGATGCGCGAAGCGTCGAACATTGGCACGAATAGGCGATGATGGGGAACATCGAACTATCAATTGACAATTAGCATGCGCATGCACGCGCTAGGACAGCATGGGCTAGCAAACAGGAGACACATTACGAGAGCAGCATCGAGAGTGCAGAAGGCAGCGGGTGATGTCCGACGCCCCCAAGTTCGATGTTGGAGACGACAGTGTCGAAGCTGGAATTTGTGATATGCTCAGCGTGCCCTGCGACGCGGTGCATCATCCAAGGGAGGATGAGAGGGAGCGTGGAGAGGGGGCGGGAGCGGGGGGGAGGTAAATACACTTAGCCGGAATGGAGAAGCACTGCGGATGTAAATGGAATAATGCGAACAATAACCATGTGGGCAAATACTGAAGCATGCATCTCCGCCCCTCCCCCGCCTCCCCTCCGCGCTCATCTTCCTTCATAGCAAAATCATTGATTTTACGACGGTTTTGGGCTCATTTTGTCCTTCTCAGGGCGCAGCTCTCATTTGCGCTTCTCAGGAGGTCGCAAGAGGCCCCAAGATGGCCCCAAGAGGCTCACAGGAGGCTCCCAAGAGGCCTCCAAGAGACCCCCCTGAGGCCCCCAAGCGGCCCCAAGAGGCCTCCAAGAGACCCCCCTGAGGCCCCCAAGCGGCCCCAAGAGGCCTCCAAGAGGCCCCCAAGAGGCCCCCAAGAGGCCTCAAGAGGCCCCAAGAGGCCCCCAAGAGGCTCCCCAGAGGCCCCCAAGAGGCCCCCCAGAGGCCCCAAGAGGCTCCCAGAGGCCCCCAAGAGGCCCCACGAGGAGCCCGAACGACTCACACCAGGACGAGGGGCCCGAACGACTCACACCAGGACGAGGCGCCCGAACGACTCACACCACGAGGAGCCCGAACGACTCACACCAGGACGAGGGCCCCGAACGACTCACACCACGAGGAGCCCGAACGACTCACACCAGGAGGAGGAGCCCGAACGACTCACACCAGGACGAAGGGCCCGAACAACTCACACCACGAGAAGCCCGAACGACTCACGCCAGGACGAAGAGCCCGAACGACTCAAACCACGACGAAGAGCCCGAACGACTCACACCAGGAAGAAGGGCCCGAACGACTCACGCCAGGACGAGAGGCCCGGAGATATGCGGGGGCAGGCGGAAACACGCCTGAAAAGCACGACTGTCGGCATGCTTCGCAAGAGTTGCTGTTTTGAGATGGGCTGGTGGGGATACGCGAAGCGTGAAGAATTCATGTCAGCTAGAGCCCGAATGCGACCGGGCAAGCAAAGCAGAGCGAAGGCTCGCGTGTGGTCGACTCAGTCGACTCAGCGGAGTTCCGAGGCTGGTTCGTTCGTCCGCTCGTTCCGTTTCTTCCCCGCTTGTGCGCGGTGAGGCCTGGCTGGCTGGACGGGGCCCCAAATCCTGATTTGAAAGCAGGAGGGTCTGTAAGCTGTGAACAGCCCGCCTAGTTACCCACCGAGCGATTGGTCCACGGACGCCCTCACCGGCACGCTCGAGCCGCTGGCCGAAGCCGAGCCCGCTCCGAGCCCACGCGTTTGCCTGCTCAAACGGGACAGGAGGAAGCCAGCTGTACCCACCTCGGGTACGTCAAATCAAATTTGTTTTACCTCTGGGGGCGTCCTCGTCGCCACGGCTGGATCGGCCTCCAAAGTTTGGATCGAGACAGCGCGAAGCTGAGCGGCGTGCGGCTCTCTGTCTCGGAGAGAGCGATCCACCGCCGCTTTCCTGTGGAAAATTCCCCCCCCTCTTCCTCTGGAACCTGGGGTTCCCCCCCCTCCGAAAATCCCCCCCCTGCTGGACCCCCCCCCCTCCCCCCTGGCAAATCCTCCCCCCCCTCCCCTACCCCCCCCCCCCCTCCGGAAAACCGAGAGGAGTCACTACCGGTTCGAACCCCCCCCCCTCCCCTCCAGAAAACCGGGGGAGGGTCACTACCGGTTCGAACACCTCCCCCACCCCCCCTCCAGAAAACCACAGGGGGGTCACTACCGGTTCGAACCCCCCCCCCTCCAGAAAACCGAGGGGGGGGGGCCACTACTGGTTCGAACCCCCCCGCACTCCCTCGAAAACCGGGGGGGGTCACTACCAGTTCGAACCCTCCCCCCCTCCCCCCTTGAAAACGGAGGGGGGTCACTACCGGTTCGAACCCCCTCCCTCCCCCCACCCCACCCACCCTCACCGCCAGCAAGCGACTTCCGGGTCCCTACCACCGTCCGCACCACATCCCCCACTGCTGTCCCCAGCACCACTGTCCTCACCACCACGGCCCCAACCACTGCCCGACTGTCCCCACTGTCCCACTGTCCCACTGTCCCCGCCGCTGTCCCACTGAGCTGTCCCACTGTTCCTTCCACTGTCCCCACTGTCCCCACCACTGTCCCCACTGTACCTCTGTCCCATTATCCCACCACCGTCCTCGTCACCGCCCTCACCACTGTCCCCATCACCACTGTACCCTGCACTGTCCCACTGTTTCCACCACATTCCCACTGTCCCCACACCACTGTCCCCACCACCACCATCCCAACCACTGTCCCACTGTCCCCAATGTTCCCACCATTGTCCCCGCTGTCCCCACCAGTGCCCCAACCAGTGTCTCACTGTCCCCACTCTCCCCACAATTGTCCCACCACGGTCCCACTCTCCCCACTTTCCCCATGGTCCCCACCACTGTCCCACTGTCCCCACTGTACCCACCACTGTCCCACTGTCCCCGCCGCTGTCCCACTGTGCTCTCCCACCGTCCCCACTGTCCCCATCACTTTCCCACTGTCCCCACCACTTTCCCCACTGTGCTACTGTCCCACCAGTTTCCGCACCACCGCCTTCACCACTGTCGCCACCACTACCGTCCCCACCACTGTCCCACTGTCCCCACCACTGTTCCGCTGTCTCCTCACCACTGTCCCCACCACCACCGTCCCCACCACTGTCCGCACCACTGTCCCACTGTCCCCGCACCAGTGTCCCCACCACCACTGTTCCCACCACAGTCCCAGCATCCTCAACATTGTCCAATTGTCCCGAGGAGCGGGAATCGTTTGCCGGCGGCGAGGGGGGGGGGGGGTCGAACCGGGAATGACCACCCCCCGGTTTTCGAGGGGGGGGGGTCCGAACCGGTAGTGACCCCCCCCGTCTTCGAGGGGGAGAGGGAGGGGGTCGAACCGGTAGTGACCCCCCTCCCTTTTCATGCACTAGGGGGGGGGGGAGGGGCTCGAACTGGTAGTGACACCCCCTGGTTTTCGGTGGGGGGGCGGGGGGCGGACGGGTTGGGAGCCCCCCGCGACCCCCCCCCCCGGTTTTCCGCCAGCAGCGGAAGAACACGCTCTTGCCTATCTCGGTGGAGGGGGGAGGAGGCTCGAGATCCGAGGATCGCGCTTCAACCACTCGGGGGCGACGACCGGGGCAAATAGCCAGGGAGCGGGCGTTACACGCATCCCTCTGGAAGCCTCGCCGAAGGCATGGACCCTCGGCGCCGCTGGATGCACGTACACGCCGGTCGGAGGAAGCAGGTAGAAACACGGAAGTTAAGAGGGCGCTTGACACTGGTTGGGCTCTGGGAGCCTAGAAGCACCCACCTTCAACGTTCAACGTCCAGTGCGTATCGCGCCCCCCTGGACTACTCGCCCCCATCATCCGACGATAGGGGCGAAAAAACGCGAGATTAGAGCACGTCAAATACGCGACATGGCAGCAAATCGTATTCGACGATAGTGAACGGTAATATCGGGTCGGGCGAAAGGGGGGGAGAGCAAAGGGGGGGTTTGAGAATCAGCTCACGTAGCTGATTTTCCCGGCGCCTCCCGGCGCCGGAGGCGGCCATGTATCGAGGAATGGGCGCCTCGGTGAGGCCGAAACCAGCTGCACGCAGCAGATTTCGTAACCCCCCCTTTCCCAATCCCCCCCTTTCGCCCGGCCCGATCATAGCGGTAATGGGTGGAAGAGATTGAACATTGGGTCGCGCAAGGGTTCCAGGGATTCGACGCGCAATCGCCTCCGACGCGCAGCCTTCCTGGCCGGCCCAGCCTCCGGCCCGGGAGCGGCGAGCACGCCCTCCCGGCCACGACACAGGGAGGGCACGCGCACCGATCTCCTCGGGAGCGGCCAAGAGGGGGGTGTCCAAGAGGGGGGGTGCAAATCATGACCGGCGGCATGTGCGCGGCCCAGCGGGGGGGCCAGGGACGTAATGGAATAAGAAGAGGCGCCGTGAAATCTGGGGAAAAATCATGGCCCCCGCCATGATATCCACCCCCCCCTAGTCATCACCCCCCTCTTTTCCGCCCCCGAATCTCCTGGGCCGGGGCTCTCGGCCGGGCCAGGATCGGTGCCTCGCCCGATTCTAGGAGGGGGGGGCGAGCGCCCCAGGCATATGCTGTCGATGCTGCGCGCGGACCTCTTGGAGCTGAAGGGGCCCTGGGACACACCAATAAATAGAGACAAATAGCAGGACTCCCCATATTTCCACATATTTCTTAGATGTTCGTCTTCCTCCCCACTTCCAATCTTTTCCCATATTTTCGGGGGAATCGACGATTAACTGTGTCTGTGTTTGTTTCCCTCCTGACGAGCATATGCTGTCGATGGTGCGCGCGGATCTCTTGGAACGGCGCTGGGTCCACTCCTTCGCGCGCGGAGCGCGGCAGGGGCGGTGCCGGAGGCGCCGCCAGGGGGTTCCAGCGCAGATCTACGGAACCCGCGCGGAGCTTCGAGGAAATGTGTGCACGCAATGTTCTGTCACTCGAGATCCCCTGTCCCGGCAGCAGGCCATGAGTCAGAGAGCGAGGACGAGGCCATGGGGCACCTACCCACGCTCGCGGAGCATGCGCACCCCATTACCATCCAGAGACTCCGAGTCGCGCACGATCTTCGGTCAACTCTCGGCCATCGGGGGCGCCTCGGGCCACCTACCTCCCAAGCCGCAGCCTAAGCTGCCTTCCCTCCATTCCTTACCCTTCCTTGCTCCTTTCGTCCCTCCCTCAAGTCCGCCCGCCCACCACTGATTCCCTCCCTCCCTCCTCCTACTCTCTCTCTCTCTCTCTCTCTCCTCCCTTGTTCCCTCCCACCCCCCCACACGTCGTCTGCCGGATGGAGAGAGAGAGCGGAAAGAACGGGGAGGATGAGTTAGAACCAAAAGGTGCTGATACTGCTACTCCCCAGACCTCTCTCGGGGTGCGTTCGGACCAGAATTTCGAGGCGAATCCAGCGGTGGCGACGAGGGCTTCCCGGTAGGCCCCAAAAGGTGGAAACGAGCGAAGAGTAGGGGTATCGGGTATCGGTACCTTCCTCCTCTGAGATGAGGGGGGGAGGAGTAGCATCAGCAGCAGAAGGGGGAAAGGGGCCAGAGTCGGTCCCACCAGCGCCCCTCGCCGCATGCGCCCCTCGTCTCCATCGCCCACGTCTGGGCGGGGGGCGCGCGCCAGCTCGTCGTTCGCAGCAACCGGCGACTTCGCCTGAGCAGATCCCGGCGGAGGCCGTTGCACTGCCTCCTGGCTCCCATGCTGGCCCTCCCCCTCGTTCTCATCTGAGCACACGCACCTCCTTTTCCTCCATCCCTGCTCCCCCTTTTCCTCCCCCTTTTCCCCCATGCCGTCCCGTCCCCTGCTCCCCTCCCCTTTCCCTCCCCACCCACGCTCCCCCTTCCCCGTCTTCTCGCTCCTCACTGCCCCCCCTTGCCGCCCACTCACCACCCTCTAGGCAGGAAAACAACAACCACAACAACAACAACAACAACAACAACAACAACAACAACAACAACAACGACAACGACGACGACAACAACAACAACAACAACAACAACAACAAAAACAACAACACCAACACCAACACCAACACAACAACACCAACAACAACAACAACAACAATCACTTTACCCGAACGCTCAGTGTTCTCACCAGTGCCAGGGTTTTCATGCGACGCCAGCCAATACCCCCACTTTGTGGGGGGGCAGTGCAAGCTCTACCAAATATCCACACGACTCTTCGCCACCACCCACACCCAGCTTCCCGCCCTATGACGTTCGGACACTTCACTTCGTGGCCTGCGGACGACCGTGGCTACTACACTGGCGTGGAGTACACACCCACAGAAGTTGTTAAGCCTACGTTCGTACACCCACAGAAGTTGTTAAGCCTTGTTAACCCACAGAAGTTGTTAAGCCTTCCACAGAACATCTGTTGCATATGATGCATATGGTACATGATACACATGATACACATGATACGTACTCACAAGATAGTTGATCACATCTTTAGGGCAAATTCCTGAGGGATGTGGGAATACACAAGAGAGAGAGGATATGGTTGTCCCGATGGTTGTCTCGATGGTTGTCCCGATGGTTGTCCTGATGGTTGTGGTTGTCCCGATCGTTGTCCCGATGATTGTAAGTGTTGGGTTTCCTACGAATCCGCAAGAGCGCGCGGGATGAGATTTTGACAATTTTTTTGAAAAACCATTGGTTTTTTGATGTTTTTATGTTAAAATCGCTGCGAACACTAAGGTTTTGGAAGGATTTCGTCTTGCGCGCGCGAATGTCCACTTTACCTTATTTTTTGCAAGGGATTCTTGAAATTTGATTATATTAGAACAAGAAATGTCATTTTCTATTGTTTTTTGCAAGGGAAAGCGGATTACAACAAAACAACCGGATCCTGTACACACCCTCTTTTCTGAGGCTTCCTCACGAAAATGATGAAAATGTAGCTGCGGCCTAGGCGGCGCAGGGGGGGCGCGCACCAGGGGGCCCAACAATAATTATTCTTTAGAATAAATAATGTTCAACAACAACAACAATCCTTTTAAGACTGTTCGCCTCTATATGCTCGAGTGTCCAATAACGCGAATTTCCCAAACCCTCGATACCCGCCCTTTTCGTCTTCGATCAAACCCCTTTTGGGGGTACACCTTTCTTCCCTGCAGGCCGGGCCCCGGCAAGCGGCGGGGCGGCCGCGGACCGTCGGCCTGGCCAGCGGCAGCGCTGATCGGCGGGGCGGCCGCGACGACGACGACGACGTCGACGTCGAAGACGACGGCGACGACGGCGACGACGAACGAAAGCGAGAGCGAGAGAGAACGACAGCAGGGCCACGAAGGACACGAAGTAGGCCACGAAAGGCGACAGCGGGGACACGAAGGGAATGCGTATGGGGCCACGAAGAGCGCGAACGAGCGTGGGCCACGAAGGGCAGATAATGCGGGGCCACAGAAGGCAACTATGGGGCCACTGAGGGTAGCAACTGGGTCACGTAGGACAATGCGGGGGACACAAATGGCGACAGCGGGGCCACGAAGGGCATGCACATGGGGCCACAACGGGCGCGACTCCTGGGTGCCTGGGTGCCGGGAGCGCGGCGCTTGGCAAATTGCAGGAAATCCCAACGCAAGGCTACTCTTAAGTGCAATCATGTCTCCAGGGAGAGCGCGACTCCAGAGCTCCGGGAGAGCGATTCCTGAATAAATCGTAAAGAAGTCCCAAGCGAGAGCGCGATTCCTGAATAAAATGCAAGGAAGTCTCGGGCGGGAGCGGAGGTCCTGCCTAAATTGTAAGGAAGTCTCAGGCGGGAGCCGTTGTTGTTGTAACCCGGGGGCCAGGGGCCCAGTTTCAGCAGGAAGATTTTCCCTGTCACAAAACAAGGTGCGAGCGTCGAGGGGCACACTTTGACTGAGAAAAAACCATATGCACCGGGGGGATCAACAATAATGATTCTTCAGAAATGAGAACTCAGAAACAACAGTAACAACAACAACAACAACGACAACAACAACAACAACAACAACAACAACAATAACAACAACAACAACAACAACAACAACAACAACAACAACAACAACAACAACAGCATCAACAACAACAACAACAACAACAATAAGCATGTTAAGACTGTTCGCCATTATCTGCTCGAGTGTCGAATAACGCGAATTTCCCAAACCCTCGATACCCGCCTTTTCGTCTTCGATCAAGCCCCTTTTGGGGGGTATACCTTTCTTCCCTGCAGGCTGGGCCCCGGCAAGCGGCGGGGCGGCCGCGGACCGTCGGCCTGGCCAGCGGCAGCGCTGATCGGCGGGGCGGCCGCGGACCGTCGACCCGACCCCAAGAGGGACGGACAGGGAACCGACCACGACGACGACGACGACGACGACGACGACGACGACGACGACGACGACATCGACATCGACATCGACGACGACGGACGACGACGGCGACGACGACGACGAGCGAAAGCGAGAGCGAGAGAGAACGACAGCAGGGCCACGAAGGACACGAAGTAGGCCACGAAAGGCGACAGCGGGGACACGAAGGGAATGCGTATGGGGCCACGAAGAGCGCGAACGAGCGTGGGCCACGAAGGGCAGATAATGCGGGGCCACAGAAGGCAACAATGGGGCCAACGAGGGTAGCACCTGGGCCACGTAGGACAAAGAGGGGGACACAAATGGCGACAGCGGGGCCACGAAGGGCATGCACATGGGGCCACAACGGGCGCGAACGAGCGGGGGCCACGAAGGGCATACGTAGGTTGGGCCGCGGACGGTAAGGACGGGGCCACTGAGGGCTGCAACGGGGACACGAAGGGCAGCGAGGGGGCCATGAAGGGCGACAGCGGGGCCACGAAGGGCATGCATATGGGGCCACCACGGGCGCGAACGAGCGGGGGTCACGCAGGGCATGTATATATGGGGCCACGAAACAAAGCGAGGGGGCCACAAAGGGCTGCAACGGGGCCACGACGGGCTGCAACGGGGCCACGAAGGGCTGGAACGGGGCCACGAAGGGCAGCGAGGGGGCCACGAAGGGCTGCAACGGAATGGGGCCACGAAACAAAGCGAGGGGGCCACGAAGGGCTGCAACGTGGCCACGAAGGGCAGCGAGGGGGCCACGAAGGGCTGCAACGGGGCCACGAAACAAAGCGAGGGGGCCACGAAGGGCTGCAACGGGGCCACGGAACAAGGCGACGGGGCCACGAAGGGCTGCAACGGGGCCACGAAGGGCAGCGAGATCACGATTCCTAGGTAATCTGTGAAGGAGTCCTAAGCGTGAGCGCGACTCCTGGGTGCCTGGGTGTCGGGAGCGCGGCGCTGGAGTAAATTGCAAGAAATTCCAACGCAAGGGCGCTATTCTTCAGTACGTTGCAAGCAAGTCTCCAGCGAGAGCGCGACTCCAGAGCGCTGGAGAAGCGATTGCTGCATAAATCGTAAGGAAGTCCCAAGCGAGAGCGCGATTCTTTAATAAAATGCAAGGAAGTCTCGAGCGGGAGCGGGGGTCCTGGCTAAATTGTAAGGAAGTCTCAGGCGGGAGCCGTTGTTGTTGTAACCCGGGGGCCAGGGGCCCAGTTTGAGCAGGAAGACTTCCCTTCACAAATAACAAGGTGCGAGCCCCGGGGGGGGCACTTCAATAAAAAAAATATGTGCACCGGTGGGGGGGATCAACAATAATTATTCTTCAAGAATGAGAGTTCAACAACAACAACAACAATTACTAGCACGTGGGGACACACCGTTCTCACCAGTGCCAGGGTTTTCATAGGAGGCGGGCAATACCCCCACTTTGTGGGGGGGCCGGTTCAAGCTCTACCAAATTTCCAAACGACTCTTCGCCACCACCCACACCCAGCTTCCCGCCCTATGACGTTCGGACACTTCACTTCGTGGCATGCGGACGACCGTGGCTACTATTCAGGGCCCCGCGGCCGACGACGACGGCGTGCGCGCGCGAAGAAAAAACGAATGTGTCCCGCATGGTATTATTTGACAGGGATGATGGCCCTGGCAGGTGCGCAACCGTTGTTGCAGAAGTTCGAAAAAGTTGCTCGCAAAAGCCCGTTTGACAGAAATGTTTAAAAAGTGTTGGGTTTCCTACGAATCCGCAAGAGCGCGCGGGATGAAATTTTGACATTTTTTTTGAAAAACCATTGTTTTTTATGTTTTTATGTTAAAATCGCTACGAAAACTAAGGTTTTGGAAGGATTTCGTCTTGCGCGCGCGAATGTCCACTTTACCTTATTTTTTGCAAGGGATTCTTGAAGTTTGGTTATGTTAGAACAAGAAATGTCCACTTTAGCTTATTTTTTGCAAGGGAAAACCGATCGTAACAACACAACCGGATCCGGACCCCCGTTTTGCCTGAGACTTCCTCACGAAAGTGATGAAAATGAGGCTGCGGCCTAGGCGCGGCGGGGGGGTCGTGCACCAGGGGCCCCAACAATAATTATTCTTTAGAAGTAATAACGTTCAACAACAACAACAACAACAACAACAACAACAACAACAACAACAACAACAACAACAACAACAACAACAACAACAACAACAACAACAACAATTACTAGCACGTGGGGACACTCCGTTCTCACCAGTGCCAGGGTTTTCATAGGAGGCGGGCAATACCCCCACTTTGTGGGGGGGCCGGTTCAAGCTCTACCAAATTTCCAAACGACTCTTCGCCACCACCCACACCCAGCTTCCCGCCCTATGACGTTCGGACACTTCACTTCGTGGCATGCGGACGACCGTGGCTACTATTCAGGGCCCCGCGGCCGACGACGACGGCGTGCGCGCGCGAAGAAAAAACGAATGTGTCCCGCATGGTATTATTTGACAGGGATGATGGCCCTGGCAGGTGCGCAACCGTTGTTGCAGAAGTCAACAACAACAACAACAACAACAACAACAACCACAACCACAACCACAACCACAACCACAACCACAACCACAACCACAACAGCAAAAACAAAAACAGAGGCAGGGAAAAAAACAAAACCTTCCCGAACCCAGAAGCTCGAACCTGCCCGCTGGAGCCAATGCTGGGCTTCATCAGACCCCCAGCCAGCTTCAACCCTCGCCCCCCCTCCTCCCTCGCTCCCCCCCCCCCTTCTGCCTCAGCCCGCCCTGGCCTTCCGCCAGCTGCCACCCATCGCCACCGACCCGCGCGCGCACTGCGCCCCGCGATTCTGCGCGAGCGCGCGGCCACCTTCACGCCCCAGCGCCGCCGCCGCCGCCCTGCAGAGGAGCAGGCTCTCCGACGCAGGCCGCGACGCGCAAATGTAAGAACAGACAACTGCGTGAGCACAGATTTTCGGAAGTCTGCGGGGATGTCTTGGATCCGCGCTGGACCCCCCAACCCTGACGCGCGGAGCGCGCCCAAGGGCGGCGCCAGAGGCGCCGCCAGCGGGGCCCCGCGAAGGTCCAGAAACTCCGCGCGGACCTTCGAACATTTGTTCTTACGCGGTGCAGTATTTTGTTTTGGTCGAGAGAAGCTCGACCACCTCCTCACCCCATGGCGGGGGACGGGCCACCACTGCCAAGCTCTGCCCTCGACCCTCGAGGGTCGAAAGAGAGGCAGGCTGTCAGCTGCTCGTGGCCCTCGCCGGGCCTCTGGCGACCTCTGGAGGCCCCAGGGCTGCCGGGGGACTCCTGGAGTCAGAATCTGCGGCGGCAGCAAGACTTACCAATACCAACCACTACCCCCGAACCAAATCACTCCCCTCCATCAGACCCCAGCTGCTGCAAGGACCTGCCGATTCGGCAATCGTCCCGCCAGTGCGCTCCTGAGGGGCCACGCGGCGTCGGGGTCTCGCCGGGCCCGTCACGAGTGTTCGTATAAACCCTCGGCACCTGTAAGCTCTAAGCCCTTCTCCTTCTCCTCGTCCTCCTCCTCACCCCCGTCGTTCTCGTCTCGCCCCTACCTACACGCCGACTCGAGGCGGCAGTTCAGAGGTAAACTTTGACCACTACAGAGGTAATTTGGATGCCGCGTGTTGCAGCGCAGGGAAAGCATCGAACACTGCATTGCATGGTTTGGACATCGACCAGCACGTCCAGGAAACGAAACGAGTCTAGAGAGGGGGGGGGAAAGTGAGAAGGAGGAGGGGGAGGAGGAGAGAGGAGGAGGAGGAGGAGGAGGAGGAGGAGGAAGGAGGAGAAGGAAGGAGGAGGAGGAGGAGGAGGAGGGAGGAGGGAGGAGGGAGGAAGGAGGAAGGAGGAAGGAGGAAGGAGGAAGGAGGAAGGAGGAAGGAGGAGGAGGAGGAGGAGGAGGAGGAGGAGGAGCCTACTTTTTTTTACTCGACGAGTGAGGAGGAGGAGGAGGAGGAGAAGGAGGAGAGGGGCTCTGCTCGAAGCGTGGGTCCCGCAGGGCCCTGGCAGAACATATTACCTAGGCCCCCCAGCATATCATAAGTCTGGCACCACACGGGGCCTCCTGCATTCCCCCCCTCCTCCTCTCCTTGGGCGCCCGAGCTATCCGGGAGTAAGTCGGGTCCGGTGCAACTCGGGCTTGGATTCCCGAAAAAAGGAACCCGAGTTAGCCCTGACCCGAGTTACCCCTGATGATTCGGGGCTCTGGACGCCCGAGTTACGCTCTGGACCCGGGTTCCCTCCCTCCTCCTCTCCTCCTAAAACGACGCGAAGATCGGGACAAAATCGGATCGGGAGAACTCGAAATCTCTGAGAATCGGCGGGTGTGGAGGATGTATTGGGCGCCGCGGCCGCTCCAGAGCGTTCCGGAACGCTCTGAGAGCGCTCCGGAACGCTCTGGAGCGATTTTTCCCGATCCTAGCCCTGTTTTACCTCCTGTGTCGTTGTGGAGTGGTCGTGTCGTCTTCCTCCCCCTGCTTGGGAGCCCTGCTCGCTCAGCGCGTTCCCCAAGGAGTGGGCACGTGAGAGGGCCAGCAGATGCTCCCCCCGCACTGACCCGCAGGGACTCGCACACTCAAGGTAGCGAGCCTCTCTTACGGGGCCTCCTGGGAGGTCGCTTCTTAGAGCATCGGGGTACGCCCCCTGCCGGCCCCATGAGAAGTCTGGGTCTGCGACAAATTTGACTCGCAGAGGATTTTGCAAGTCGTACCCCACGGTTCCTTAGCGGGCGTTTCGACGTTGACCCCCTCATGCTGATGTCCTGTCCTGTCGTGGCCTCGCTCTCGTTGTCGTCTTCCTCCTCCTCCTCCTCCTCCTCCTCCTCCTCCTCCATTTCATTCGCCTTGCCCTCCCCCTCACACAGATCATCGTCTGTCATCCTTCGCCGTCATTCAGCGTCCGTCGTCCGACGCATCGTCGTCGTCATCGTCGTCGCCGTCGTCGTCGTCGTCGACGTCGACGCCGCCGCCGCCGCCGCCGCCCTCGCCGCCGTCGCCGCCGCCCGTCGTCCGTCGTCCGTCAGCGCCTGTCGATCAAATACCCCACAGTGCCTCGAGGAACGATGTGGAGTGTTCCCCAGGTCCTCGAGAGTTTCTTGTAATCAGACTTGCAATCATTCCCGACCATCCTGTGGTGTTGGGTCCTCGTTTTGCCCCGCGTCCCTCACTGCTTCCTCCTCCCCCCTTCCCTCCTCCCTCCTCACTCCTCCTTGCCTCTGCCCTCATCAGTATGCGGTTCCCCCACCCAGTAAACGCTTCGTAACCCCATAGGGGCTCCAGCGAAGGCCCCAGTGGCACCGCCCGCATGTGCCACCCCCACCCAATACAGCGCGCCGTGGCCCCATCGGGATCTCCACGTGAGGCCCCAGTCACACCGCCCGCATGCTTCATCCTCACTCAGCAAAGCGTCTTGTGGCTCCATAGGGGCTCCACCGAAGGTCCCAATGGCACGGCACGCGTGCGTCACCCCCGCCCAGTACCCCGTTTCGTGGCCCCATAAGGAGCTCCACCGAAGGCCCCAGTGGCACCGCCCGCATGGCTCACCCCCACCCAGTACAGCGTTGCGTGGCCCCATAGGGAGCTCCACCGAAGGTCCCAGTGGCACCGCCCGCATGCGTCGCCCCCGCCCAGTACAGCGCTGTGTGGCCCCATCAGGAGCTCTACCGAAGGCCCCATTGGCACCGCCCGCATGCGGTTCCCGCACCCAGTACAGTGTTTCGCGGCCCCAAATGGGGCTCTACCGAAGGCCTCAGTGGCGGTGTTCGCATGCGTCAGCCCACCCCAGTACAGCGCTTCGTGGCCTCATATGAGCTCCACCGAAGGTCCCAGTGGCACTGCCCGCATGCGTCCCCCCCCCGATGTAGCGTTTGGTGGCCACTTAAGGGGGCTCTACCGAAGGCCTCAATGGCGGTGCTCGCATACGGTCCCCCTCACCCAGTACAACGTTTCGTGGCCCCATAAGGAGCTTCACCGAAGGCCTCAGTGGCGGTGCTCCAATGCGGTTCCCCCCACCCAGTACAGAGCTCCACCGACGGCCCCAGCGGCGATGTTCGCATGCGATTCCCCACCCCAGTGCAGCGCTTCGTGGCCTCATGAGTAGCTCCACCGAAGGCCTCAGTGGCGGTGTTCGCATGCGGTTCCCGCACCCAGTACAGCGCTTCGTGGCACCATAGAGGGCTCCACCGAAGGCCTCAGTGGCGGTGTTCGCATGCGCCTCCCCCACCAAGTACATCGCTTCGTGGCCCCATAGAGGCTCCACCTAGGGCCCCACTGGCGGTGTTCGCATGCGTCCCCCCCACTCAGTACAACGGTTCGTGGCCCCATCGGGAGGTCCACCGAAGGTCTTCGCACGTTTCGCGGCACCATAGCGGGTCCCACCTGATGCCCCAGTGGCAGCGCCCACATGACGGCCCCGCCCCATGTCGGCACACCCATCGCACACTTCATGGCCCCTGAGGAGATTCCCCCCAATGCGATACCCGCAACGACGGCTTTCACAACTGCATATGGTCGGGCCCTTCGCCAAACTAAGTCGATGAGGGGCCGGGAGCCCCAGCTCCCAGATCTTCTTGGCGCTCCCGCGCGCTACCAGGCTTCCTCGCGTAATTTTTCCAGAGGCCCGAGGACCTCTATGACGGGCCAAGTGGGCCCCAACAAGTACCCCATAGGACCAAACAGACATCCAAGACAGCTAGAAAGCGTTCCAAAGCGCCCAAGATGGCACCTAGACGGCCCGAGAGGCCCCCGAGTCGCCCCAAGAGGGCTCCAAGAGGCCCCCAAGAGGGTCCCCCAAGAGGGCCCCGTGATGCCCAAAACTGTGATTTTCCTTCGGTGTTTGAACGGTCTTAGTGTTATCGCCTTTGCTGGCGTTCGACGCTCCGAGGCGGCCCGACAAGGCCCCCAAAAATCGCCCCCCGCGAGGCCCCCGCGAGCGCCCCCAGAGACTGCCCAGGATGGCAAGATGGCCCCCGGATGGCCCGAGAGGCCCCCAAGACGGCCCAAGAGAGCTCCAAGAGGGGCCCAAGAGAGGCCCCAGAGGGGGAGCACGAACCGACGTTTCGAGCCCTTCGCCCAAAGATGGCCCCCGAGACCGCCAGCAGGCCTCCAAGAGGCCCCCCCGCAAGCTCCAGGAGGACACCAAGTGGCCCCAACCAGGCACCAAGAGGCCCCCGAGAGACCCCCTGACAGGCCCCCAAGGCACCCCAAAACCGATCCGAGCGGCTTCCGAAAGGGCCCCCCAGAAGATCTCCGAAGGCATCCCAGAGGCCTCTGACCTACAACTCAGGCGCGGTGGCGGGATGGGCCGGAGGCCACTAGATCCGCCGCTTGCCACAGAGGTGCATGGCGTGCCAGATGTTCGGTAGGAATTGGTTCTTTGTAAAGATCCCAAAAGACATTCGACCCAACCCGATGTGGTGCGTCTCGCTCGAGAAGTTCCAACATAGTAGCGATATCGGAGGATCTTGTGCTGCGCCGTTCATGAAACATGAAGCTCTCGCTGCAAATTTCGTCAGACCATGATGGTAGACAGATCTCAAAAGGTGGGAGGCAAGTGCCTGAAACAAGCGATTCGCCTGAGATATCCGCACGCAATGGAAATGGTGGGTGATGTTGGTTACGATGTCACTTGTCAAAGCATAGGCTATTGCGCCAAACGTAGTCTAACATTAGATGTTGAGTGAGCTCGCGAATTCTTCGTATCTTCAAAGTTGAAGCCCTCGCCAGAGACATCCTCAAAAGACATCCGCCTGGCGAAAGCTCCAAACATATACACTTGTGAGTACCGTCCTTTTGAGCATCGTCTTCGGTGAATCTCCTTGCGTGGTCGCGAAGCGCGTGAAGGGTGTGCCGCAACGTGGCGGGGCCACCATGCGGGCGCTGTCACTGGGGCCTTCGATCCTCGCGGGAAAATTGAAATGAAGGACGGGGACCAGCAGCAGGGGCCACCGGGGCCTTCGATGGAGCTCCCCATGAGGCCATGAAACGTGAGTGGTGTGCCGACATGGCTGGTGGGACCGCATGCGAGCGCTGCCACTGGAGCATTGGGTGGAGCTCCCGATGGCACATCCCTATGGGACCACGGAAGATGTGGAGGGGTCGCCAAATTGGAAGGTGGAACCCCATGCGGGCGCGGCCAGTAGGGCCTTAGGTAGAGCTCCCCATGGGGCCACGAAGCGTGTCAGAGATGTGACGGAATGGCGAGCGGGACCGCATGCGGGCGCTGCCACTGGGGCCTTCGGGGGATCTCCCTACGAGGCAATGAAACGTGTGCATGCGGGCACTGCCACTGGAACCTTCGAAGGAGCTCCCGATGGCATCCTATGAGGCCACGGAACGTGTGAGGGGGTCGCCAAAATTGAAGGTGGAACCCCATGCGGGTGCTGCCACTGGAGCCTTCGGTGGAACTCCCTATGGCGCCACGAATCGTGTGAGCGGTGCACCGGAATAGCGGGTGGAACCGCACGCGGGCGCTGCCACTGGGGACGTAGGTGGAGCTCCCTATGGGGCTACGAAACGTGTGAGGGGTGCACCGGAATGGAGGGTGGAACCGCGTGGGAGCGCTGACAGCGGGGCCTTCGATGGAGCCCCTTGCCACGAAACATGTAAGGGGTGTGCCGACATGGGGGTGGAACTGTATGCGGACGCTGCCCCTGGGGCATTCGGTGGAGCTTCCCATGTGGTCACGAAGCGTGTGAAGGCTGCACTGAAATTGAAGGTGGAACCGCGTGCACGCTGCCACTTGGGCCAACGGTGGAGCTCCCTATCGGGCCACGAAATGTGTGAGAGGTGTGCCGACATGGAGGGTGAAACTGCAAGCGGGCGCTGCCACTGGGGACTTTGTTGGGGCTCCCCATGGGGCCACATATCGTGTGAGGGGTGCACCGAAATGGAAAGTGGACCTGCATGTGGGCGCTGCCACTGGGGCCTTAGGTGGAACTCCCTATGAGGCCACGAAACGTGTGAGAGATGTGCCGGAATGGAGGATGGAACTGCATGCAGGCGCTGTCACTGGGGCCTTCGGTGGGCCACGAAACGTGTGAGGGGTGTGCCGAAGTGGAGAGTGGAACCGCCTGCGCGCGCTGCCACTGGGGCCTGTGATGGAGCTCCCTGTGGGGTCACGAAATGGGTGAGGGGTGTGCCGAAACAGTAATACGCGGAGGGTAAAGGCAGGGATGGGATGGGAGGAGGAGGGGGGCGAGGGGGGAGCGGGAGGAGAACGCAGGGCGCTGTCTCTTCGAAATGAGGACCCAACACCACAGGATGGTTAGGATTGATGCCAACAAATAGTTAGTCTCGGATGGCCCATTGCTGTCTCCAGGGCGGCCCAGGATGAACCCACGACGCCCTAAGATGGCCTCGAAATTACCCAAGAGGACCCTGAGACGTTGCAAGTTGCTCCAAGAGGACCTTTAGGAGGTTCCCGGAGGCCCGATGTCATTGAATGTGATGATGTAGCTCAGTGGTGTTAGGGTTGTCGCGATGTCGGGTTTCTGCTAGCCTCATACGGCCCAAAAGGCCTCACGATGGCCCCAAGACGGCCCGCGATACCCCGGAAAGGGCCCCAGGGCAGTCCAAGATGGCATCCAGAACGGCTAACATGGTCCAAGAGAAATGCCAAGACGGCCAAAACGGTCTCCAAACGACGGTCTATAGATGGCCTCGACGGGCGGCCAGGATGGCCCTAGATGGCCTCCAATACGATTCAACAAGCCCTCCAAAACGGCCAAGATGGTCAAAGATGGCCTCAAGACGACCCAAGATGTCCCAAAGATGTATCCTCCTTCTCCTCGTCCTCGTTCTCCTCCTCCACCTCGTTCTCCTCCTCATCTTCCTCCTCCTCCTGTTCCTGCCACTCTTCCTTCCCCACGTGTTCCACGACGGGTTTCCACAACGCCTGGAGGAACACGTAGTCCGATAGCCTAGCCAGACCCTGTCACAACGTTTACCCACGGCACTTCCAAAAGGCAAGGGGCGGCGCCGGTTTGCAGGGGGCGTGCATACAGTGCGGGCGCGGCCGCAAGAAACCCTCGCCAGAAACCCAACCCTGAGAACCCGTGCGCGAGGTGCACCTGAGGGGAAGCCTGGAACACCCTGAACGCAGCAGCTCCTTTGACGGCTGCGGGAAGTCACCGCGCAGCGCGCGGAGGGAAGAAACCCAGGATACCCTGACGAAAAGCATATGGTTTCCTGATGCGCGCCCCCACTGTATGCAGAAAACTCTGTCCCTGGACCCCTTTCCAGAGTCCAGCCCCGGCCCGTGCTCCCCCCACAGGCTCGCTCTTGCGGACGCCTCGAGACGGGCCCGAAAGAGAGTCGAAACGGGCGAGAACGGTTCCGAACTCCTGCGCCGTCGTCCGCCGTCAGCGGTCGTCGTGCGTCCGCATCCTTCCTTGGTGACGTCATAGTAGTCGTCCTTCGCCGCCGCCGCCGCTGCCGCCGCCGCCGTCGTCGGTCGTTGCCAACGCCGCCGCCGCCGCCACCGCCGCCGTCGTCGTCGTCGTCGTCGTCGTCGTCGCCGACGCCGCCGCCGCCGCCGCCGCCTCCGCTGTCGTCGTCGTCGTCGTCGTTGCCGCTGCCGCCACCGCCGCCGCCGCCGGCATCGCGGCGGGAGCGGCGGCGGCGGCCCCGCCTCGGCGGCGCCGAACCGCACGGCGCGCTGCGGCGGAGGGGCGGCGTCGGCAGGAGTCCTCCTCGTCCTCCACCTGCACATCCTCATACTCCATCTAATCCACCATCCTCCACCCTCCTCCCTCCTCCTCCTCCTCCTCCTCCTCTCCTCCTCCTCCTCCTCCTCCTCCTCCTCCTCCTCCTCCTCCTCCTCCTCCTCCTCCTCCTCCTCCTCCTCCCCCTCCTGTTCCCCAGCCTACTCCGCATCCTCGTCCCCCGCCCACAATCGTCGCCGTGGTCCTCATCGTCTTATTCATCCAATCGGCAGGCTGAGCGTTCCCGCGTCGTGACTGACGCCCCTGCCTGAGGGCGAACGATGCGGGCAGGAGAGCCCGGAATCGAATCGCTAAGTCGGACCCGCGATCGAAATGCATCGGATCGGCGGAAATAGGCAACCAAGTCGGGAGAAGCTGGATCGGCGGAAATCTGCAGGCTGGTAAGGCCCCCGTTGAGAAATCGAACTCTGAATCAGAACCCGAAGTCGAATCGGAGCCCACCGACATCGAACAGGATCGAATCAAGGGGATCGGATCGAGAGCCCTGCTGGGAGGGCTGTCTCAGAGGGGGGGGGAGTCACTGACCTGGAGTCGCCGATGCAGCGCCGACGGGCTGGCGACGGACTCTCGAGGGCGAGACCGCACGCCCGTGGGCAGGCTGGGGCACCAAGGCCTCGATCGGCGAGGAGTGGCCGACCGGGGTCGATGCCTTCCCCCCCTGGCGCCTGGGCTCCTCCTCCTCGTCCTCGTCCTCCTCCTCCTCCTCCTCCTCCTCCTCCTCCTCCTCCTCCTCCTCCTCCTCCTCCTCCTCCTCCTCCCTCCTCCTCCTCCTCCTCCTCCTCCTCCTCCTCCTCCTCCTCCTCGTCCTCCTCCTCGCACCCGCACCCTGCAACCCAACGTCAGGAACAGTCGGCGGCACCCCAACACACTGATGCTTTGTGTGCGTCGCCCCCCCTGCTGGCGCCCCCGACTACCCGCCTCACCCATCACGATGCGTCGAATTCCGTGTCTGTCCGCCGACCACGGTGTCCTAAGAGGGCCCCGGTCCCTCGACGGCAGCTGCAGGAGTTGGCCCGTCGGGTGCTGCTTCCACAGCGGCTGGGGGAACGCGTAGTCAGATAGCTTGGCCGCACTGCCAGATGCTGGCGCACCGCATGCCCAGATCGGCACTTCCAGAACGGCCAGGGCGGGGCGGTGACTTGACGTAGGCGTCTCCGGTCTCCAGTGAGTGAGGCGCACGCTGACTCTCGGGTGTTGCTAGAAGTGCCCCTGGCCCAAGGTGCCCCCAGTTTTTCGCTCCATTTGAGAGCCCCTGGGGCCCTCTGGGCCTCGTGAGGGGTGCTCTGGAGGCCGTCTGGGCCACCACCCCGAGAATCCTGGGGGCACCTTGGGCCAAGGGTACTTCTAGCAACACCCGAAAGTTGGACTCAAGATCCGTGGATCTGGCGCGTGGGCGCCAGGTCCACGGATCGAGGAGGGCAACCCCCCAAAAATACGGCCAGTGCCACCTGATTTGGCCACGGATCGCGCCAGCCCTGCACGGAAGCGGGACCCGTCGCTAAGCCACTCGCCTCCATCCGTTGTTGCGCGTCCTCAGAATGGCTGGCGTCCTCCAAGGTGGGAGTCTCCCCAGTCGTCACAGAAGCTGCTGTCTGTCCCCATGGCGCGCCTGGCCCAATCACGTGCAAAGCAGACATAACGCATCTGCCTCACATGGCGATCTTGGACGCCACTGGTCGCTAGTGGACGCTCTTCGAGCGTCATTCGGCGGTACCGGGCACTGTTGGGCGCTAATTGACGCGATTCAGCGCTATCGGGCGCGATTGGCCGATATACATTCAATCCAAAACAAACCCGCTTTATGCTATTCGCGACAACGCCCGTCACCGGCCCTGCCCCTCACCTCCCTTTCCCTGGTCACGTCACGATTCGCGCCGGCGCCGTCTGGGAATCAACCATTCCTAAGCCTTCTCAGTCAGCGCCGCCTCGAATCGCGACGTGACCGGCCCCTCCCCCCCCACCCCTGGTCACCCCCACTGTCGCAAGGAGATGGAAAAAGTGTTCCTGTTGTTATCTTATCTGACCCCCCCCCCGATCAGGTAATTATTTGTTGTTCGGTGGAGGTTCCAGGTTTGGGCTAATGCTGAGTCGATATGCTTCTACCAGTCGCGCAAGCAGACTGGGGGGAGGGGCCCTGACCAGCCGCCCAAAGCAGCCAAGTTCTTGTGTATGGTGGGGGGAGGGGGGGAGGCGGGGGCCCGCGCCGATCGACGAAACTATACACAGAGCAACGGTGGTTCGTGCTCCTGGGGACTCTTGCACTCTTGGCCGGCTGGGGACGGGACTGGGAACGGTGACTCGTGAGCTTGCGCTCCTGCCTGGGCGCCGATACCTGTGGTGCGATGCCTCCTTCTGCACCGCTGCCCTGCAAGCTGCACCGGCCTGTCTGGCGCTGCACTCGGGCTGGGCGAGAGGGGGGGATGGCAAAAAGGGGGGGTCTGAGCATCAGCTCACGTACGCCTGACTTTCCCGGCGCCCGCCGGCGCCGGAGGCGCCCGTGTGTATCGAGGAGTGGGCCCGGCGGCGGGGCCGAAACCAGCTGCATGCAGCAGATCTCGTGAGCTCCCCCCCTTTCCCTATCATCCCCCCCTTTCGCTCGGCCCGGTGCGTGGCCGCGCCGCGGCGCGGCGCAGCGCGGCGTGGGGCCTGCTTGCCGCCCTCGCCCTCCAGCTCCAGGCCGGGCGGCGGCCGCTCCGTCGGCGACTGGGGCGTCACGGGGGCGCCGCGGCTCGCGACGGTGCCGGCACCGGAGAGCACGCGCGCGAGCGAAGGACCACCGCTGCAGGCGTAGAAGCGCCCAGGGAGGCACGCGTGGCTGGGCACGAGTTCCCGGATTCCCCAGATGCGTTCACAATTCTCTGGATTGGCGTCCTCCCCTCCATGTCCCGTACTTTCTGGCATCGTCCCTGAGATCGCCGTTCGTTTGTGCCTGTGTCTATGTCTCCCTCCTGAAGACACGCGTCCGGGCCTGGCTCGGATCAGGTGGATGAGGCCGTGGCCTCAGGTCGGCGGCGAGCGAGGGGAGGAAGCGAGAAGGAGAAGTCCTTTTCAGAGGGCGGCGTGGCTTCTCAGAAGCCCTCCAGCCTTCTGAGAAGCTTCCGCGTCTTCGGGGAAGGCTCAGCAAACTGCCGAGAAGGCCAGGGGGCTTCCGAGCTTCCTGAGAAGGCCTTCTCCTTCTCACCTCCTCGGCGGTGGACAAACCTCCCGTTAGCAAACCTCCCTTGAGTGAAATCGGCCTGGGACCGAAACCGACAGGCCTGGACCCGCAAAAAGAACGGCCGCGACGCCCCCTCGCGAACCGAAAACGGCCGATTCGCTCATCGACGTGCCGGGGCAGGAGGCCTGTCCACCCCCGAAGCCTCCCCCCCCGAGGCTCGCCGCCGATGGCCTGCACCGGAGGGAGGCAGAGAGACAGTGCCATCGAAGCACGGCCGCAGCAGCGTGGGCCAAGGGTTAAGTCGGGCGCGTCCCCCTACAGGGGGTCCTGGACGAGAAATGAAGCATACCCAGAAAGAAACACGGGAAAATGAAGAATACCAAGAAAAAGTAAGAATGCCCAGGAAACAAACACGACAAAAAATTAATAACACCCAGGAAAAAATGCGGGCGAGGGGGAGCAGAGACATGCGGGCAGTGTCTTTATCCACGTCCAGTGCGTCTTGGAGTTTCGGACACTCTTCCCAAGAAACATGAGGCGCACTGGATATGGATTCAAATCTGCCTCCACAAGGCTCAATTTTTATCCATATCCAGTGCGCCTCGGCCTTGCGGCGCCCCTTCCAAGCAAGTCCAAGACGCACTGGATATGGATATAAATATTGCCCGCAGAGGCAGCGCCATGGAAGCACGGCCGCCGCAGCGCGGCCGTGCTTCCATGAGGGGGTAGGGGGAGGGGTAAACCCCTCCCCGAAGGGGAAGAGGGAGGGGTGGAAGAGGAAACGCCCTACACCACCGACGCCCAGAGGGCTGGTGGGATTCACACGGGGAGCGGGAAAATTAATAACACCCAGAAACAAATGCGAGCGAGGGGGGAGCAGGGACAGTGCCATGGAAGCACGGCCGCCGCATGCGCGGGCCGAGGGCCGAGGGCCCCCCCCGCCGAGGGCCCCCCAAAGGGCCCCCCGGCGGCGGTCGTCCTCGCCCGGAGCGGAGGGCGGCGACCCCGAGCCACCCAGGGGAGCGGCGAGGGCCCCCCCCCCTGTCTGTGACTGCCCACCAGACCCCCCCAAACCCAACCCGAAGACCCCAATTTCGGAGGAGGGGGAGGAGGAGGAGGAGGAGGAGGAGGAGGAGGAGGAGGAGGAGGAGGAGGAGGAGGAGGAGGAGGAGGAGGAGGAGGAGGAGGAGGAGGAGGAGGAGGGAGGAGGAGGAGGAGGAGGAGGAGGAGGAGGAGGAGGGGGAGGGGGCGGGGGGGAGGGGGGGGGGAGGGCGGGCAGGGGGGGGTACGGGTTCCATGTGTGTTTGTTCAATGTTCCCCGATCCCCCCCCCCAACTGGAAATGGAAGGCAAATGGAGGCCTTCGGGTTGGATTGGGGTGGTTTGGTGGGTGGTGACCTTCCGGGTCGGCGGTGAGCGGAGGGGGGGGAAGCGGGGAGGAGTCCAGAGGCAACTACTGGGATTTTTTCTCGTCCAGAGTGGGCCTCGGATGGAGCCGGATCGCTACGGGATTGTCGGAAGCTGGGCGAGGGCTGGCAAATCCGTGGCTGCTAGAACGGCCTTCCCGGAACAAAAAGACAAACTCCCGGAATAAAGCTCAACGCGCCAAATGGTAAACGGGCTGCTTCCTGGAAAGAAAAATCAATTTCCCGGAGCTCCGTTTTAACAGCCAAGGGTTTGCCAGCCTTCGCCCGGCTTCTGATATTAAGCGGGATTAAGCCGGATTAAGCGGGATTAAGCGGGATTCAGTCGGATTTCGGACCAGGGCAAAATCAGAATTTGACCTCCCAGGAGTTGCATCCGAAAAGGAGGAAGCCCTCTCAGAAGGCGGCGGAGCTTCTCAGAAGCCCTCGCACCTTCCGATAGGTTTTTTCTTTCTGACGCCGGGGCTGGGGGACCTCCGAGCCTTCGCAGAAGGCTGGGGGACTTGCGAGCCTTCTGGGAAGGCTCGCCCCTTCTCAACAACTAAACCATATGAATACACCTCTCCTCTCTCCCCTGGTGGCGTCCGGGAGATGGCCGGCCCCCCTCCGCGTACTGCTTCTTCTACACACAAGATTTCCCGGAAACAGGTTGTCGCTTGGGCTTTTTGTTCGAAATGCTGCTCTCGCTGAAGCGCTGGCCTCACTTTCGGGCTACCGCTCGTTCCGCATCGTGCTCCCGCTGCAGCGCTGGCCTCATTTCCGCGCTTCCGTTCGTTCCGAATCGTGCTCCCGCTGCAGCGCTGGCGTCATTACTTCCAGCGCCATGCCACGGCATGGTTTTCGGCCCTTCCAGATACTCCCAAAAATTCACAAACAAAAAAGAAATGCCTCCCCGAAAAAAACATCGGAAGTGATAACACATTCGGTGTCGATTCGCTGAGTTTTTTGGGCCGCGGAACCACCCCCCAACTCTGGGGCGCCGCCACGCCATGCTATGTCAGGCTACGCGTCATCATTTCCGCGTTTGCGCGCTTGTTTTTTTCAAAATGCTGCTCTCGCTGAAGCGCTGGCCTCACTTTCGGACTACCGCTCGTTCCGCATCGTGTTCCCGCTGCAGCGCTGGCCTCATTTCCGCGCTTCCGTTCGTTCCGAATCGTGCTCCCGCTGCAGCGCTGGCGTCATTATTTCCAGCGCCATGCCACGGCAAATGGCTCGCAAATCTAGCAAATGCCCCCGGAAAAAAACATCGGAAGTGATAACACATTCGGTGCCAATTCGTTGATTTTTGGGGCCGCAGAAGCGCCCCCCCACTTTGGGGCGTCGCCACGCCATGCTATGTCAGGCTACGCGTCCTCATTCCGCGCTTCTGCGCTTGGGTTCTTTGTTTTTTAAATGCTGCTCTCGCTGAAACGCTGGCCTCACTTTCGGACTACCGCTCGTTCCGAATCGTGCTCCCGCTGCAGCGCTGGCGTCATTACGTCCAGTGCCATGCCACGGCATGGTTTTCGGTCCTTCCAAATAGTCCCCCAAATCTAAAAAAACATGGCCTCCCGAAGAAACCATCGGACGTGATTACACATTCGGTGCCGATTCGTTGATTTGTTGCGCCGCAGAAGCCCCCCCCCTGATTTTGGGCGTCGCCACGCCATGCTATGTCATGCTACGCGTGAATCTTCAACACCACGCTATGCCGCTATGCCATTATGCCATGTAATGCTACGCTATGCTACGACATCCGATTGTGCGAACAGGAAGGGGATCTGCGCCGTGGTTAGGGATGGGAGGACAGGGATAGGACGTCAGATATGACGCGAGCGCACCTCGCTTGCCTCTCCCCCTCGCTCGCCACCGATCCAGTGCTGAGCTTGCTCCTGACCCTCGTGCCAGCTGTTTCAATGACGCGCCGGCATGGGGACCTGGGGGGAGGGCTTGAAGGGGCCCCAGGACACACAAATAAATACACACAGATAAGAAGATGCCCCATAGTTTCCCATATTTGATGTGTTTTTGTCTTCCCCACCACTTCCCATCGTTTCCCATATTTGCTTGGGAGTCGACGATGAATCATGTCTGTGTGTTTCTTCCCCTCCTGATGGGCGGGGGCCGGCGCAGGCGGGGAAGCAGATATATCTCTGGCATCGGCGAGGCCTCGCCGACAGCTCGGCGACGGGCCAGCGGCTCTGCGAAGCCGCGCGCTCCTGGGCGGGGTGGGCCGTCCTGCCCCCGTGGGCGAGATCGGTGGGCGAGTGGGGCTCGATGCGTCCCCCTCTCGAGCCCACGCCCCTCCCCCTCGCGCGGCCCCTGGAGGAACCCATCTTGACCCCGTTGGCGAAATCGGTGGGCGAGTGGGGTGTGGTGCGTCCCCCTCTTGAGCCTACACGCCCCCCCCCCCTCGTGCGGCCCCCGAGGAACCCACGAGCGTGTTGCCGACGACGAGACGCCAGGCCTTCGGGCAAGGACGGGGTGGGTAACACGCTGGCGCGCTCCCAAACGGCTTGGCGTCATCGATACGGCAGATGTTGATCCACGAGAGACCCACCGCAAGAAGGCCAACCCTGAAACCCGCCGAGGTTCCTTGGTCCAGGGTCTGAGTTCTTATTGCCCCTCTACAGCAAGCGAAAAACCCTGGGTGCCCTGCCCCGAGAGGTCTCTTGATAGCCTGCCTGACGCAAGTCGGCATCAGGAGGCCCAACGCGCCGACGCCCAAGAAACCCGGGGTGTCCTGCCACTTTTGGAGTTTCTCCGAGATGTCTACCGCCACCCGCGTCGAACGCAGGGCAGAGAAACTCAAGGCACCCTGACGAAACACAGGATGTGTCTTGCCATTCGGTCCAACTGTACACCCTGCGAAATGCTTAAGAGATGGGTTAAGAAATTCGTAGTCTCAGAACTTGAATAAAGACCCAACATTTCTATTAAAATCTTAGGGTTCACATTGAAGCATTAAGAATAATCGAGACTCTCGCCGAAAACCTAAGTTTTCTTAAGCATCGCCTAAGGTGTACTCGTTTCCCCTACCGGGGCACCGGAGGGCGAGGGGCGTCCGCTTTGTGCTGCACTCCTCGTGGGACCTCCCCTTTGTCCTGCCACTTTTGGAGTTTCTCCGAGATGTCTACCGCCACCCGCGTCGAACGCAGGGCAGAGAAACTCAAGGCACCCTGACGAGTAGGAGGAGGAGGAGGAGGAGGAGGAAGAGGAGGAGGAGAGGAGGAGAGGGAGGAGGAGGAGGAGGAGGAGGAGGAGGAGGGAGGAGGAGGAGGAGGAGGAGGGGCGTCCGCCGTGCTGCACTCCTCGTGGGACCCGCCCCCTGCCTCCGCCGCGCGGCGGCGCCGCGGTCCGCACTGGGGCCTCACGCCGGACGGCTCCGCGTCGAATCCGCGCCGGATGCGCGCCGAGCCCGCGGCGGGCCCTTCTCCTCCTCCTCCCTCCTCTCCTCCTCCTCCTCCTCTCCTCCTCCTGCCTCCTGCTCTGCTCCTGCCTCCTGCTCCTCCTCCCCCTCCTCCTCCTCCTCCTCCTCCTCCTCCTCCTCCTCCTCCTCCTCCTCCTCCTCCTCCCCTGGGGCGGTGATGGGCCGCGTGGTGACCAAGGAGCCTCCAGGAGCCCGCACCGCACGGTCCGCCATCGCACGGTGCTGGGGCCCTGGAGGCCCCTGGTCGCCCGAGACGTCCTCGCAGAACGGCCCGCGTCCCCAAACCGAGCGGTGACCCCGAACCCCCATAGGCTCACCACACGGTGTTGTCACCGCAACGTTTGGGAACCCCCGAAGATCCGCGTCGAATCCGCGTCGGACCCGCGCCGGGGTACAAGAGACGACCGCCGCTCACAGGACGGACGAGGCCCTGGAGATGACAAACGTGGCGTCAGGCGCCGCTGGAGGCCGATGGCGGGGGGGGGGGGAAGAAGATATCGACGCCGCTGCTTCACCGTCCGTCTTCCCAGGGAGCGTTCCGACGAGGATTTCGAGGCGGATCCGGCCATGGCCACGAGCGGGACCATCGGCACTCCAGACTTCTCAATACAACGAGCACCCCCCCCATGTCGCTCCGCCCGACGGCCGCTTCCAATTCCTCCCACGCGCAGCAGAACCCACCCAACGACGCGATCCAGCCCCCCAAGCCCGGCGCCTGGCAGGCCCTTCCACCCTCCCACGCGATCCCTCCCCCGACGCGTGTTGAGCAACTGCGGGCGCAGCCGGGACTAGAACGTGGGGAGGGAGCAGAGGAGCGGAAGGCACGAGAGCGGTGGGCCCGGGGAGGGCAAAGAGAAGCAGGGCCTCGATGCTCGATCCTGGACTCTCGACGCTCGAGGCCTGGGCCTCGAGGCTTGGGCCTCGACCTCGAGTCCTCGAGTCGCCGTCGCCGCCGTCGTCGTCGTCGTCGCCGTCGTCGTCGTCGTCGCCGCCGCCGCCGTCGTCGCCGTCGTCGTCGTCGTCGTCGTCGTCGTCGTCGTCGCCGTCGTCGTCGTCGTCGTCGTCGTCGTCGTCGCCGTCGTCGTCGTCGTCGTCGTCGTCGTCGTCGTCGTCGTCGCCGTCGTCGTCGTCGTCGTCGTCATTCTCCTCGGCCTCCTCCTCCCCCTCTGCCTGCTCCTCGTCGCCGTCGCCGACGCCGACGGCGCGGCCGTCGCCACCGCAGCCGCAGCCGACTGGGGGGGGCCGAGGGGGGCGCTGCCTCGGAGAGCCCCGGGGGCGGCCGCAGTCTCGGGCTCTGCGTCTGTGCGCGCGCGGGGGTGTGCCGAGAGGGGGCTTCGGCGGGGCGCGCTGGCTTCGGCGGCGGAGCTGCCGATGTCGGCAGGTGCTCGTCGGGTGCCGCTCTGCGCGCCCGCGTCCTCATGCCGCCATCGACCTGCGTCCTCCTTCCTGCACTCGCCCCTTCGCCTCCGCCTGCTCCTCTGCCGTGCCGCACACCGTGCCCGTCGTCGTTCCCCTCCTCATCCTCCTCCACGTCCTCGTCCTCGTCGTCGTCACCCTTCAGCTTCTATCCCTCCTCCTGCTCCTCCTCCTCCTTCTCCTCCTCCTCCTCCTCCTCATCATCATCACCATCACCACCATCATCATCATCATCATCATCATCATCATCATCATCATCATCAGCATCATCATCATCATCATCATCATCAGCATCATCATCATCGTCATCATCAACATCCAACCTCATCAACATCAGAATCCTGATCTTCCGTATCCGTATCCAACAACAGCAGCAGCATCGGCATCATCAGCACCAGCATTATCACCACCACCATCACCATCACCAAACTCATCACCAAAATCATCACCATCACCATCACCATTACCATCACCATTACCATCACCATTACCATTACCATCATCACCACCACCATCACCACAACCACCATTAGCATCAGCATCAGCATCAGCATCAGCATCATCATCATCATCATCATCATCATCATCATCATCATCATCATCATCATCATCATCATAATCATAATCATCAGCATCATCATCATCCTCATCAGCATCATCATCATCATCATCATCATAATCATCAGCATCATCATCAGCATCATCATCATCATCATCATCATTAACAGCAGCATCAGCATCAACATCAGCAGCATGAGCAGCATCAGCAGTATCGTCATCACAATATGCATTAACATCAACGTCAACATCAGCAACAACAACAACATCATCCTCATCATCAACATCATCATCAGCATCATCATCATCATTATCATCATCATCGTCATCATCATCATCATCATCATCATCATCATCATCATCGCCACCACCACAACCATAATCATCACCACCATTATCGGCCCCACCACCAACACCATCACCATCATCCTCATCATCAGCAGCATCATCCGTTCCTCCTCCTTATCATCGTCACCATCACCATCACCGCCATTAACAGCAACGTCAACATCATCAACATCATCATCATCAGCATCATCATCATCAGCATAACCGTCGTCATCATCATCGTAGACATCGTCATCATCATAATCGGTATCATCGCCATCCCCAGTATCGTCGGCATCCTTAACACAATCGTCGACATCATCATCGTCATAATCATCGTCACAATTACCTTCGTCACCATCAGTACCATCAGCATCATCACCATCATCATCAGCATCATCAATATCATCATCATCACCATCAATCACATTATCAGATTTACCAGCATCATGATCATACTCATCAAAGTCACCACCGTCATAATCAGAATCAGCATCATCGGCATCAGCATCATCCACATCGTCAGCGTCAGCATCATCCTCATCATCAGCATCATCATCGGCATCATCAGCATCGGCATCGTCATCACAATCGTCATCATCAACATCATCAGCATCATCATCATGATCAGCATGATCATCATGATCATGATCACCATCACCGTAACCATCATCATCATGATGATCATCATCATTTCCATCTTCATCATCACCACCATCATCATCAGCAGCATCATGAATATCCCTCCCGCTCCTGCTCCAGCTCCTCCTCCTCCTACTCCTCTGCCCCCACGTTATCCGTCCCTTACCTGCTGCTGCCCGTCCCTGTGTTCCTCCTCTTCCTCCTCCTCCTCCGCGGACCACTCCACTCAGACGAATTACTCAATTGCTGATCCATCTCAAGCTCTTCCTTATCCTCCTCCGCAACCTCGCCCCTTGACCCCTCTGTCCTCCTCTTCCTCCTCCTCCTCCGCCTCCTTCCTGCTCCATCTCCTCCTCATCATCCTCCTCCTCACCCCCCATCCTCACCTCATGCGTCTCATCCTCAACCTCACCCTCTTCATCGGCAACCCGAGAAAACCGAACGAGAATACCAACTCCGAAGAGTCCATTGGGGTAACCCGTCCGTAAGATTCAGTCGCGGAGCATTGCGCTTTCTACTCGGGGACATCGTATATCCCAGGATGTACAGACTTCATCCTCGCCTCGCCCTCCTCATCCCATCCCTCGTCTTCTCTCTCCTATTCTTCACATTCTCGCGCATCCCCGTCCTGGCCCAGATCCTCATCTTGAGTCATACATTCCTCGCCTCGCTCAGAGCAAATGGGGCTGGACAAGATCGAAGCTAAAAGGATGGCAATGCATTGCCGCTCTCAGTGACGATGAAATGCCCACAATGAGAACGAGAAGGGCAGGCACCATGGCACGAAGTGATCAGACGAATGTTGAGCGGCGGAAGCGAAGACGACACCGTGCAGCTGTTCAAATGCTGTTGATCGTGATGCTGCTCCTGCTGCTACTCTCGCTGCCGCCGCTCCCGCCGCTCCTGCTCCTGCTCCTTCTCCTGCTGCTCCTTCTCCTGCTGCTGCTGCTGCTCCTGCTCGTCCTCATCCACCCACGTGTTTCCACATTGCTCGTGCCATTGTCACTCGCCACCGCCTCCGAACTGTGCTTGGCAGGAGGACGCCAACTGTACACCAGCACCGATCCTGGCCAGGATCACCCTGGGCCCAGAGTCGGTGTACATACGCCCTCCTGCCTTGGGCACGAAGGCATACACACACACACCGATCCTGGGCCTCGGATCGGCCTGGCCAAGATCGGTGTAAGTGTATAATCGGTACCCTCCGACTCGTGGTTATTATTCGGGGGTGGACAGACCTCCCTTTAGTAAAACGTGGTTTAGTGAAAACGACCTGAGGCCCAAACCTGGCGGGCGCAAGCCTGGAAAATAACGGCCACGGCGCTCTCTCGAGAACCGAAAACGGACAATTCACTAATCAACGTGTCACTGTTGGGGGTTCTGTCCACCCCCGAATTATTGGTCCTTCACCGCCGCCTCTCCCCTCGCGCGCACGACACATATCCGTTATCCACAGCCCCGCGGTCTGGACGCCGCGACCGTGACTCACGGATGCAGGGCGGCTCCACTCGGATGGCCCGCGGAACGTGTCCATGGGATCGCGTCTCTGCGGGAGCGCACATCGGCATCCAGACCGCGCGGGCATGGATCCAGATGTGTTCGTCGCTGGAAATTATCCCCCCTCCACTGGTATGAAGCAGCCGGTTCCTGGAGAAAACATTTCTCGGATGTCGGCGCTTCCGCTCGGGACGAGTTCTTCATTCTGAGTCGATGTTTGACTGTCCCTGAGCCCGTGGGGGGTCCCCACGGGATGAGAACAGTGTGCAACAAAGCTCCGGACCCAATCCACTCGGGGTCCGTTGCCTTCATGGCCGCCTCCACCCCGTCTCTCTTTGCAAGCCCGGAACGAGCGCGGAAAGTATGGGTACGATGCCCACCAGCAGTACCTGCTCATATAGAACAAGAGTTGCTGCCCTTCTGAATGCTTCTGGGAGCAATTCTTGTCATGTTGGCAGCATCTCTTGCCCATGAGAAAAATAGGTGCTGCCAAATGATCGAGGAATACTGCCAAAGTGCCGAGATGTGGTCCGACGTTCCCCGACGAACAGCGAATCCTGCCCCGCATGAACACTGGTCTTGGACATGGAGGCCACTTTTTCCGTCACCGTTCCAGGCGTGCAGACTTTCCTCTTCAACAGACTCGCTTCGCCCAACTCCTGCTCCGCCCGGCTCTCGCCTCGCCTGGTCCTGCCCTGCCAGTCCCGCTTCGACGGGCACCTGCCTTGCCCAGCTCGCTTCGCTCGGCTCGCTCTGCCCACCATGCGCAGCCTGGCTCGCGTCGCCCGGCTCGCTCCACCCGCGGGGATCCATCCCCACCCGCTTGGTGATCGCCCCGCCCGTGAGAGCCCGCCCGCCCGCCCGCCGCCACCCGCCTCCGTGACCGCGCGCCCGCCCGTGAGGAGGGGCCCCCCGCCGGCCCGTCGGGTCAGGGCCCGCCTCGTGCGAAGCCCGCCCGCGGGCGGAGAGCGAGCCCTCGCGCGGCGAGGCCCGGCGGAGGCGCGCCCCGGCGGAGCGAGGCCGGGCGGAGCGCGTGGTCCTGGCAGAGCGGGCCCCAGAGAGGCGGGCACCCGCGAAGCGAGCCCGGGCGGGAGGACTCCCGGGCGAAGCGGGCCGGGCGAGGCGAGCGGTGGCGAGGCCGACGCTCGTGCGAAGCGAAAACGTCGGGTGAGGCGAGGCGAGCCTCGGGCGAAGCCGCCGCCTCTTCACGGACTCTCCTCGATAGTCTCAAGCGGCCGGCGGCGGCGGCGGCGGCGACGGCGACGGCGACGGCGACGGCGACGGCGGCGACGGCGACGACGACGACGACGCTTCGAGCCACGGCGGCGGCGATGCCGGCGATGGCGAGGACGGCGACGACGAGGCCGAGGAGGGTGGGTCTATTCTCGCGCGATCCGCAAACTAGGTCGCAGATCAGCTCGCCCATGGCCCGGTAGCCCGACGGCGACAGGTGCACGCCGTCGGGGTCCCACAGCCTCCCCCCCCGCCGCGGGCGGGGGCCCGGCGCGCTCCCTGCGCCGCGCTCCCTGCGCCGCGCGCCGCTGTGCCTCCCCTGGCGGGCCGCATCGCCGGGCCTCCGTCCGGTCTGCCGGCTGCCTCCTCGCCAGCGCGGGCCGCACTTGTGGATCCGACTCCCTCCTTGTCGTTGTCGCCCGTCTCGACTGAGCCTCCTGCTGCTCCTCCTCTTCCTCATCCTCCCGCTCATCCTCCTGCCGCCTTTCCGCTGCTGCACGAACTCACCACTGAGAGATGGCCACGTCTCATCCCATCCCATCCTCCAACTCGGCATCCCGCTCATGCGCCACCTCCTCCCCCGACAGCAGCGCCGCCCTGCGCGGTAGCCTTCCGCGCCCTCCCCCTGGGGACCCCCCCCACCTCCTGCGCTTTCGAGCGCGCTTCCGAACTCGGGGGCGTCCAAGAGGGGGGTGCAAAAGCATGACCGGCGGCATGTGCGCGGCCCAGCGGGGGGGCCAGGGACGTGCTGGAACAAGAGGAGGCGCCATGAAATCTGGGGAAATGTCATGGCCCCCGCCATGATATCCACCCCCCCTAGTCATCACCCCCCTCTTTTCCGCCCCCGACGAACCCGTGCTGCCCTCGTGTCCCGGGTCCGTGGGCGAGCTCCCCCCCCCCCGGGGCACACGCCCCGACCCCACGCCGCCCGCGCCGCCGGCGCAGGCACACTCCCCTCCAGGAGGCGCTGGGTCGGGGGGGGGGCGGTCGAGTTGGGCCGGCGGCTCGTCGGGGTGGGGGCAGCAGGCGCCCCGTCGTGCTCGTGCTGTCCCATCTCGCCAGCGTCTGGATCGCCGTGCGAACACGCGCCAGCGGGCATGACGGCCTATAGCTCTGGGGAGGAGAGGGGGGCGGAGGAGGGAGAAACGGGAGACGATGCCACGGTAAGAAGGAGGCGGGAAAGACGAGAGAGGAGAGAGCACAAAGATGAGAAGGGCGGGGAGGGGGAGAGAGGACGGAGGAGGTGGCAAAGCAGGAGGGAGGGGAGGCGCCTCGGATCCGAGCCTTTGGCTTGTGGAGGGGGGGAGGGTGGCTGGAGAAGAAGGCCAGAAGGGAAGGAAGAGGAAAGAGGGAAGAGAGAAGGAGGGCAGCAAAAGAGATGAGAGGAGGCGAGGAGGAGGAGGACGTGGACGACGAGGAGGAGGAAGACGAGGAGGAAGAGGAGGACGAGGAGGAGGAGGAGGAGGAGGAGGAGGAGGACGACGACGAGGACGAAGGAAGGCTCTTCGTCGGGGAGGGGAAAAGGAGGAACCAAATCCGCCGACCCTGTCGGCGTGTGTGAGGGGCTTGTCAATTCGAGTCGTCGTCTCCGTCGTTCGTTAGTCGTCGTCTCTGTCGTCCCCTTTCCCTGCGCTCCCCCCTTCCCTGGGCCCGTCGCCCCCCCCCTTTTCCCTGGGCCCTCCTCCTCGAGCGCTGGGCCCGTCGCCGCTCCCCGCCCCTTCCCTAGGCCCTCCTCCTCCTCAAGCGCGCCAGCCAAAGCGGAATTGAGCAACGTCGTATTGGACTCGAAGGGACACCCCTTCCCTTTGATCCCTCCCCCGCCGGAAGGGGGGGGGAATCCCAGGGGGGGTGGGGATCGTGGGTCAGATGCGACTCCCCCCCGGGGGGGGATCCCAGGGCCCAAAAAAGCCCCAAGACGGGTCAAGAGTGCCCCAAAAGGCCCCCAAGACGGTCCAAGAGGGTCCCGAGTCGCCGAACGATCTGTCCAAGACGCCTTGACGGCCTCCAGACGGCCCAAGCTGCAAGACGCCCCAAGAGGCCTCCAGAAGCACTCCCGAATGTGCCCCAAGAGGAAGAATCACTGACTTCATCACTGATTTCCCAATGGTCTTGAAGCATTTCGGCGTTGTCGCCCATTCCGTTTCCCGACACTCCAAGACGGCCCAAGAGGCCCCCCAGATCGATCCAAGACGGCCCAAGATGGCTCGAGGATGAACCCGAAATGACCTTAGAGGGCCCCAAGACGGCCCAAGACGCCTCCAAGGCGGCCCAAGAGGCCCCCAAGATGGCTCCAAGAGGGTGCCCAGACGAGGGACACGGAGGACATTTCGAGCCCTCGGCCCCGAGAGGCTCCCAGGAGGAACTCAGAGGCCCCCAAGAGTCCCCCATAGGGTCCCCCAAGAGGCCCACAAGAGGCCCCTGTGAAGCCCCGAGAGGCCCCCAAAGAGGCTCCCAAAAGGCACCCAGGAGGCTCCCAGGAGGCTCCCGAGAGCCCCCTACTCTAAACTGCTTCTACGAGGCCCCCGAGAGCGCTTCGAAGACCCCAAGAAGCATCCATGGGGACCCTGACCCACGTCAGCGTCGTCGTCGTCGTCGCCGCCGTCGTCGCTCCCCTTGCAGGGTCGGCGGCGCCGGCCGTAAAGCCTTCGCAGTAGGGAAGAGGGGGGAGGAGGGAGAAGAGGGTACAGTCGAGGCGTTGACCTAAGGAGCCCTAAATAAGGAACGAGGCCCCTATTCTCCATAAGTTAAACTTCGATTTCGTATCGAAAACCTAAGGAACATCTAAGGCAAGCTGCGAAACAATTAAGGAACACGGAGCCCCTCCCCAACGAAAAGGGTTCCTTCTTCAGGGCCCCGACTGTAGAGGGCAGGAGGGCCAGGAGGCAACTACTGGGAGGTCTTCCTCGGAAGGATCTAAGGAGGATTCAGCCCCACTGGGGAGGCTGTTGCGCCAGAGTGGGCCTCGGATTCAGCGGGATGAAGCGGGATTAAGCGGTATTAAGCCGGATTGAACTGAATTTCGGACCAGGGCAAAATCTGAATTTGACCTCCCAGGAGTTGCATACGAAGGAGGGGCGGGGCAGAGGGCGACAGGGGGTCCCAGAGAGGCGTTGGGCGGGGTCGGAAGGACGAGGCCCCCGCCCCTCCCGGAGTGGGCGGCGTCCTGCGGGATGCGCGCGGCCAGCTCGACGAGGAGCGTCCTCGCGGGACGAGCGGCGTGCTCTCCGCCTCCCTCCGCCTCCGTCTCCGCCTCCCTCCTGCAGGCGGGGAGGGGGGGAGGGAGGGACGAGGGGAGGGGTTGGGGACTTGAGGGTGGTAGGCGCTGGTTTAAAATCGGGTGGGAGGGGGACTAGGAGGGGGACTAGGAGGGGGTATGGGTATGGGATCGTGTTTCGTCGATATGTCCGCCACGGTCGCGCAAGCAGGCTGGGGGGGGGGGCTGACCAGTCGCCAAAAGCAGCCGCCCAAAGCAAGTCTATGGGGGGAGGGGGGGGCGGGGAGCCCGCGCCGATCGGCGAAACAATGAATACAGCAAACGCTACAAGGTTCGGGTGTTGGTTCGTGCTTGTGGGGAATATTGAACTCTTGTATGTTAGGGGAACGGATTGGACACCATCCGTTCCCCACTCCTCCCAAAACCTCCTCACCCTGGGGTTACGCTTCCTGTTCACGCCCGGACATCCCATTTGCATCACGAACACCGCCTGCCCCCCTTCCTGTGCTGCCGTGGCGGCGGCGCTTGCAGTGTCAAGATAGCCGCGCACATCGCCTTCGAATACACCGCAGTTGCTCGAAACCACAATGCGACCGTGACTCTGACAGTCCCTTCACTTCGACAACGATGCCGGGCGAACTGGCTCCACTCCTAACCGATCTTCTCCTCCTGTTCCTCACGTTCGGACGCTCCTCCCTCATCCGGCCTCCTCTCCCGCACACATTCCTCCATCCACCTCCCTCCTCCGTCCTCCTTCTCAGGACTCTGCCTGAGATTCCTCCTCCTGGGACTGCCTGCGGTCCTGTCAGGGTCGCCCGCCGCGAACTGGCAGAGGGATTCGTTGACCCAGTGCCTGGGCCGATCGCACAGGAAGATCTTTCGAGCCAGCGTCACCAGAGAGGAGCGAAAATAGGTGTTGGAGGATAAGGAGCCATGGAGGACGAGAAACAAGAGAGGAAGAGGAGGAGGAGGAGGAGGGGCAACGATAGGGGGAACTGGCACAGGGGGGATATATCGGTCTGCAATCAGCAGTACATCGCCGATAGGTCGGCGATAGTCCCCCGATAGCGAAACCGCACCTTCCTGGGCGGGTTCGGGCTATCGGGCCCCTTATCGGCGATCAATGGGCGACTGGATGTCGATGCGTTTGCCCATCCCCCCCCCCTATGGCTGCCCCTGCGTGGAGGAGGAAGAGGAAAGGAACACGTGGAACAGGGGCAGGAGAAGGAATGGAGCGAGAGCGGAGAGCAGACGAGCAGGAAGAGAGCACGATGGAAGGCAAACGCAGGAACAGGAGCGGGACCCAGGAAGGAAAATAACTCACTGCGTGGAGCTCCCCATATGTGCATATCATGCTTTATGATATGCCATAGTGAACGTTTCTCTATGAATGCCTGACTATAAGAGCGCGTCCACGTGGCCGACAGGTCGGACGAAGACGGTTAAACACCGATGTGCGTGAGTATGAGTGAGCGTGAGGTTTGAATACGACTGAATATGCGCCCATCCTCTTCGTTCCTCCTCCTCCTCATAAGTCACAACGATGACGTGGGAGGCTTGGGTGACTTGGGAAACTCGGGGAACGTGGGAGACTTGGGAGACGTGGTAGACTTGGGGGCCTTGGGAGCCTGGGGAACTTTGGGAGACTTGGGACACATGGGGCACTTGGGAGACTCGGGAGACTTGGGAGGCTTGCGAACCTTGGGAGACATGGGGGACTTGGACGAAATGGGAGACTTGGGAGAGTTGGTCGCCTCGGGAGACTTGATAGACTGAGGAGACTTGGTATTCCTGCTGGGAGACATGGAAGACGTGGGAGACTTGCGGGACTTGGGGGATTTCAAAAATTTGAGGGGGGGCATGGAAGACATGGGACACTTGGGAGACTTGGGAAGCTTGGGAAGCTTGGGAGGCTTGGGCGACTTAGGAGACCTGCCTGACAGACTTGGGAGACTTGCCGCCTGAGACATCCTCCAAATCCGCTCCGGCAACAAACAGTGTTGGGACAAAAAACCGGCAAACCGCTTGAGACATCCCCACAAAACGGCCGCGAACGGGACCGTGTCATACCACTCGGCGGCTCCCTTTAGGGGTGTTGAAACCAGCGCCCCGCCTGAGACATCCTGACAATCTGCTCTCCAAGCGAAGGATGTTGGGGCAGAAAACAAGCAAACCGCTTGAGACATCACCACGAAACGGCCGCGAACCAGACCGTGTCATACCCCTCGGCGGCTCCCCTTAGGGGTGCTGAAACCAGCGCCCCGCCTGAGACATCCCCCAAATCTGTTCCTAAAGCAATGATGCTGGGGCAGAAAACAAACAAACCGCTTCAAACATCCCCACAAAACGGCCGCGAACGGCACCGTGCAATACCCCTCGGCGGCTCCCCTCAGGGACGTGAAAATGATCGCCTCGCTCGAGACATCCTCTAAATCTGCTCCGAAAGCGAAGGATGCTGAAACAGAAAACAAGCAAACCGCTTGAGACATCCCCACAAAACGGCCGCGAACGGGACCGTGCAATATCTCTCGGCGGCTCCCCTCAGGGACGTGAAAATGAGCGCCTCGCTCGAGACATCCTCCAAATCTGCTCCAAAGATGCTGGGCCAAAAAACAAGCAAACCGCTTGAGACATCCCCACAAAACGGCCGCGAACGGGACCGTGCACTACCCCTCGGCGGCTCCCCTTAGGGACGTGAAAATGAACTCCTCGCTCGAGATATCCTACAACAAATCTACTCCGAAATCGAAGGATGCTGGCACAGAAAACCGGCAAACCGCTTGAGGCATCCCCACAAAACAGCCGCGAACGGGACCGTGTCATACCCCTCGGCGGCTCCCCTTAGGGGCGTGAAACGGAGCGCCTCGCTCGAGACATCCTCCAAATCTGCTCCGAAAGCAAAGGATGTTGAAACAGAAAACAAGCAAACCGCATGAGACATCCCCACAAAACGGCCGCGAACAGAACTGCAATACACCTCGGCGGCTCCCCTTAGGTTAGTGAAAATGAGCGCCTCGATCGAGACATCCTCCAAATCTGTTCCGAAAGCGAGAAGTGTCGGGGCAGAAAACAAACAAACCGCTTGAGACTTCCCCACAAAACGGCCGCGAACGGGACCGTGTCATACCCCTCGGCGGCTCCCCTTAGGGACGTGAAAATGAGCGCCTCGCTCGAGACACCCTCCAAATCTGCTCCGAAAGCGAAGGATGTTGGGACAGAAAATTACTCACTGCGTGTAGCTCCCCATACGTGCATCTATTCGCATGGACCTGTCCGCCGTGAATGCCTAGGCGCAAGAGCTTTCGAACATAAATGGGCTTCAGTTGTGACGGTCTGGTCATGACTGCGAATGAATTGGAGTGTGAATGAGCCTCAGTAGTACGAGCGCGTCTCTGCGCATTAGCCTGGGGCCTCCTGGGGCCTCCTGGGGCCTCCTGAAACCTACTGGGGCTTCCTGGGGGCCTCCGCGAGCCTCTTGGGGCCTCCTGGGGCCTCCTGGGACCTCCCAGGGAGGCTTCGTGCCCCAGGAGAAGCCCAATATATAGCAACCGACGTACATAATAAAACATTGCGGATTGGAGCCACAGGAGAAGGGCAATCTATAGGAACACACGTAAAGCACCAAGGACTCGTGCCCCAGGAGAGGCCAACATATAGGAACATAAATAAAACATTTAGGATTGCGTTCACAGGAGAAGGACAATATATAGCAACATACGCATAACGTCAAGGGTTCGTGCTCCAGGTGAGGCCCAATCTTTAGGAGCATGTGTAAAACACATGGGATTGGAGCCGCTCCTGTTGCCTTCTGAGGCCTCCTGCTCCTGGGGCCTCTTGGGGCCTCCTGTTGCCTTCCGAAGTCTCCTGGCGCTTCCTGTGGCCTCCTGGGGCCTCCTGCGGCTTCCTGAGGCCTCCTGGGGCTTCCTGGGGCCTCCTGGAGCATCTTGGGACATCTTGTGGCCTCTTGCGTCTTTCTGTGGCCTCCTGATGCCTCCTGGAACCTCATGTGGCCACCAGTGGGCTCCTGGAGCCTGTTGGAGCATCCTGTGGCACCCTGAGGAGAATATGTGCCCACGAGTCTGGCCACCAAAACAAGCAAACCGAACGAGACATCCTCAACATCTGGCCCACATGGGTGGTGACAATGAGCGCCTCACTCGAGACATCCTCCAAATCTGCTCCGGACGCGAAGGATGTTGGGCCAGAAAACAGGAGAACCGCTTGAGACATCCCCACAAAACGGCCGCGAACGGGACCGTGTCGTACCCCTCGGCGGCTCCCCTTAGAGGCGTGAAAATAATCGCCTCGCTCGAGACATCCTCCAAATCTGCTCCGAACGCGAAGGATGTTGGGCCAGAAATCAGGCAAACTGCTTGAGACATCCCCACAAAACGGCCGCGAGCGGGACCGTGTCATACCCCTCGGCGGCTCCCCTTAGGGGCGTGAAAATGATCGCCTCGCTCGAGACATCCTTCAAATCTGCTCCGAAAGCGAAAGATGTTGGGCCAGAAAACAAGCAAACCGCTTGAGACATCCCCACAAAACGGCCGCGAACGGGACCGTGTCATACCCCTCGGCGGCTCCCCTTAGGGGTGCTGAAACCAGCGCCCAGCCTGAGACATCCTCACAATCTGCTGTGTGTAGAGTAAGTCAGACAATAAGAAGGCCTGAGTATGATTAGGTCTGGGTATGAGTGAGTCTCAGCATGAGTAAGTCTGAGTATGAGTAGGTCTGAGTATGAGTAGGTCTGATTATGAGTAATATTGTGTGTGAGTAAGTCTGGGTATGAGTAAGTCTGAGTGTGAGTCAGTCTTTGCATGAGTAAGTCTGGGTATGAGGAGGAGAGGGGAGGAGAAGGAGGAGGAGGATGAGGAGTAGGAGGCGTCAGAGTAATAACAATAACCCCATCTTAGGATATGGGGAACAAGCAAACCGCTTGAGACATTCCCACAAAACGGCCGCGAACGGGGCGTGCGTGAGTCTCAGCATGAGTAAGTCTAAGTAGGAGTAGGTCTAAGTATGAGTAGGTCTGAGTATGAGTAGGTCTGAGTATGAGGAATATTGTGTGAGTAAGCATGGGTATGAGTAAGTCTGAGTGTGAGTCAGTCTGTGCATGAGTAAGTCTGGGTATGAGGAGGAGAGGGGAGGAGAAAGAGAAGGAGAAGAAGTCGGCGGCGTCCAAGAAATAACAAGAACCCCATCTTAGGATATGGGGAAAAAGCGGAAAGGACCGCACAGAGCAAGGAGCGGAAGGTGAAGGAGGACGACGGAAGAGAGAGGGGCGGGAGAATGCGAAACGTACCTCCGCGCCGTGGCGCCGCCCCCCCCCCCCTCTGGAGAAAGGCAGTCCTCCAGCCCGGGCCGCGGCGCGCGAAACGCGGCTGTCTTCGCGCTCCTTCGAGCAACCTGGGCACGAGTGGGAGGGCGTGCCCGGTGCCCGCCCGGTGCCCACCCGCTGCACGCCCACGGAGGGCGCCTCGTGGGGGGGGCGCCTCGTGGGCGCCTCGTGCTGGGCGGGCGTGCTGGGCTCTGGCCCGGCTGTCCGCCTGGTGCCCACCAGTGGGCGCTACGCGCCCAGTGCCCGGCCGCGTGCGTTTCTTGGTCGTCCTCCTCGTCCCTCTCCTCCTCCTCCTCCTCCTCCTCCTCCTCCTCCTCCTCCTCCTCCTCCTCCTCGTCCTCCTCCTCCTCCTCCTCCTCTTCTTCCTCTTCGTCCTCCTCCTACTCATCCTCGTCTTTCCTCCTCGTCCTCCTCCTCGTCCTCCTCCTCCTCCTCCTCTTCTTCCTCTTCGTCCTCCTCCTCATCCTCGTCGTTCCTCCTCGTCCTCCTCCTGCTCCTCCTCGTCCTCCTCCCCCTCCCTCCTCCTCCTCCTCCTCGTGATTCTCCTCCTCCTCCTCTCCTCGTCATTCTCCTCCTCCTCCTCGTCCTGGTCGTCCTCCCCCCCTCCTCTCCTCCTCCTCCTCCTCCTCTCCTCCTCCCTCCTCCTCCTCCTCCTCCTCCTCCTCCTCCTCCTCCTCCTCCTCCTCCTCCTCCTCCTCCTCCTCCCCTCCTCCTCCTCCTCGTCTTCCTCCCCGTCCTCCTCCTCCTCCTCCTCCTCCTCCTCCTCCTCTTTGTCCTCCTCGTCCTCCCTTTCCTCATCGTCCTTCTTGTTTTCCTCGTCCTCCTCCTCTCCCCACTCCTCCGTTTTCTTGGGCATGCTATGGTGCCTCAGGGTCCCGACGCGTCAAGGAGCCCACGCTAACGAGGGCACGAGACAGGCAGGCTGCAACGCGGATCTGAAAGGTTGGCAACACCAGAAGGTATACATGACAAAATGGAGAGGATCAACTGCATGAGCGAGATGGAAAGCGGAGCAAGTGCGACTGATGCTGGCGCCGTGCTGCAGCAAGCCGTCAAGCTCGGGGTGACCGTGCGAAGCTGGGGGGTCATACGAGATTCGATGTGGGGAAATAACTGATTTGAGGGAATGGGTGCAGTTCCTCTCCAATGATCCCCAAGAGCGCCTTCTCTACTGAGGGCCCGAATAGCAAAACACCCTGAAACGCTTCTGGGGTGATTTTCCATTTGGGGCGCCGCGAGAATCTGGCGGGGGGGCTGACCGAAAGAGACAAAGCCCCCCCAAAAGAACTTCGACCTGGGCAATTGTAAAGTTCTGAGGTCGGGTACACCACCTCCCGATGATCCACAAGAGGGCCCCCAATGCTGAGAAAGATCACGAATGGAACCACCCCACCATGACCATCATCATCAGCATCACCATTATCATGAGCATCATCATCACCATCACCATCACCATCATCATTATCAGCAGCAGCAGCAGCATCAGCATCATCATCACCATCATCATCACCAGCATCATCAACATCAGCATCATCATCACCATCACCATCATTATCATCATAATCAGCATCATCATCAGCATCATCATCCTTATCTTCATTCTGATCATCATCATCATCATCATCATCACCACCACCACCGTCACCAGCACCATCACCATCACCATCACTATCATCACCAGCATCAGCATCAGCATCAACATCATCACCAACATCATCAGCATCATCATGTTCATCATGTTCATCATCATTATCATCATCATCATCATCATCATCATCATCATCATCATCACCATCATCATCATCATCATCTCCACCATGACAATCACTGTCACCATCATCATTGTCATCAACATCGGCATCGCAATCATCACCATGATCACCATCATGAGCGACATCATCATCATACTATCCATGTTCATTATCACAAGCACCTGTATCATTCATTATTCGCATCATCATCACCACCACCATCGTCACCATCATCATTAGCATCACCATCAAAACCATCATCATCATCAGCATCACCATCGTCCACGTCATTACCATCGTCATCATCATCGTCATCATCAATACCATCATCACCACCGCCATCACCCTCACCAACACCACCACCATCACGGAGCGCCGAACAGCGGGGAGGAGCAAACAAAGGGGAACCGGACGAGGCGAGGCCGAAAGGCCACGGAAGGGGAGGAGCAGGCCCCGCAGCAACCCGACCTGGCCCTCCAGGTGCTCTCCACAGAACCCAACATCGACCCGGGACGGCCCGACGTCGGACAGCTGGGCCCAGAAGTCGGCCTCCTCAGACCCTCCCGCCGCTCCAAGACGGCGCAGGTGGCCCCCAAGAATCGCCCCAAAGACCGCCCCAAGACGGCCCAGGAGGCCTCCAAGAGGGCCCCCAAACAGCCCAAGAAGACCCCAAGACAGTGCAACATGCCTGCAAGACGGCCCACGAGGCCCCCTGGGCCCGACGAGCGAATCAAACAGACATTTCGAGCCCTCGGCCCCGAGAAGCTCCGAGGAGGCCCCAAGAGGTTCCCAAGATGCCCTGGGAGGCCCACAAGGCCCCCCAGGAAGCCCGGAGAGGTCCCCAAGAGGCTCCAGGAGGCCCCAAAGAGGCTCCCAAGAGGCCCCCAGAATTCCTCACCAGAGCCCCCCGAGAGCCTTCCGAAGAGACCCCACACAAGAAGCATCGTCAGCCCACGTCAGCGTCGTCATCGTCGCCGCTGGCGTTGTCGTCGTCGACGTCTCCCGTCAGGGTCGGCGGCAGCCGTAAGGCCTTAGCGATACCGGGGCGGCTGGAGGCACGCGCAGATAAAACAACGGAATCCAACCTGTTCTTTGTTAGGAGCCGCAGCGCCAACATCTATCACGTGAAGAACCCAATGTTTGGATATATCCGTTTCGGTTCGGCACTTTCCGCACAAAACGCACACAAGTGCCAATCAATCACGACAACAACTGCTCCCCATACCGCAATGCATTCTCGAATAATCTTCGTTCGTTCCGTATGTCTCGCTGCACGACCATGACCATAACCGTACCTGACATTCCGCTGAGTGCCTCGAGGACAAACCTTTACAAACTGTGCAGGAGTTGATTGGATATTATTGCTTGTTTCGTTTTCTACGTCCATGGCACTGCGTCGTCACACCTGCCTGTGATGATGCGTTCACTTCCACTGGGCCTGAACACACGGTGCAACGATGCACTACCTCTTCTATGCGTCGAGCTCTTGCTGCTATTTCAGCTCTGGTGTCAGTGTCTCCCGCATGACCAGCCCCTCTCCATGTGCAAAGTTTGTGAGATCCTATTGTTCTGGACCTTTGGTCTTTTCTTTGAAAGCTGCTGAATCCCATTGGTGACATCTTGTGTGACGAGCCCCTGAAAACAATAGCATGGACAGCACTACTGGCAAAATCCCCCAACATTTGACAAATAGGGTCAAGCTTGTCATTCACTGGAGCCCCATTGAATAATGCTCCAGAACATGAGCTTCGGAAACGAGCGCACTCGTCTCGTAGCTCGCTCGACGAACAGCCGCACCATGCGGAACTATGATATGACACCACGTCGCCCGCACCGCACAGCTTGCACCCTATAGCCTGCACCACGCACACGCTTTGCACAGCATAGCTTGCCGCTTACACCGCATAGCCTGCGCAAAGCAAAGCTTGCGCCATACAGCTTCTACTTCCAGAGTGCAATAACTGCCCTCTTGGGGTCAACGCTGGCAAATCTACTCACTGTGCAATAGTGGAGGCAGCGGCGGCGGTGCTCGACTGATCCACGTGCCTGCATGTGAGAAGCTCGAGAGAGAGCCGCGGGCAGCACAAGGACCACGAGTGCGCTATCTGTAGCGGTGCATTGGCACGGTGGCGCTCCCAGTGTGCCTCGCGAGCAATAGTGGAGGGGTAGGGAGGAGGGAGAGGACCAGAGATGAGGGTTGAAGGTACTGTGCGGGTGCTTGTAGCAAGCCTGTCGCGCTTCAGAATGTTTCAGGTGGGGCTTTAGTGGCCATCACTTCGCACCCTTGTCCTCATCTATTACTTTCTCTCGCCTCTCCTTCTCATCGTTCCTCCTCCTCATCCTCCTTCATGTTCCCCTCTTCCTCCTCCCTCATCATTATGTTCGCTCGACATCCTGCCACCTTCTCCCCCCTCCTCTTCCTCTTTTCCCCTCCTCTCCCTTCCTTCTCCCACCACCAGATCTCGTGAATCCTTCATCTGCGCCTCCCCGCCAAGTTTGCCCGATTGTCCCAGGCACCTATCGGCATCCACCTTCTCCTGCCCGACATTTGACCGAAGAAACGGGATGGTGATAACGGCAGTGCGCGCGCCAGTCCGGAGCACGCTGCCGTGTAGCATTAATCCGCCACCGTGCCTCGAGACAGAGTGGAGTTACCCCCAGGGTCTCATGTATTCTCTGTTCAAGGGGCACAAGGGCACACAAATAAATACACACAAATAAAATGATTCCCCATATTTTCTCATATTTTCTCAGTTTTTGTCTGTCCCCCCAATTCCCATATTTTCCCATATTTTCCTGGGAGTCGACGATTAATTGTGTCTGTGTGTTTCTTTCCCTCCTGATCTGTTCTCTGCACTCCGGACTGGGGGAGTCTAAGGGCCAGGGCCCCAAACTCTCAAGTTTCCCGGGCGCTCCCCCGCGCTCCTGGGCTGCCTCGCCCCAGGACGGGCCCAGAGGGGCCCAAAGGAGTGCCCAAGAGACCTCCAAGACAGCCCAAGAGCGCTCCAAGACGCCCAGGATGGCCCCGAGACGCCCCACGGGGCATCAAAGAAGCACCACGAGTGCTCCAAGAGGACACCCAAGAGGTCCCAAAGAGGCAACAACCATTGATTTTCCTTGTGTTTTTTGTAAATGTTTGTCGCGTTCTCGCGTTTATAAGTTTCTGACGTTCCGAAGTGGCCCCGGATGCCCGCAAGACCGCCCCAAGACAGCCCAAGAGGCCACCAAGAGGGCCCCAAGACGGTCCAAGAAGGCTCCAAAACGGCCCAACAAGCGTCCAAGATCGCCCAAGAGGGTCCTAAGACGAGCCCAAGAGGGAGAACACGATCCGACAATTCGAGCCTTCCACCCCAAAGGCCCAGGAGGCGCCCAAGAGAGCCCAAGAGGCCCCCTGGAGGCCCCACGAGGCCCCCAAGAGCCCCCAAAAAGAGGCCCCCAAACGGCCCCCAAGAGGCCTCAAAACTGCCTCCAAGAGGCCCGGAGAGGTCTCCCACGATATCCAAACGAACATCAGAGATTCCTCTAACGCACAACCCCAGGCACGGTGGCAGGATGGGCCGCTGGGGTCCCACGAGGATTGCCCACGTGCACAAACTCCACGGAAAATCCTCCTTGAAACGACCGTTTCGCTCGGGACATCCAAAAAAAATAACAGAGATGGCCCAAGATGGCCTCCAAGTCCGCCCAAGATGGTCCAAGACGGCCTCCAAGACGGCCCAAGAGAGTCCAAGACGGCCCAAGACGACCCAAGAGGCCCCCCAGAGGCCTCCCAGACGGCCCAAGAGGTCTCCAAGAGGTCCTCCAGGAGGGCCCGAAGAGACCAAAATCATTGATCTTCCTTAGGTTTTTGAAGGATTTGGGAATTTGCTTCTTCTCGGCATTCCTACGGCTCAAGACGGCCCCAGAGGCCCCCAAGATCGCCCAAGAGGCCCCCAAGAGGGCCCCATGACGGCCCAAGTGGCCTCCAAGATGGCCCCCAAGAGGGCCCCAAGACGGCCCCAAGAGGCTTCCAACACGCCCAAGATGGCCTCCAAGACGCCCAAGATGGCCTCCAAGACGGCCCCGAAGCGCCCCAAGAGGGTCCCCCGTTGGCCCAGAAAGGCCCCCCTAACGGCTCCCGACGGCGTCAGACGTGCCAGGAACCCACCAAGATGGCCGAAGTTGGCTCGAAGCTGGCCCAAGGCGGCCCAAGAGGCCCCAAAGAGAGCCTCCAGGAAGGCCAGAAGAGGCCAAAAACATAGATTGTTCTGTAGGTTTTTGACGGATTCTGACATTTCCTTCTTTTCGGCCTTCCGACGGCCCGAGACGGCCCAAAGGCCCCCAAAGATCGCCGAAAGGTCGCCCAAGAGGCCTCCAAGACGGCCAAGATGACCTTCAAGATGTCCATGTGTTCCCCGAAGGCTTTCCAAACCGATTCGGAGAACACATGGTCCGATGGCTTGGCAGGTCTGGCCTCAACGTTCGGCCACATAGGCGCTTCCAAAAAGGCAGGGGGCGGCGGTGGTTCGCCGCAGGCGTCTTCGATCCGCCGCCCCCTTTTGATTCACCAAAGGGGTGCCTGGCGTGTAAAAACCCTCTCGGTTTTGGTTTTGGTTCTTTTTCCAAAAGAACTCCCCCTGGGACTCCGGCGCGTCCTGCCGGCCACCCGGAAGACCAGGTTGCCATCGCCAAAAACGGCCGTTTCGCTCGGGACATCCTCAAACAAATTCGAAGATGGCCCAAGATGGCCTGCAAGATGCCTCCAAGACAGCCAAGATGGCCTCGAAGACGGCTAAGATGGCCCCAAGATGCATCCAAGACGGCCCACGATGGCCCAAATATGGTCGAAGAAGGCCCAAAAGGCCCGCAAGAGGCCTCCAAGACGGCCAAAGAGGCCTCCAAGAGTTCCTCCAGGAAGGCCCGACGAGGCCAAAATCCTTGATTTTCCTTAGGTTGTTGAAGGATTTTGGCATTTGCGCCTTTTCGGCTTTCCGACGGCCCGTGACGGCCCCAGAGGCTGCCAAGGTCGCCCGAAGATCGCCCGAGATCACCCAAGAGGCCTCCAAGATGGCCCCATGACGGCCCAAGAGGCCCCCAAGACGGCCCCTAGAGGGCGCCAAGACGGCCCAAGAGGCCTCCAAGACGCAAGAGGGCCCCAAGTCGGCCCAGAAAGCCCCCCGAAACAGCTTCCGACGGTGTCAGACGGGCCAGGAGCCCACCAAGACGGCCGAAGGAGGCTCGCAGCTGGCCCAAGACGGCCCAAGAGGCCTCCAAGAGGGCCTCCAGAAGGCCAGAAAAGGCCAAAAAGAACGATTATCCTGAGGTTCTTGACGGATTTTGACATTTGCTTTGTTTCGGCCTTCCGACGGCCCGATACGGCCCAAGGGCCCCCAAAGATCGCCCAAGGATCGCCCAAGAGGCCTCCAAGATGGCCCCAGAACGGCCCAAGAGGCGCCCAAGACGGCCCCAAGAGGCCCCCAAGACGGCCCAAGAGGCCTCCAAGACGCTCAAGATGGCCTCCAAGACGGCCCAAGACCCCTCCAAGACGTCCTCCAAGAAGGCCCGAAAGGGTCAAAATGGCCTCCAGGCGTCCAAGATGACCTTCAAGATGCCCACGTGTTCCCCGAAGGCTTTCCAAACCGATTCGGGGAACACATGGTCCGATAGCTTGGCAGGTCAGGCCTCAACGTTCGGCCACATAGGCGCTTCCAAAAAGGCAGGGGGCGGCGGTGGTTCGCCGTAGGCGTCTTCGATCCGCTGCCCCCGTTTTATTTATCGCAGGGGTGCCTGGCGTGCTAGATGATTTCGCTTTTGGTTTTGGCTCTTTAACAAAAGAACTCCCCCTGAGGCTTCGGCCCGTCCCGCCGGGGTCCAAGGACGATCTTCAAGGAGCTCAATTCCCGGAAAAATCCTCCAAGACAGCTCAAGATGGCCACCAAGATGGCCACGTTGGCCCACGATGGCCTCCAAGATGGTCCCAGATGGCCTCCAAGTCCGCCGAAGATGGTCCAAGACGGCCTCCAAGACGGCCTCAGAGAGCCCAAGATAACCCCAAGTTCGCCCAAGAAGCCTCCGAGACGCCTCCAAGACGGCCCAAGAGGCCTCCAAGAGGTCCTCCAGGAGTACCCGAAGATGCCAAAATCATTGATGTTCCTTAGGTTGTTGCAGGATTTTGGAGCTTGCATCGTCTCGGCATTCCGATGGATCAAGACGGCCCAAGAGGCCCCCAACATCGCCCCAAGATCGCCCGAGAGGCCTCCAAGAGGGCTCCTTGACGGCCCAAGAGGCCCCCGAGACGGCCCCAAGAGGGCACAAAGACGACCCAAGAGTCCTCCAAGACGCCCAAGATGGACTCTAAGAAGGCTCTGGAGCACCCCAAGAGGGCCCCAAGTCGGTCCAGAAAGGCTCCACAAACGGCTTCCGACGGGGTCAGACGGGCCAGGAGCCCACCAAGATGGCCGAGGTTGGCTCGAAGCTGGCCCAAGACTGCCCAAGGGGCCTCCAAGAGGGCCTCCAGGAAGGCCAGAAAATGCCAAAAACAATAGTTTTCCGTAGGTTGTTGAAGGATTCTGTCGTTTGCTTCGTTTCGGCCTTCCGACGGCCCGATACGGCCCAAGGGCCCCCAAAGATCGCCCAAGAGGCCTCCAAGATGGCCCCAGAACGGCCCAAGAGGCCCCAAAGAGAGCCTCCAGGAAGGCCAGAAGAGGCCAAACTCATTGATTTTCCTAATGTGTTTGACTGATTTTGACGTTTGGGCCCCCAAAGATCGCCCAAGAGGCCTCCAAGATGGCCCCAGAACGGCCCAAGAGGCCCCCAAGACGGCCCCAAGAGGGCGCCAAGACGGCCCAGGAGGCTTTTAAGACGCCCAAGATGGCCTCCAAGACGGCCATGGAGCATTCCAAGAGGGCCCCAAGTCGGCTCAAAGAGGCCCCCCAAACGGCTTCCGACGGCGTCAGACGTGCCAGGAACCCACCAAGATGGCCGAAGTTGGCTCGAAGCTGGCCCAAGACCAAGTGCCCCCACAGATCGCCCAAGAGGCCCAAGACGGCCCAAAGAGGCCCCCAAGACGGCCTCAGAGGCCTCCAAGACGCTCAAGACGGCCTCCAAGACGGCCCAAGACCCCTCCAAGACGTCCTCCAAGAAGGCCCGAAAGGGTCAAAATGGCCTCCAGGCGGCCAAGATGACCTTCAAGATGCCCACGTGTTCCCCGAAGGCTTTCCAAACCGATTCGGGGAACACATGGTCCGATAGCTTGGCAGGTCAGGCCTCAACGTTCGGCCACATAGGCGCTTCCAAAAAGGCAGGGGGCCGCTGTGATTCGCCGTAGGCGTCTTCGATCCGCCGCCCCCCTGTTGATTTATCACAAGGGTGCCTGGCGTGCTGAACACTCTCGGTTTTGGTTTTGACTCTTCCCCAAAAAAACGTCTCCTGGGGCTTCGGCCCGTCCGGCCGGGGTCCCGGAAGGATTGCCCCCAGACGGCTCCAATGGCCCAGATGGCCTCCAAGACGGCTAAGATGGCCCCAAGATACCTCCAAAACTGCCCAAGATGCACCCAAGACGGCCTCAGATGGCCTCAAGATGGCCTAAGCCGGCCCAAGAGGCCCCCAAGAGGCCTTCAAGACAGCCATGAAGGCCTCCAGGAGGTCCTCCAGAAGGAGGCCGAAGAGGCCAAAATCATTGATTTTCCCTCGGTTGTTGCAGGATTTTGGCACTTGCTTATTTTCGGCCTTCCGACGGCTCAAGACAGCCCAGGAGGCCCCCACGATCGCCCCAAGATCGCCCACGAGGCCTCCGAGATGGCCCCTAGACGGCCCAAGAGGCCCTCAAGACGGCCCCAAGAACCCCAAGATGGCCCAAGAGGCCTCCAAGACGCCCAAGATGGCCCCCAAGACGGCTAAGACGGCCCAAAGATGCCTCCAACACGGCCCAAGATGCACCCAAGACGGCCTGAGATGGCCTCCAGATGGCCTAAGACGGCCTAAGAGGCCCGAAAGAGGCCTCCAAGACGGCCGAAGAGACCTTCAAGAGGTCCTCCAGGAGTGCCCGAAGAGGCCAAACTCATTGATTTTCCTTAGGTTGTTGAAGAATCTTGGAATTTGCATCTTTTCGACATTCCGACGGCTCAAGACGGCCCGAGAGGCCCCCAAGATCGCCCACGAGGCCTCCAAGATGGCCCCATGACGGCCCAAGAGGCCCCCAAGACGGCCCCAAGAGGGCCAAGGGGCCTCCAAGACGGCCAAAATGGCCTCCAAGACGGCTATGATGGCCCCAAGATGCCTCCAAGACGGCCGAAGATGCACCCTAGACGGCCAAAGATGGCCTCAAGATGGCCCAAGACGGCCCAAGAGGCCCCCAAGAGGCATCCAAGACGGCCCAAAAGGCGTCCAGGAGGTCTTCCAGGAGGGCACGACGAGGCCAAAATCAAGACGGCGCAAGAGGCCCCCAAGATCGCCCAAGAGGACGGCCCAAAAGGCTCCCAAGACAGCCCCAAGAGGACCCCAAAACGGCCCAAGAGGCCTCCAAGACGCCCAAGATGGCCTCCAAAAACCCCTGATATGCCCCAAGAGGGCCCCAAGACGACCCAGGCAGGCCCCCAAGACGGCTTCCGACGGCGTCAGACAAGCCGGGAACGCCCTAAGACGGCCAAAGAGGCCCCCAAGAAGCTCCCACAGGTCCCCCAAAACCCTCCAAGGGGCCCCCAGGAAACTCCCAGGAGGCCCCAAGGGTGCCCCAAGAGGCGCCCAAGAGGCCTCCTCCTCCTCCTCCTCCTCTTCCTCCTCGTTTTTTTCCGCATCCTCCCCCTCCTCTCCTTGCTCCCCCATGCGTTTCCCGAAGTCTCTCCAAAACGACTCGGGGAACAATTGGCCTGATAGCTTGTCCAAGCTCTGGCCCAGCTGTCGGCCACATAGGCGCTTCCAAAAGGGCAGGGGGCGGCGGTGATTCGCCGTAGGCGTCTTCGATCCGCCGCCCCCTGTGTGCTTGCCACAGGGGTGCCCGGAGTGCTGGGCCCTTTCGGTTTTGGTTTTGGTTCTTCCCCAAAAGAACTCCCCATGGGGCTTCGGCCCGTCTCGCCGGCCACCCGGAAGGGCGCGCAACAGGTGGTTGCAACTGATTCTTCGGCTCCAGACGGCTCCAAGATGGCCCAAGATGGCTTCCAAGTTCGCCCATAAGGTCCAAGATGGCCTCGAAAACGGCCCAAGAGTCCAGGATGCCTCCAAGCTCGCACAAGAAACACCTAAGACGGCCCAAGACGGCCCCAGAGGCCTCCAAGAGGCCTCCAAAACGGCCCAAGAGGCCTCGAAGAGGTCCTCCAGGGTCCTCAAGGACGGCCCGAAGAGGTCAAAGTCGTTGGTGTTTCAAGGTTTTTGCAGGATGTTGGCTGTGTTCCTTTCGCCCTTCCGACGGCCCAAGACTGCCGAAGAGGCCATCAAGATCGCCCCAAGAGTGCCCAAGAAGCCTCCAAGACGGCCTCCGGACGGCCCACGAGGCTCCCAAGACGGCCCAAGAGGCCCCCAACAAACCCAAGATGGCCTCAAAGACGGCCAAGACGGCCTCCAAGATGCCTCCAAGACGCCCAAGATGGCCTCCAAGACGGCCAAGATGGCCCCAAAATGCACCCAAGACGGCCTCAAATGGCCTCAAAATAGCCTAAGACTGCCCACGTGGCCCGCAAGAGGCCTTCAAGACGGCCCAAGAGCCCTCCAAGACGTCCTCCAGGAAGGCCCGAAAGCGTCCAAATCATTGATGTTCCTTAGGTTTGTGAAGGATTGTGTCTGGTAGGGCTCCATTCCCAACATTTTGACCGAGAGAATCTGTCTCGAAGAACGCGGCACGGCAAGCGAAGCCCGGCCGGCAGCAGGAAGCAGCCGGAGGCGTGGCCACATGGCGGTCTGTGCTTAACAGGACGGCCACTACAACATCGCTTCGAGGCTGAAGGACAATGAGAAGCGCACTCTCGGTGGCGGAGGGCAGGCCACGGGTGCACTTGAGAACGTTGAAAAGCCATGGGGCGGACCAGACAATCACGTGCAAGCACTCCCATGTCTGGTAGGGCTCCATTCCCAACATTTTGAGCGAGAGAACCTGTCTCGAAGAACGTGGCACGGCAGGCGAAGCCCGGCCGGCAGCAGGAAGCAGCCGGAGGCGTGGCCACATGGCGGTCTGTGCTTAACAGGACGGCCACCAAAACATCCCGAATCACTTCCCGAAACAAGAAGGTGTTCTCTGATAAATAACAGCAATGAGAGCGGCGGCGAGGTCGCGGCACAAGCCTACAGGATAAGGTTCGGCCACCTTTGTCCACGGGACGCCTCTGCTTGGGTGTGGGCCGCTCAAGTCGATGTGGGCGGCCGCTATAAGAACATCATCCGCTTCCACAGCAGAGTCGGTTGCGCAGGGGCTCCAGGCACGCGTCACCTACGTTCCCGAACAGGAAACGCGCCCTCTTGCGCCATCGCGCCCCGTAGCTGCAGAAGTCCAGCGAAACTTGAGCGGCAGCGCGTTGAGCTCGCCGCCGCAATGCAGGAATATTCCACATCATGCTGCTATAAGGGTTTTCCAAAAACCGAAGTATCTGGTAAAGGTCCAGCACACGAATCATACGAAGGGTCGCCCTGAGCAGTCTGTTGCCGCGCTGTAGTGCGGCGTGATCATTGACACTGAAGTCTGACCTGTCTGTCGCTCCCTAGGGCTGCGACGAGGTTCTGATGAAGCGAATACGCATTCTTGCTATCGAAAAACTGGTGCACTCCGTTGCGATCGCTGCGCCAAGAATCAAACCGCTTTTGGCTCTTCCAGGCGGCGAAGCACGGCATGATCGGTGAGATCCAGGCTCCGGCTGTAACGAAGGTCCCAGAGTCGCGCAGGATAGCCGCGGCGCGCGAGCGCCTTCCCGACGCCGCCCTCGCCACAGAACAGGTCGGCGAAGTACTGGCGCCGGCTCACAGCGCCACAAGGGGCAGGGCGGCCGCGCGGCCGAAGAAGAGCGCCTCGAGTTGCTGGTCCGCTTTTCGGAAGGCAGCCACCTGCCAAGGCAGCAGGCGGGCGGCAGAGAGGTTCAGCTTGGCGGCGTTCTCGTACCTCTTGAGCGAGCTCCATTGCCACCCGCCTCGCTCTTTCAGCTCCATGTGGTCGCGGTGGCGGTTCTGCAGGTCCAGCGAGGCCCCCGAGCGGCGGCACTGGTACAACACCAAACTGCCGAGCTGGAGCCTCGCCCTCGTGATGTTGAACTGCGCGACCAGCACGGGGTAGCTGTGCGCGAAGAGCAAGGGCTCTGGAGGGCCCGGGGCCAGCGCCGCGATCACCCGCGGCAGCCACGGGAACAGCTTGTTGGCGAGGCTGATCCCCTCGTCCTGCATTTGGTTCCAGCGGGTGGCCGCTCTCGACTGCGGGAATAGCAGCGCCCCCCAATCGTTCGAGCCCCCCTCTACTGGCTGGATGAGATCCTGGCGCTGGATCGCGAGCGGCTCGCCCGGGAGGTGGTACGTCGCGATCATCCACAGGGTGCGCAAGCCCATGAGCCAGCACCCCCGGCAGCAGAGGTCCCAGACGACAGCTGACCATATCATGCGGACGACCGGGTTCCTTGAGCGCCGCCCGCATCTCCGGCGCCACCCCTTCAGGCATCGCCAAGCACGGGGGAGGCGCGATCCCCCCAGCTTGCCATACTGAGGCTGGAAGTGCAGCAGGGCCGACAGCAACGCGTCGCCCTTGTTCGAGTGGTGGCCCGACTCGTACAGCGCGTTCATGTAGTGCACGAGCGCATCGTCCACCTCGCTGTCCACGACGAGCTGGCGCCCCCCGGCGGCGCTGATGAAGGCCTCGAGCTCCACCTTGCACCGCGTCTCCGTGCCCGGCCTCACCGCCGAGCGCTCCAGCAGCGTCAGCCCCGCCAGTGTGGGCGACGCCTTGGCCTGGGCGACTGCCCGAGCGCGGTGCCGGGCCGTCTGGCGGAGCTGCCGGGTGCGCGCCGCCTCCGCCTCGCCGGCCGCGGTCGTGGCGTCGCTCTCGCCCTCGCTGTCGCCCGTCGGGCTGCAGTTCGCCCCCAGGTCGCGCGCCGCGGCCCTTGAGGCGGGCGGGGCCAGAGTGAGCCGTTGCCGCGCGCCGCCCCGGGGCCCCCCTTGCGCCCGCGCCCGGCCGGCTGGCGCCTGTGGCCCGCCCGGCAGGCTCCCCGGCACCGGCGACAGCACCCGCGAGCGCTTCGCGAGCTGCTCGGGCGCGGCATGCGCGGGCGCGCTGCCTCCTGCCGGCAACGGCGCGGCCAGGCGGCGACCGCGCCCGCGGCCCGTCGGCGGGCCAGACGCCATGGGCACGCTGATCGTCGCACCCGCGCTCGCCCACCGCCGCGGCAGGCCGCCGGAGGCCCCCCGTAGGGGCGCACTCGGGAGCCGAGGTGGCGACCGCGGCAGGCTGGCTCCTCTGGGGCTCGTGGAGGTCCTGAGGGTCCAGGGGGCCGGGGGTCTCGGTGGGCTCGTTGAGGGCCTGCGGAGTTGTTCTGGGGCTCGTGTTTGTAGTAACTGAGGTACTGATGAGGCCCAAGACTGTGTGCTTGCTCGTGCTCTCATATTTGCCAAACTTGTCGTGCTTGCAGTTCTCTGTATCCACGTGCTTGCAGTAGTGCATCGTCTGGTTGCGTGCGGTATCCTGCTCATGTACATGTTGGGGTAGCCTACCATTCACTGGTATCTTGCCGTAGTCCTCAGAAGCCTCCCAAGAGTGCACCAGGGTCTTACCGGGGTCGTAGCTCGGGTCGCACAGCCTAGAGCCCTCGTCACTCGGGTTGAGCTCACTCGGAACCCATCTCACGTGCAGGCGCTTGTTGAGGGAGGGGCACAGGGCGACAGCCCGACGAATGCATGAGAGGACAATAATTTTTGTTTGCTCTCCTCCTCTAAGCACAGTACTGCTGGCAAGTTGTCGCTCATGACGACGACATGCTCGCCCTCTCGCGGTGACAGGCTACACTGTATCTCTACAGCTCGCAAGAGGGCACGTGACTCGTAGACCAAAATGTCTTCCAAAGTATTACGCCACCCGCGGGCGACTATCTCTGTCCAGCGGGACCCTGAGAAGATCTCCGCTGCCATCTCCTTGAAGGTTCTGTCAAGCCCACACTGAGTCTGGGGCGCAACCTCGTCAGGGCTCTGCAGCCCAGAGCCCACGAGACACCTTGCCGCACCCGCCAGTAACGTTTGGCCGTGGGCCTGGTGGTCAGCGAGGCTCCGTCCAGCACGCAGCCCAGCGTCGCGCCGCGGCCCCTCTGGATGTCCGTCTCGCGCGTCCTCAGGCCCGCGGCGTCGAACCTCGTGGTGGCGGCGGCGAGGCTCGAGGACACCTCTGCGCCGTCGAAGCCCATCACCCCGAGGTTGTCGACGTACGTATACTGAGCGCCTCCTCCGTCGGCCAGCTGGGCCGACGGCCGAAGCACTGTCGTAGGGCCCCGGTCGCTCATGCGGCGGGCCCGCTCCAGCCCGGGCGCGGCGCCCATGACGGCCTCGCCCACCTCCTGGCGGAAGTAGAGCGACCAGGTGAACCCCATCGGCAGGGCGGCGCAGGCTGGCACCAAGCGGCGGTCGGGAAACGCAGCGCTGTCCCCGATAGTCTTGCCGGTCACCCCGATCTCCTGCGCTGTCGCGGAGCGGAGGCAGAAATAGGAAGAGAGCCCCCGGTCAATCCTGAAGCGATGGAAGGCGTCGCTGATGTCGGAGGTGCCCAGCGTGAAACCGAGGTCCGACTGGCCACAGCACTCGGCGCCCTCCACCTCGATGCGGGCGAGGCCCTCGGCCGTCACGAGCGACGCCCCAGGGGGCGAGGTGAAGTGCAGGTTGCTGCGCCGAGCGTCTATGATGAGACGCAGCTGGTCTGACTTCTTGGAGACGAAAAAAATCCCGACGTCCTCGCGCCGCTCACTTTCGCCCAGGAGCACCAGAAGGCCCTTGGCGTAGAGGAGCTTCACTATGCGGACGTAGAGCCTGCGGTTGCGAGCCAAGGAGGGGCCCCAATGAGGAATGACATCACACTCATCAAGTCGGCAACGCAAGCTAGCCTCATCTAGAAGCATCGGAGAAAAACCGTCTTCGAGATGCTGGCGTGCATGGGCAGGGGCGATGTCCAACAGCCGTGGCCCTCCCACCGCGGTCTCAGGTAAAGATACCCGCCCCACATTGCGAAGACGTCCGACGTTCCGTCCGGCCGACTCGTCGTAGACACTGCGGCCGTGCAGCAGCTCAGAAAAGGCCGCTCGCGGGGAAGGGATCGCGGTCTCCATCGGCGGCACGCAGTCAGCCGCGCATTCCAGGATCCGCGCGTGCACCTTCATCTGATCAAAATTCGGCTTGTCGCCTGTGGAGGTGCGGTTCACCAACCAATTCAAGGCGTCGACGACCTCGTCGAAGTCCTGGCAGGCTCGCCTGGCGAGCCGGGCAGCCCCACGGCCCTGGAGCTGCGGCCAATCCCTCTCATGGTCGCTCAGCCTCGGCAGGGGGGACACCGACAACAGGTCCACCCAGACTTCGCGACTGGGCTGCGCGCTACCGGCGGGGCGCCCAACTCCGCCGGCGGGGGCAGTCATGCCCCCTCGGGCGCGGTGAGCCCCCCACCGCGCCCAGCCGCCCCGCGCCCGCCGCCGCCTCCAGGAGCGCCGCGGCCGCGCCCGTCGGCGCCGCGGCCCCGGCCGTCTCCGCGGCCTCGCCCGCGCCCGTCGGCGCCGCCGGAGGGCCCGCTCGGGAGCCCCTCGCCGGCCTCCAGCGCCAGGGGGCTCGGCGCAGGGAGCCCGGCAGCCCGGCTCTTCCAGCTCTCCAGCTCCATCTCCTCCTTGTTGCGGCGGAAGACTGCGGTCCTCAAGGCTGGGCCAATCACGTCCATCGGGCCTGCCACGCCCATGTAGTGCCGCAGCCCGCCCCACTTCGGAGGCTCGTTGGGATCGCCCGAGTAAGCCTCGACGATCTGCGACACCCGACCACGCAACGCCTCAATGCTGGCCATGCTGGGCAAGTTGACCTGGTCGTAGCTTCCCGCGTAGAAGATCGCCGTGAGCAGGCACTTCATCTCGACGTAGCTGCGGTCCGTCTGGCTCAGCTGCCAGTCCCGCGCCCACAGGTCCAGCCAGAGCAGAGGCGATCCGCCGTTCTGCTCCCAGCGCTTCGCCATGTGCTCCACCGTGCTGAGGCCGTCCTCGAGCGGCCAGTCTTTGAACGTGTACTTCTTGATCTCGCGGACGACCTCGCGCCACGGCTTGTGGCGGCCCCCTTGCTCGCCATGCTGAACCCGCAGCGTCCTGACGTCGTCGACCGAGTCCGCCTCGCGCGCCCCCTCCGGGGGGGCACCCCCAGCCTGTCTCTCAGGTCCTGGTCGTCAACGCTGGGGCCGGCGGCCTCGGCAGCTCCGCGCACGGGATCTGCCTCGCCACCAGGTGGCAAAGCCGGCGGCGGCAGCGGCGGCCCCCTCGCGCGGGCGTCGGCGGGCAGGTCCCTCTCGACCAGCCCGAGTAGCTCCCGCGGGCGCCTATCCCTGAAGGTGTCCACCGAGCCGACGGGGATCGCCTCCACGAGCTGCCAGATGCCAGCCTCCCTCACCATCGCGCGGTCGTCGTCCAGCCTGACGCCGCCAGCCTCCAGCACCACTTCGACTCCCAGGCGAAGGGGGCCCGGCGAGTTGACCAGCCAGCAGCATCCCTCAGGCGGCTCCAGCGCTGGTGGGGCGGGAACGACCGCCTCATCAGCGCCCGCCGAGGGCGACGCGCCACCAGGAGGAGTGTCGGTTCACCCGACGGCGTCCCTGGCCCCCCGCAGCGGCAGGCGACGCCGGAGGAGCCCGAACGGGCGGGGGACCCCCTCCCAGGTGTAGATCTCCGCGGGGTCCACCAGCGGCTCGTCACCGACGCGCTCCTGCAGTCCTCGACCTGAGCACCGCGGCGCGCAGCTCCTCCCAGATCAGCGGCCGCGCGAACCTGTAGAAGGCGCCGTGGGCCACGGCGGGCGCCGTGCCGTCCAGCGCGACGGCGAAGGCCCTGCTGCAGCCGTCGCCGACGGAGCCCGACACGTCCTCGGCGTACCGATCGGCGTCTGGCGTCAGCACCCACCAGTACGTGCCCCCCGCGGGGTACAGCAGCACCCGCTCGTGCCACACCGTGTCGCGCGGGTACCAGAGCCCGACCCGGCGTCCTGACCGGAGCTCACTGCACCACGCCGCCACCTCGACGAGTGTGCCGTCCGCGGCCAAAGTCGTCGGGCCGCGGCGGCGGCGGAGGAGCGGGGCGATCATCGCGACGGGCTCGGGCCGCCGCGCAGCAGCACACCAGGGCCACTGCCTCCCCGCAGGCGATCCCCCACGCCAAGAGGAAGGCGAAGGGACGCCCTTCGCCCACGGCTAGGCCTGCCTCGGGCGCGGACGGCGCCGCTCGGGCCTCCTCAGGCCCCAAGGGCGGCAGCCGCTCCAGCAGCGCCGCGGCCACCTCGTCGGCCGAGGGGCAGGTGGCCGGTGCAGGCGAGGAGTTCGCCACCAGCCAGGGCCCGAGCTTCTGCGCCACGGCCGCGGCCACCGCACCGGCGCTCGGCGCCGGCGGTGGCGGCGCTTGCGGGGGCCACTGCGGCGCGTGGCACACGCAGGACGGGCAGCTGGTCGAGGCGGCCACCAGCGCCGCCAGCCAGCTCGTCGCCCAGCGCAGCCCGGCCCAGGCAGCCGGCGCCCCCACCGCGGCGCTCACCGCGAGCGTGGCGGCGCCGCCCGGGGCCATGGCCCGGCCCGACTCATGCACTTGAGAAAGATCAAAAGCCATGGAGCGGACCAGACAATCACGTGCAAGCACTCCTATGGCTTTTGCTCCTTTTCAGCTCTCCGCTGGCCCAAGACGGTCCAAGCGGCCCCCAACATCGACCCACGAGCGCCCAAGAGGCCATCAAGATCGCCCCATGACAGCCTAAAAGGCCCCGAAGCGGGCCCCAAGAAGGCCCCAAGACGGCCCAAGAGACCCCCAAGAAGCCCAAGATAGCGTCCAAGACGGCCAAGATGGCCTCCAAGATGCCTCCAAGACGCCCAAGATGGCCGTCAAGACGGCGAAGATGGCCCGAAGATGCACCCAAGACGGCCCAAGATGGCCTCAAGATGGCCTAAGACGGCCCTATAGGCCTGCAAGAGGCCTCCAAGACGGCCCAAGAGCCCTCCAAGACGTCCTCCAGAAAGGCCCGAAAGGGCCAAAATCATTGAGTTACCTTAGGTGTTTCAAGGATTGTGGCTTTTGCTCCTTTTCAGCTCTCCGACGGCCCAAGCGGCCCTCAACATCGACCCAAGAGTGCCCAAGAGGCCTCCAAGATGCGCCCATGACAGCCCAAGAGGCCCACGTGTTCCCCGAAAGGTTTCCACAGCGGCTCGGGGAACACCTGGTCCGAAAGTTTGTTCAAGCTCTGGGCCCAAACGTTTGGCCACTGAGGCGCTTCCAAAAAGGCAGGGGGCGGCGGTGACTCGCCGTAGGCGTCTTCGATAAATTTTGCAGCACCTCCTCCTTCGGGTGGCCGAAGTTCAGATCGTTCGTTCCTCCCTCCCCGGGGAGGAAACTGAGGACATAATGCCTTGCATTCGACTCATGTGCTACTGACCACCTGCCGAGCCCTGCATATCGTCTCCAACAACAGCATCGGGCGCCTGAGGAGTATTCATCGAATCTGCGTTCACAGATGGGGCGCCAAAGAGACGCAATCTTGC
>CAUYUJ010008502.1:353223-415723 GCA_963575745.1 Prorocentrum cordatum
CCACCCCCGACCCCTTTCCTTCTCCACCCATCCATCATCGCCCGTGTTCCTCCTCGACCCAGCCCGAAGCAGGGATGCGTCCCCGTGCGCGCCTCCTGCCGACTTCGCCGCCGCTTGGCGCCGCCAGGCGCAGAGGCGGACGGCGCCTCCGACAGGCGAGAGCCTGAAGCCCCTGGACTTTGCCGCGAGTCGCGGGTGGCGCTGCAGCACGAGGGAGCAAGAGCAAGCCTCCTGCATCATCTGTTGGAAGCTGGGCGAGGGCTGGCAAACTCGTGGCTGCCAAAACGCTCTCCCCGGAAGAAAAAAACAAATTCCCGGAATCAAGCTCAGCGCACTAGATAGGAAGCGGGCTGCTTCCCGGAAGAAAAACACATAAGTTCCCAGAGCTACGTTTTAGCAGCCACGGGATCGCCAGCCTTCGCCCGGCTTCTGAATCTGGCTGAGGACGTCTCGCCAGCGCGAATTGGGTCTGCACTCCTGACAGGCTGGCGTTTTCGAAGGGAGTGGCCGGCCCGAGTTGAACCCTCGCAGGGGTGCAGTGACCCCTGACGACCTTCAGGGGTATCTCCCAGGGCACGCCTCGATCCGAAACGTCGGCCAACACCCTGCTACGCATCGCGGCCCAGTAATTCCGGGAGCTGTAGACCTTTCGGGCGCCTCTAAAATGGAAGCCCCCAACAACGAAAGTCAAATCTGCACAACAAGTCAAATCTTTGAATGGCATGCTGCAGTGCCCGCCAGAACACGCACAACTGAGCGCAGCTCACGCCCTTCATGAGCTCATGCAGGAACCCACAAAGACTGGCAGAACTTGATGCGTCCCTGGGCACATGGCAACGCAGGACCCTGCGACGGCTTGAGCTCGCGGGGCAAGGTGCTGGACCATCCAGCTGCCGTCTGGAAAAAATGCCATGCGAGAGCCTCATGGCCTCTGGCCAACCATCGATCGGGAACGGCAGGGGTATAAGGGAGGGGGGGGGAGCAAGCGGCGCCGACAGCCTGTGGGCGAAGAGGAAAGGAAGGGACGGGGCGGTGGCCTGCACTAGGCCAGGGAGGCATGGAGGAATGCACTCTCCTGCAATAATCTCCTCGCGAAACCCACGCGCTGCGTGGGGGTGCGCAAGTGCGCCAGGAGCCCTGGCGCAGGCAAGACCATTACGATATACTAAATTTGCACTCCCATTGGCGAAGACGTGGCCACTGGCCGCCTGGGACACCAGTCTGTATACACCCTTTTAAATGACCAACGACTTGGCTATGCTCATGGGAGGGGCGAGGTTGCGTCCTTGCTGCAGCTCAGGAACTCCCAGACGAAAGGCAAGCTTGCCTCAGAGCCAAATCGACAACGCGACGCAGCCATATGGAGGCAATCTTTGGGGAGACCTCCAAAAGCGAAATGCAACCATGTCTGTGGCGGGTCCGCCCGTGCACTTGGATCCGAAACCCGCGCCTCATTGCAGCCGCTCATGGGCTGCCGCAGTGGTCGAAGCGCGAGACCGCATCGCAGATACCCTGCCGCAATGACGCCGCGTGGAAGCAAACAGCTCCAAATTGCAGCCGGGAAATTTACTAGCGGCTCGATGCTGAGCCCGCGCGCAGGGCCGCACCTCTCCGATACCATGAGATGAAGGCGAGGCTGCGACTGCTTAGATTCCGAACCTGCGCATGCGTCTGGAGCGCTCACGCGCGCATTTGAATCGCAACAGGTTGCGCCGTACAGTGCCCGCGTACTGAGGGGAAGCCAGACAGACAGCTTGCAGTGCGTGATGCAGTCAGCGCTTACGGACGTGCTTGCCAGAAGGGAGGATCGATCTTACGGGCCCGAGCCACAGCTGGTGTCTTGCGAGCCTTCCTAGTGCGGCGAGCGTTGCGCATGGCTACTAGGAAATACATGCCGAAATTGTGTTCGTGAACCGTTCCTTCGGCATGCTACTCGCGTAGCTTGCGACCCAAGTCACCACGCAAGTCTCCTGGAATGGCAACGGCGCGCAACCTGCGTCGATGGACATTTATGTGGTTTTGTACGCTCTGGGTGCGACGTATCCGTGGGGCCGAAGAGGCACGAGATGACATCTTGCCTTCTGCCCACTCTGTGCAGGGCGATACCGTCCGCACCAATGCCGACACTAGCTTGCTGGTATGCTTCGGTTACCCGGTCAAACGGCGCAGGGAAACGCATCTGCAGGCATCAGAGTGGCCGGGTGGCAGCCTGTCAGCGCAGCTTGATTTGCCCAGAGGGCTTAGACGCCACGGCCTTGGAGCCGAGGACTCGGGGGGGGGGCCTGTAGAGCCCAGCGAAGGGCCTCGACTGACGGGGCGGGAAGCCTGACCCGGCGGCGGCCACAACGAAGACATCACCACGCACATGCTCCATGGCCTTCTGAAAATCTGGAAGGCTGAGCCCACCTGAAAACCCCGCGACGGCACGCTCACTGAGCTGGCGCCCTGGGCCCAAACAAGCTCATCACTGCTGCGACCCCAGGCGGCCCACCAGCATGGTCTGGGATGATCGGGATGATCCTTCTGCCGCCGCTGAGGGCGCCGCTGGATTCCAGCAACAATGTCGATGAGGGCGACGGGTCTGCAGTCCCTTGCACGCTGAGCTAGGACAACGATTTCGGTGCAGGTCCGTGGCCACTCGCGCCCACGTTCAATCAAAACCAATACATATATATATATATATATATATATATGTATATATATATATATTGGAATCGGCCAGGGCCAGCAAGGCCACGTCGGCCGGAGAGAGCAACTGCCAGGGACGCAACTGGTCGGGGCCACATCCCGAACCCCCAGGGCCACTGCGAGCTCCCAAGGTGGGGGCTTCAAAGCACGGACCAGTGCCCGCAAGCCAGAACATGATCGACGCACGAACCCGGAAAGGAGTATAAAAATGTAAGGCATGGCACAGCGTTCAAGACACTTGATTGGGCGACGGGCAAGTGTAATGCTGAGTGTATCGGTCTTGATGTACGGTGCCAATGGCTGTGCTGCGCTGCGCTGTGCTGACTTATGATGTGCCATGCCGCGATTGTGCTCTATAGCGTTGTGGATCGAGTCCTGATTTGCATCCGAGTCCTGACCGAACTGATCTGAATCTTAAGTTCGAGCAGCCTGAGCACATAGTAGCTGCCCCAGAGCTAATTGACAAGGGACAGGCCAGGGGGACGCGCTACGCAACGTCCCAAGGGACGCGCCAGGACGTGCTAGGGAACGTGCCATGGGGACGCACCGCAGGACGTGCCAAAAGGACGCGCTACGGAACGTGCCAATGGACGTGCCACGGGACGTGCCAGGGGACGCGCCGCGCGACGTGCCAGGGGGACTCGCCACGGGACACGCCACGGAACGTGCCAAGGAACTTGCCAAGCTGCAATGCTGAATGTATCGGTCTTGATGTACGGTGCCAATGGCTGTGCTGCGCTGCGCTGTGCTGACGTATGATGTGCCATGCCGCGATTGTGCTCTATAGCTTCGTGGATCGAGTCCTGATTTGCATCCGAGTCCTGACCGAACTGGTCTTGATCTTAAGCTCGAGCTGCCTGAACACATAGCTGCCCCAGAGCTAAGTGACAGAGCGACGTGCCAGGGGGACGCGCCGCGGAACGTCCCAAGGGACGCGCCAGGGGATGTGCCAGGGGACGTGCCATGGAGACGCACCGCAGGACGTGCCAAAGGAACGCGCTACGGAGCGTGCCAATGGACGTGCCACGGGACGCGCCGCGCGACGTGCCAAAGGGACTCGCCACGGGAAGCGCCACGGAACGTGCCAGGGACGGTGCAAGGGCCACGGTCCCTCGTACACTACGCTGCGTCCAAGCTCCCAAGGCTGCGCTCCCTTGTGAATTAAGCTGCGTCCGCGCTCCCAGGGCCACGGTCCTTAGTACATTACGCTGTGTTCGGGCATGCTGCGCTGAACTGTGCTGTGCTCTACTGCATGTGGATCAACTCGCCCGTGGCCTCCGAATCCTGACCGAACTGATTTGGATCTTAAGCCCGAGCTGCCTGAATGCGTGGCTAGCCCTGAGCTGGCCGCAATAGAAACGCGCGGGGGCGCTCGACCAGCTCGAGCTCAAGATCCGATTCAGTTCCGAAGCTGGACGAAGCAACGCTCCACATGTGAAGCGTGGGACCGCCTTCACGACACCGAACTGGGCGACGGGCACTTGCAATGCTCGGGGCAACCAAACTGGACGACGGCCACGTAAAAACGCGTGGTTCCAACTCGGGACAACCATGTTAGATACCCCCCTGGATGGCTTGTACATGTGAAAACACGTGGTTCGAGCTCGGGACAAACACGTTAGATACCCCTTTGCATGGCCTGGATATGCTGAGTTCGCGCTCCCGCTCGAGACATCCTCGCAATGCCTTCCCTGGAGAGGCCACCGAAGCGCCACCCCCTGTCCAGAGCAAGAAAACACAACTTTTCAGTATTGGGGTATGTGTTCGGGTAGCGCTGCTCGCCCCCCGTGCGTTTCCTGATAATTCGGCGCTGGGCCCGACGCCATGAGATACTCCTCTGGTTGGCGGGACAATCATGTTAGATACCCCACTGGGTGGCCTGGTCACGTACAGGCACGTGGATCCAGCTCTGGGCAACCATGTTAGAGACACCCCTGGGTGGCCTGGAAACGTGAAAACACACGGTTCCAGCGCAGGACCACCATGGTAGATGCATCCCTGGGTGGCCTGGGCACGTTCAAACACATGGTCCTTGCTCGGGATAACCATGCTAGAAACCCCCCTAATGGCCTGGACAAATAAAAACACGTGGTGCGTGCCAGATCGGGACACCCATGTTAGATACACCCCTGAGTGGCTTGGACACGTTGAAATACGTGGTCCTTGCTCGGGACAACCATGTTAGATACCCACTGGGTGGCCTGGACACGTAAAAACACGTGGTTCCAGCTCGGGGGACAACCATGTTAAATACCCCCCTGCGTGGCCTCGATACGCTGAATTCGCGCTCCCGCTCGAGACATCCTCACAGTGTCTTCCCTGGAGAGGCCCCCAAAGCACCACCCCCTGTCCAGAGCAAGAAACATCACTTTTCTGTATTTGGATCTGTGTTCGGGTAGCCCTTTTCGGCCCCCCATGCGTTTCCTGATAATTCGGTGTTGGGCCCGACGCCGTGCTAGATACTCCTCTGGTTGGCCTGGACACCTAAAAACCTGTGGTTCCAGTTCGGGACAATCATGTCAGATTCCCCACTAGGTGGCCTGGACACGTCAAAACACGCGGCTCCAGCACAGGACCGCCATGTTAAATACCCCCCTGGGTGGCCTGGACACGTAAAAACACATGGTTCCAGCGCAGGACCACCATGATAGATACCCCCCTGGGTGGCCTGGACACGTGAAAAGAAGTGGTTCCAGCTCGGGACCACCATGTTAGATACCCCCCGATGGCCTGCACCGGTAAAAACACATGGTTCCAGCCCACCCAGGGGGGATATCCAACATGCAGTCGTCTGGGGCGCAAGAGGGCGGCACATGAACGCCCAGAGGCGCCTGGAGGCCAAAAAGTCAACGAATCGGTACCAAATACCAACAAACTCTCGACGTTCCGTTCCGGGCCCCAGGACGGCCCCAGGAGGCCCATGTTAGATACCCCACTGGGTGGCCTGGACACGTAAAAACACAAGGTTCCAGCACAGGACCACCATGTTAGATACCCCCCCATGGGTGGCCTGGACACGTGAAAACACGCGGTTCCAGCGCAGGACCACCATGTTGGATACCCCTCCTGGGTGGCCTGACCATGAAAACAAACATGGCTTCAACTCGGGAACACCATGTTAGATACCCCTCCTGGGTGGCCTGGACACGTGAAAACACATGATTCGAAAACTGCCGGAGGGGGGGGTCACTACCGGTTCGAACCACTGAGCTGTCCCACTGTTCCCACCACTGTCCCCCCTGTCCCTACCACTGTCCCCACTGTACCTCTGTCCCATTGTCCCACCGCCGTCCTCGCCACCGCCTTCACCACTGTCCCCACCACCACTGTACCCTCCACTGTCCTACTGTTTCCACCACATTCCCACTGTCCCCACACCACTGTCCCCACCACCACCGTCCCCACCACTGTCCCACTGTCCCCACTGTCCCCACCATTGTCCTCACCATTGTCCCCACCACTACCGTCCCCACCACTGTCCCACTGTCCCCACCACTGTCCCGCTGTCCCCTCACCACTGTCCCCACCACCACCGTCCCCACCACTGTCCGTCAACCCCCCGGTTTTCGGGGGGGGGGGGGGTTCGAACCGGACCGGTAGTGACCCCCCCCGGTTTTCGAGCTCGAGGGGGGGGGGTCGAACTGGTAGTGAACCCCCCCCCCCTTTTCATGATGAACTGGGAGGGGGGGGGGGGAGGGGTTCGAACCGGTAGTGACCCCCCCCCGGTTTTCCGGAAGGGGGCGGGGCGGAGGGGTTCGAACCGGTAGTGACCCCCCCCCGGTTTTCCGCCAGCAGCGGTAGAACACGCTCTTTCACATGATTACAGCTCGGGAGCACCATGTTAGATACCCTCCTGGGTGGCTGCACATGTAGTAAGAACTCATGGTTCCAGCCCACCCAGGGGGGATATCCAACATGCTGTCGTCTGGGGCGCCAGCTCGGGACAACCATGTTAGATACCTCCCTGGGTGGCCTGGGCACAAGGAAACAAGCATTTCGCCTGAGACATCCTCTGAATGCTGGCCCCCCACGAGGCCCCCGCTTGAGACACCCTACAACTCTGCAAAACAAGCGTTTCGCCTGAGACATCCTCAACAAACTTATATAAAACAGCCGTTTCGCGAGGGACATCCTCAAGCATGATTTCGCCAGCCCTACGCGACCCTGTTATTCATCGCAAATAATTTCGCCTGCCCTACAGCCGTCGAAACCAGGGAGAAACCATCTAAAAGAGAACCCTGGGCTCGGGCACTGTCCGGGAAACATGATCGACCCACGAACCCGGAAAGGAAGATAGAAATGTAAGGCATGGCAACGTTTCAAAGACACCTGATTGGGCGACGGACAAATGCAATGCTGACTATGTATATATATATATATATATATATCTTGATGTACTGTGCCAAGGGCTGTGCTGTGCTGCGCCGTGCTGAATTGCGATGTGCCATGCCGCGATTGTGCGCTACAGCCTTCTGTATCGAGTCCTCCTTTGCATCCGAGTCCTGACCGAACTGACCTGGATCGTAAGCTCGCGCTGCCTGAGAACGCCAGCGGGACATGCCAGAAGGACGCGCCGCGGAACGTGCCAAGGGACGCGCCAAGCGACGTGCCAAGGGACATGCCATGGGGACGCATCGCAGGACGTGCCAAGGGGACGCGCTACGGAACGTGCCAATGGACGTGCCACGGGACGTGCTAGGGGACGCGCCGCGCGACGTGCCAGGGGGACTCGCCAGGGGACGCGCCACGGAACGTGCCAAGTTGCAATGCCGGATGTATCGATCTTGATGTACCGTGCCAAGGCTGTGCTGTGCTGCGCGGTGCTGAATTGCGATGTGCCACGCCGCAATTATGCTCTATAGCGTTGTGGATCAAGTCCTCCTTTGCATCCGAGTCCTGACCGAACTGATCTGGATCTTAAGCTCGAGTTGCCTGAGCACATAGCAGCTGCCCAAGAGCTGAAGGACGCGCCGCGGAACGTCCCAAGGGACGCGCCAGGCGACGTGCCAGGGGACATGCCATGGGGACGCACCGCGGGACGTGCCAAGGGGACGCGCTACGGAACGTGCTGGGAACGTGCGTTTCGCTCGAGACAGCATGCCTAAATCCTCATGCTAGACATCCGCCTGGGCGACCTGGACGCGTGAAAACAAGCGTCTCGCTCGGGACAACCTCAACACATCCTCATGCTAGACATCCGCCTGGGCGAAATGGACACGCGAAAACAAGTGGTTCGCTCGAGACATCCTCAACACATCTTCATCTTTGAAGTCCACCTGGGTGACCTGGGCACGTGAAAACAAGCGTTTCGCTTGAGACGTTCTCAACACCTCCTCATGCTAGACATCCGCCTGGGCGACCTGGACACGTGAAAGAAAACGTCTCGCTCGAGACATCCTCAACACATCCTCATGCTGGACATCCGCCTGGGCGACCTGGACGTGTGAAAACAAGCGCTTCGCTCAAGACGTTCTCAACACCTCCTCATGCTAGACATCCGCCTTGGCAACCTGGACAAGTGCAAGCAAACGTCTCGATCGAGACTTCCTCAACACATCCTTGTGCTAGACATCCGCCTGGGCGACCTGGACGCGTGAAAACAAGCATCTCGCTCGAGACATCCTCAACAAATCCTCATGCTAGATATCTGCCTGGGCAACCTGGGCGCGTGAAACCAAGCGTCTCGCTCGAGATACCCTCAAGACCTGGGCACGTGAAAACAAGCAGTTCACTTGAGAAATCCTCTGAATCTGGTCCCAAGGAGAGGACAATCTATGATACAAAACAAGCGTTTCGTTCGAGACATCCTCAACAAGTTCTGCAAAACAAACGTTTTGCTCGGAATAGCCTCGAGAATCATTTCGCTGGCGCTACGCGACCTCGTTGTTTACCGCAAATAAGTTCGCCGGCCCCACGCAAGTCGAGGCCGGGGGTAAACCTACTAAAAGAGAACCCTGGGCCGACGCCCTTTCTGGGAAAAATAACATCCCCGAGAACTCCGACCTGACACAACTTCGACCACCCCCGCTCGAGGATGCCCCCCGTCCTCAGCCACCTCGGCTGGGCGTCGTTCCCATATTGGCAGCGACAGAGCTGGGCGCCCAGGGGCCGACGCCTTAGTGCGCGAGCACAGGGCGCCCCCGACCCCAGCGCCCGCTGAGGCTGCGAGTCTTCACCCGCTGCCTCCGCCGCGAGAACTCAAACGTTTCGATCGCCTTCAAGGCCGACTGCGCGCGGGCCCGCCAGCTCGGTGACCTCATGAGAAAGAGCACCGCCCAGACAGAGCACCCCCAACCAGAGCTTGGCGAGAGCTTGCCGTGCCCCGCTGGCCGGGAAAGACGCCTGGAGACGACGCGCCAAACAGAGAGCGCCAGCACGGCGAGGAGGGGGCCCCGGGGCCCCAAACCCTGGGGAAACACCTGGCCAGGAGGCGACCCCACGCGGCAGCCGCGCTCCGCGCGGGGGCGGGGGGCCGGCCGCTGCCCTGGCGCCGTCGCCCCCCTCGGCGCAAGCAGTGGCCCTGGCGCCCTCGGCCGGCTCCGCGGGCGCAGCCGGCGTCCGAGAGCCCCGCAGCCGCAGGTGCCTGCTGCTTCGCGGGTGCCGCGGGTGATGCCGAGGGCGGGGCCGAAGGACGCGTGGGCGGCATCCACGCTCCGAGGTCGCCTGTGGCTGTGATGAAGCCTGGGGTGAAGACAGGCGCATCTCGCCGCAAGCCGCTCGTGATGTCTCCACCGAGGGCAGTGTTCAGAGCCTGCATGAAAGACTGCGTCCTCGGGCCCGTGACCTTCGCACGTGGTTGAAAGCAGTGTCGACGCGCTCCAGCTTGCGGTCCTGGTTGGGGTTCAGGATGTTGGCCCGCCGCAAGGCCCGAGCTGACTGGGTGAGCCCTTCGTAGTGTTGCCCAGTTGCCGCGCAGACTGCACGCAGTGCCTTGCCGTAGAAGCCGAGCAAACGAGAAACCATCGTTGGACATGGAACCGAGATGACGCAGAGTATGTACAATACCTGTACAGGCGATGCCGGTGCCTGAGCCAGGCCGCTCCTCCTCCTCCCCCACCTCCTCCTCCCCCGCCTCCTTCCCCCCCGCCTCCTCCTCCTCCTCCTCCTTCTCCTCCTCCCCCTCCTCCTCCTCCTCCTCCTCCACCTCCTCCTCCCTCCTCCCTCCTCCGCCGCCCCCTCCACCTACCTCGACCTTTTCCCTCCTCCGGCCACCCGCGCGCGCGCGGATGCGAGGGTGAGGAGGAGGGACGGGGGTGAGGATCGGACGACGACCGACACCGATCGTGGCCCAGCCCAGCTTGGGTCCAAGAGTGGTGCATGCGCCGTTCCTGGCCAAGAGGGCGCATGCGTACACCGACCCCGCGCCGAGGATTGGCCTGACCTACCTCGGGTGTGCGTAGAAGAGATAACAACAAAAGGATGAACGCAGGCTTTCGGAGGCCCGCGCGGATTTCTGGCATCGGCGCTGGAATCTCCTCACCTGGCGCGCCTCTGGCGCCAGAAGCGGCGCTGGAGGCGCAGCAGAGGCGGAAGTGTACGCTCGTGCCGCTTCGAGTACACTTGTGGTCGTTGGCCCTGACTCAGAGGAGGAGGGACGACGACGACGACGACGACGGAGACGACGACGACGACGACGACGACGACGACGACGACGACGACGACGACGGCGACGACGACGACGACGACGACGACGACGACGACGACGGCGGCGGCGACGACGACGACGACCACGACGACGACCTTCCTCCCGGCGCAAGGCAAGGCGGGGAGACCCAGAGAAGTCGCGCGTCCCCCGCGGAACCTGCGAGCCGCTCCGACAGCAGGCTACCGTAGGGCACGAATGGCTGCCCGCCGCTGGCGAAGGAGAAGCCCTGAGAGGAGCCGCCGCTCGTTCTGTGGAAGGAGGAGGACAAGGAGGAGGAGGAGGAGGAAGGCTGAGAGAGGAGGAGGAGGAGGAGGAGGAGGAGGGGAAAGAGGGGGAGGTGGCGGAGGGGGAGGGGCAAGTTAGGTGCGCTCGCGTCAACATCTGACATCCTACCCCTCCCTCCCATCCCTTACCATGGCGCTAATTTTCTCTACCCGCGGACGCGCGGACCTGTGGCTCCGCGCGCGTGTGCGTAGTGGGTGGTGGCGCGCGTGCGTGCGTGCGTGTGTGCGTGCTTGTGGTTGTTGTGGTGGTGGTGTATGTGTGTGTGTGTGTGTGCGTGTGTGCGCGTGTGCTGTGGTGTGACGTGGTGTGGCGTCTTGGTGGTTTGGTGGTGGGCCAGGTGCGTACGTGCGTGATGGGGGGAGGGGGGAGAAGGGAGGGCGAGGAGCTTGGAGAGGGGCACCGACACCAAAACAAGGGGTTGCCTCAACTCGAAGAAGACGATCCTGGACTTCGATGTGGATGGCAGCCTCTCGGCCATCTACCCAGGACGCCGGGATGCTCTTCCATCGATGGAGGCACACCGCCGCTATCGGTGCTGGTGTCGACCTCTAGACGGAGGAGGCGGAGGAGGAGCGAGCAGGAGCCGCCGCCGGCCGCCGCCGCCGCGGCGGGGCCGCACACAGGACGCCGCAAGAGGGCCCCCGCCTCCTCGCCGACCTGGCAGGAAAGACGCGACGGGAGGGGACCCGAGGAAAGCCTCGGCCTCTGGGGGGGCCCTCGCCGGGCCCTGGGGCCGTCCGATAAAACAGGGCTCGGGTCGGGATAAATCGCTCCAGAGCGTTCCGGAGCGCTCTCAGAGCGTCCCGGAACGCCCTGGAGCGGCCGCGGCGCCCAATACATCCTCCAAACCCGCCGCTTCTCGGAGATTTCGAGTCATCCCGATCCGATTCTGTCCCGATCTTCGCGTCGTTTGAAGCCTCGGCCTCCAATGGAGGGGGAGGGCCCTCGCCGGGCCCCCGGGGCCGTCCAAAGGCCTGCGCGCGGCGTGCAGAGCCCGCCCTATACAGATGGCAGGGGCCCACGCCTCCGGAGGTCCGCGCGCGGCGGAGCTGGGTTTCGCGGGAGCTCCGGGGGCGCGGAGCTGGGGCGCCGTATGCGCGCCACCGCCGGAGGCGCGCGCCCAGGCCGAGCAGAGGGCCGAGAGCTCTCATCGCGTATAGTTGCCCGGGGGGCATACATATGCATACATGCATACATGCACCCATACATACCTGGGTCCATGCATACATGCATGCATGCATGCATGCATGCATACATGCATACACATAGATGCATACATACACACATACATACATACACATCCCTGAATAAACGTGCTTCGGCTCAAAGACACACTCATGCATGCACACAAAGAGAGCAGCAAGCGACGATCGATAGATGTCGACGTGCATCTTATGAGCCGGCTCGCAACACGCGAGAGGTGCCTGAGGGGTGGGTCCCCGAAGAAGTCCGGAGATGCTCTGTTGCTCATCTCCGGCCACGCTTTGAAATGCCAAATACCAACTCCAGCAGCGCACAAGAGGCTAGTGTAAGTCAGTGGCACAACACCGTCGAGGGCACACAAGTGGAGGAGACGGAAGAAGAGGGAAGGACAAGGGGGGAAAGGGGCGAGAAAAGAACTGCAGAAGCACTAAGAAGAGGGATAAACTGTGCAGGCACATCTCACATCCCTGAATAAACGTGCTTCGGCTCAAAGACACACTCATGCATGCACACAAAGAGAGCAGCAAGCGACGATCGATAGATGTCGACGTGCATCTTATGAGCCGGCTCGCAACACGCGAGAGGTGCCTGAGGGGTGGGTCCCCGAAGAAGTCCGGAGATGCTCTGTTGCTCATCTCCGGCCACGCTTTGAAATGCCAGGATTGCCGGCACGCCGAGATACTGCGAGGGCCTCACTGACTACCTGCAACACTCGTTCGGGCAGGTCACTGCGTAGGCGCGCCGCCTGGCGAAGAAGCTGATCTGAGACACGGCCGAGCGAGCGAACGAGACTGGCGGGCTTGGTGTAAATGCGGCAGCTCTCGAGAGACACCCACCGCCCTCGCTGCTGGATATCTTCGATGGGAACTTTGTGCACCAGCGAATCATGACTAGGCCCCGCATGGCGAAGCCCATGCGCTAACATAGGAAAAGAAAGAGCTTTACTCATCTCTCGGTAGAGCCGCTCTAAGGTGCTCAGCGTGAGGCAACGAAAGAGTGGCTGGTCAGATCCTAGATTGCGTGTCAGGAGCTCAAGCAGCTGGCAGGCCCACTGCCTGTCATGGGCACCCACGACCACACTCGCATCGAACCTCCTGTTCTTGGCGGGTGGCCCTCCTCGGGGCGCGATCGTCAGAGCCCAACCCTGCGCAGCGGCCCCACGGCGCGGCCTACTCACAGCGGCGCCCACCAGCGACAGGCCCTCGGACGGCCTGAGGTAGCAGTCGACGCTGATCCAGGCGTGCGCGGCCGCCATGGCGTACAGCAGAAGGTCCTGGCCGGCAGCGCGCCCGATGAAGTAGTCGATGGCCAGGTAGACCTGCTCCATACAGGGCGGGTCACGGCAGTGCTCAGGCGACGACCGGGCAAAGCCGAGGAGGGCCAGCCGGGACCTCGGCAGCAGCGAGGGGTCTCGCCGGGGCCACTCGTTGACGAACGCGACCCCATGGAAAGCGTACCTGGCCACGGTGATGCGATCTCCCGCAAGATAGAGCTTCTCGATGTAGTCCTCCAGCGCACGGTCCCACGCCTCAAGGCTCTTGGCACTGGGGACGCAGCGGCCCAGGAAGCGCACCACATCAGCATAGGCGGCCTCATATCGCCTCCGTGTGACCGGCGTCACCGTCAGCTTCTTGAGGAATCCAGGCTCTTCAGCTCCATGCTGCCGAAGTCGCTGGCCACGACGGCGGTTACGAGTCTCCACTTCGGTGAGAGCGCAGGATGTCCAGCTCCTCGCCCAGGGAGACGCCGTCCCAGGAGCGGCTCGCCCGCTCCCAGCCGAGCGAGGCCCGCCGCGGGAGGACTGGGAGCGCCAGTGCGGCTGCGGGGCACGGGTCGACCGTGCCTGCGGCCTGGCGGAGCTCGGCCTCCCACGAGGGCGCCAAGAGCTGCTCGCCGCCTCGGCAGAAGGCGCTGGGCGGGGCGGCATCCCCAAGCACCTGGGCCACAGCCCGACAAAGAGCTGGAGGGTAAGCCGAGGCATACGAAGTCCGCCAACGCCAACCGATGCCCTCAACGAAGACCGAGCCTTGTAGTATGACGTGACGCTGGCAGCCTGGACAACGGCGGACCGCTTGCTCGAAGTTGGGAAGGTTACTGCAGAGACCAGTTGGCTTCTTCCAGGCGGCACCATAGGCACACATGTGAACTTCATGACGCTCGCACCCCAGACGCCTGAGCTGCTTCCTGATAGGCTGCCACTGCCAAAGCCCAGACGACCACGGGTTCTCCAGTACCACGAAAACGTTGTGGACAAAGCACTCCCGTAGGACTCGTACAGTGAACCGGGCGCACTCCAAGCCATCCTTCTCCGTGGTACCCGATGGGTCCGACCGTCGGGCTGAGCTCCAGCGCGTGCAGGGCGTGCCGAGGGCGACGGCCCAGATGCGGCCACCTCGAATCCAGTTGAGCACCACCTCAGCGATGGGTCGCGAGATGATGTCGAAATGCTCGCCATTCTCGTAGTCGATGGGGACCGCCACGGACAAGCCCGCGAGGGCCACCGCCGCCGAAAGGCGCATGCAGCCCGCAAAGATCTCCAGGAAGGCCTTGCCCTGACGCCGAAGGCCCGGCGGTGCACGGACTTCAGGCCTAGGTACCCGTACTGGCCTGGAGGGCCGCACGGGGCGCGCCACGGCAGCCGCACCTGCAAGCCGCACATCCACCGCGGCCAGGCCCGCGTCCTCCGCAGGGCGCGCCACGGCCAGCGGCGCCGCCTCCTGGGCGGCAGCGGGCAGCACGCGGAGGCGGCCCTCGTCCAGCGCCTCAGCACCACGGCCTCGGCGAACCTCGCCTGGCCGGAGGTGCGGCAACCGGGACCCATAGTCACTGGGGTTGCGCTCCGTCTCGATGTGCCTCCGGGCCCAGCGAACGTTGGCCGCGGCCTGGAGCGCGGCGGCGCGCCGCGCCAGAGCCAGCAGCTCCCACGATCGGGCACGACCTCTGTCCATGGCGAGGACCTCGGACATGTTGTCCCCGAGCGAGAGAAGCACGCGCGAGTGGTTCGCGGGATCCTTGCAGTACTCCTCCAGGCCCATGATGGCAGCACGAGCTTCCAGGTTGTGGATCTTGTCAGGCCGTCTCCAGGCGCCGATCGCCACTGCGCGCCAGCGGCCTGGCTCGCCCCAGCTCGGCGCGAGCCTGGGGACGCGGCCGACGACCTCCACCAGGCCGGGCGCGGCGATGCCAAGCGCAGCAGGCCCGGTCGGCCGCGGCTTGACCAGCAGGTGCTCCTGCGCGAAGGCGGTGAAGTCGCCAGTGAGGACCGAGCCCACCGCTCCTGGCACCAGAGCGCCTCGAAGGTCGTCACCTCGATCCTCGGGAAGGGGAGGCGGGTCGGCCTCTCGGAACCTCCACCTCTCATGGAATTGAGCTGCAGCCCAGGCCTCGCGCGGGTCGGTCTCGGTGACGTGCAGCGCGAAGCCCCTCGAGCTCGAGTCAGAGCAGTATGCCACCGAGGCAATGCTCCTGCCCAGCTCCGACACCGCGAGCGGCAGCAGGCCCTGGGCGACCCTGAGCTCGGTGACCACGGCATGGTCGAGAGCTCGCGGTGGTCCCAATCCATCGCCCACGAACTGGTAGACCGAGCACAGGCAGCTGAGGAGCTCTCTCCTGACGCTGAAGTGGTCGACCAGGTGCCCGATGACTCTGCGAAGCTGCGCTGGACCGAGATGGCGGACCTGGCAAATCTCGTCCAGCGCAACCCACAGCCGCCACATCCGTCGAGGACGCGGGATGAGGCAGCGGCGTCGCCCACGGATCTGCCGGCCCACGAGCTCGTAGTCCGGCGCAGGCTCCGCCTCCTCGTGGAGAAGGAAGCCGATGCTGGTGAGCTCCTCACGCAGTGCCTCGTACAGCTTGAGGGCGGCCTCGGGGCTGCCCGCGATGATGTTACCGTTGTCGACATAGGGCGCGACGATGGCGGCTGTCCTGCCAAACGGCGGCGGAGGTCCCCAATCCTTGAGCGTGACTTCCGGGAGCCCCAGCCGCCGTAGAGCTCGGCGCGACGCCGCCTCCAGGCTACCGTGGCAGAAGAACATCGCCCAGCTCCAACCCATCGGCAGACCGCCAAAACACGCCCAGACGAGCTCCTGACCTTCAACGGGGACGACGGCACGGAGTTCGTCATCGTAAACTTCAGAGATACCCGCGTCCGCTGCGGACGAAGAGACACCCAGCGAAAACCACGACGCCACGCTGTCCGCCCTGAACTGGTAGAAGCCGTCCTTGAGGTCCATACCTGCACACGAGAGGTCGAGCTGGTCAATGCTCCCTGAGCCTTTGTCACAGGCTGGGAGGTCATCCGCCGAAAGACGGCACCACTCCTCCGCCAGCACGAGGTTCGAGAGAGCGCCAGGTGTGGCGAGGTCCGACTTCGGCGGCTTCCTGTGCAGCTGGTTGGTCGGCCTGCAGTCCAAGACGAGGCGGATCGCGTCATTCTTCTTCTTGACGAAGAAAGCTCCGACCCTGCAGCGCTCCCGCCTCCTCCATGAGATAAGCCCCACACGGCTAAGCCGATCAACGAAGTCCCTGCGAGCTTCCTGAGAGCCTCCAAGCTTCGGGTCCCAGTGCGGCACGACGGGGTCCTCGATCGCGGCCAACTCCAGCGGCGGCAGGACGATGAGGGAGTCGGGATCCTCGAGATACGGCCTGCACTCCTCGCCGACCAACTCGAGAGCAGGGACGGGAGCCCCAGGCCGATGCAAGACGGCCAGCTTCTCGGGGTCATAGGACGCCACGGTACTGTCATCATCGATGTCGTAGATGGACTTGCACTTGATGATCTCCTGGAGGGCACCTTCAGGAAACTCGCTGGTGAAGTCCGGAGTTGGGAGAAAGTGTGCCACGGCACGTCCGATGTTGTTGAGCGCCCCGTCCTGCGCGGGCGTGATGCTCTGAGAAGAAAGGCGGCTGGGCGTCTCGAGCGTGAGAGCCCTTCCCGGCTGACAGCCCGCCAAGGCATTGAGAGATGCCACGGCTCCTTCCACCAGCTCTTCAGATCGCGACTGCCGGCGCCGCCGCCGGGACAGGTGACGGGCGCCACCTCCACTCTCCGCCACCTCAGGAAGGCGTAGTGGTAGCGGAAAAAGGCCTGAGCCGACCACCATGACCACCGGGTCGGCCCAAACCCCAGGCGACCGAAGCAGGAAGCTCCAGTCACTTGTCCTTCTCCTTGCCGCCCTTCGGCCCCGTGTCCGTGGAGCCCTTGCGCTTGTCCTCCTCCTCCTGGTACAGCCTCTGTTGCTTCATGGTGAAGGCCCGCGACTTCTGCTCGTCTGCCGTCCAGCGCGCGAACTTCCCTGTGAGGACGCCGCCCGTGGAGTCCAGCGAGCTCATCACCATGAGGCTCGTGCCCTGGAACACTGGGTTCTTGGGAGAGCGGCCTACGGCCTGGTGGATCTGGAGAATGAGTCGAGCACACATCTCCGCGCCAGCCAGCTGGCCAGCGTTCACCTGGTCGAAGGCCACCAAGTGATGCAGCACCGACAGCAGATCCCGATGCTTGAGCGCCACCGGATGGTCCGGGTTGACGCCAGAAGACCTGACCCAGTGCTCGTGGAACCCGGTCAAGTCCTCGTTCGCAGCTCGGGCCGCCACCAGCACCTCCTTGATAGCCTGCGGACCGGCAAACGGCCAGTCGGCTGGCGGCGGGTCCTCCAGGAACGTCATCTCGGAGAGGGCATCCTTCAGCTTGGCGAACCTCGAGCGGCCCATGTCCCTCTGGATGGGGAGGATGCGGGCATCTCGGCCACGTCCACTGGTCTTCTCCTCCCGCCAGTCCTCGACATCCTGGTTCGCCACTCGCTCCACGAAGGTCCAGAAACGCTCTCCATTCTCTTCCACCTCGGCAAGCCCAGCGCTTCCCTTGATGACCATCCTCAAGGCGTTCCGAGTGATCTCCACCGGCACGACCTCGGCAAACTTGTCGAAGGCAGTGTCGGCGAACCTCCACTCCATCGTCAAGGTTGGGGCCGCTGCCACCGGCCCAACCGCCCCGGCTCCCGCAGGTCGAAGCACATCCGCCAAGGCCGCTGCTTCCTGTCTGGCCGCCTGCAAGGCCGCCTCGTCGAAGCGGTCGCTCGAGTAGACGTCGCCCGCGATCCTGGCTGGAAAGGGAGCACCACGCGCCACCGGCACCACGAGATGCCGAGAGAGGTCCAGGACGAGCACCTCCAGGTCCGGCGAGAGAGCTACCCACCGAAGGTCGTCCAACCGATGAGCCAGAATGCGCACATGCCAGCGGAAGTGGTCGTCGTCGTCGAAGTTGATGGCCACCATGGTCTCGTGGATGTCTGGAGCACGCGCCATCGTGCCCTCCCGCCTGGCCTAGGACGATCAGCGGGATCGGCGCGACCGCCACGGCGCGGCCTCCCCTGCAGCACTGTCCCAGGCAGCTGAGCCCGAAGACCAAGAAAGCGTAGAGGCCGAGCTTGCGGGCGGCGCGCCCAGACGCTCGGTCGGCCCGAGCGAGGCCGCGGCGGGCGGGGCCGCCTCCAGCGCCGGCTGCGGCGCTCTGGGGCGGCGCGCGGGCCGCGGGCAGCCGGCTGTCAGCCGGCCTGCAAGGAATGCGAGCGGCAGCAGCCCCCAGCCGCCCAAGCCCAGCGAGAGCGACCAGCCCTTCCCAGAGGGCACCGACGCCGCCGGGCACTCCGGCTGCGTCGTCCCAGCAGGCGCGCACTGGCACACCACCGCCGGGCACTCCACCGCGCGCTCCGGGCACGGCGCACAGCCCAGCGAGCACGCCGGGCACTCGAGCCGTGGCTCGCAGATGCAGAGAGGCCCCTCCGGCGCCGCGGGCCGCGAGAGCCAGCCACCAGCCGAGGCCGCGAGGAGTTCACGTGCGAAGATGTGAAGCTGCGGCGCACCCCAGGCCATCGAAGGCCTGAGGCTCGAGAAAAGAACTGCAGAAGCACTAAGAAGAGGGATAAACTGTGCAGGCACATCTCATACATACATACATACATACATACATACATACATACATACATACATACATACATACACACACATTCACCGAGCATGTGCAGGAGCATGATCGGCCCAAGAGCCCAGAAAGGAATCTATAGACATGTCAGGCAGGCACGGCAGCGTTTCAAAGAGGCCTGATTGGGCGGCGGGCAAACGCAACGCTGAGCGTATCGATCTTGATGTACCGTGCCGAGGGCTGTGCTGTGCTGCGCCGTGCTGAGTTGCGATGTGCCATGCCGCGATTGTGCTCTACAGCGTTGTGGATCGAGTCCTCCTTTGCATCCGAGTCCTGACCGAACTGATCTGGATCTTAAGCTCGAGCTGCCTGAGCACTAGTAGCTGCCCCAGAACTAATTGACAGGGAGACATGCCAGGAGGACGCGCCGCGGAACGTCTCAAGGAACGCGCCAGGCGGCGTGCCAGGGGACGTGCCACGGACGTGCCGACATCCGCCTGGGCGAACTGGACACGTGAAGACAAGCGGGTCGCTCGAGACATCCTCAGCACATCTTCATGTTAGACGCCCGTTCCGGGCCCCCAGGCAGGCCCCAGGAGGCCCATGTTAGATACCCCCAGGTGGCCTGGACACGTTCATGCACCTGGTTCCGCCATGTTACATACCCCCCTGGGCGGCCTGGACAAGTACAACCACGTATTTCCAATTTGGGACAATCATGTTAGATACCCCCCTTGGCGGCCTGGACACGTAAACACACGTGGGACCAGCTTTGGGCAACCATGTTAGATACACCCCTGGGTGGCCTGGACACATTAAAACACATGGTCCTTGCTCGGGACAGTCATGCCAGATACCCGCCCTGGGCGGCATGGACACGTAAAAACACATGGTTCCAGCTGGAGACAACCATGTTAGATACCCCCCTGTGTGGCCTGGATACGCTGAATTCGCGCTTCCGCCCGAGACATCCTCGCAATGCCTTCCCTGGGGAGGCACCCAAAGCGCCACCCCCTGTCCAAAGAAAAAACACAACACTTTTCTGGATTCGGATATTTGTTCGGGTAGCGCTTTTCGACCCCCCGTGCGTTTCCTGATAATCCGGCGTTGGGCCCGAATCCCCCCTGGGCGGCCTGGGCATGCAAGAATACGTGGTTCCAGGTCGGGACAATCATGTTAGATACCCCCCCCCGGGTGGCCTGGACACGTAAAAAAACGAGGTTCCAGCACAGGACCAGCATGTTAGATACCCCCCTGGGTGGCCTGGACACGTTAAAGCACGTGGTTCCATCACAGGACCACCATGTTAGATACCCCCCTGGGTGGCCTGGACACTTGAAAACACGCGGCTCCAGCGCAGGATCACCATCTTAGATACCCCTCCTGGGTGGCCTGAACATGTAAAAACACATGGCTTCAGCTCCGGACCACCATGTTAGACACCCCCTGGGTGGGCTGGACAAGTGAAAACACCTGATTCCAGCTCGGGATCACCATGTTAGATACCCCCTGATAGCCTGCACAAGCAAAAACTCACAGTTCCAGCCCACCTAGGGGGTGATATCCAACTTGCTGTCGTCTGGGGCGCCGGCGACGGACAAGCATGTTGGATGTCCCCCTGGCCGACCTGGGCACGTGAAAACAAGAATTTCGCCTGAGACAAATTCTGGCCCCCTACGAAGCCCCCGCTCGAGACATCCCCCAACTCTGCAAAACCAGCGTTTCGCTCGAGACATCCTCAACACATTCTGAAACACAAGCGTTTCGCCCGAGACATCCTCAAAAGCATGATCGACCCACGAACCCGGAAAGGAATACAGAAATGTAACGCATGGCAGCGTTTTCAAAGACACCTGCGATGGGCAAATGCAATGCTAAGTGTATCGATCTTGATGTACCGTGCCAAGGGCTGTGCTGTGCTGCGCCGTGCTGAATTGCGATGTGCCATGCCGCGATTGTGCTCTACAGCGTTGTGGATCGAGTCCTCCTTTGCATCCGAGTCCTGACCGAACGGATCTGGACCTTTAGCTCGAGATGCCTGAGCATAGAGTAGCTGCCCCGAGCTAATTGACAGGGGGACATGCCAGGAGGACGCGCCGCGGAACGTCCCAAGGAACGCGCCAGGCGGCGTGCCAGGGGACGTGCCACGGACGTGCCGACATCCGCCTGGGCGAACTGGACACGTGAAGACAAGCGGGTCGCGCCAATAGCGAACTGGGCATCCGCCTGGGCGCAGGACGTGCCAATAGACGCGCTACGGAACGTGCCAGGGAACGTGCCACATTGCAATGCTGAAAGTATCGATCTGGATGTACCGTGCCGAGGGCTGTGCTGTGCTGCGCCGTGCTGAATTGCGATGTGCCATGCCGCGATTGTGCTCTATATCGTTGTGTATCAAGTCCTCCTTTGCATCCGAGTCCTGACCGAACTGATCTGGTTCTTAAGCTCGAGCTGCCTGAGCACGTAGTAGCTGCCCCAAAGCTAATTGACAGGGGGACATGCCAGGAGGACGCGCCGCGGAACGTCCCAAGGAACGCGCCAGGCGGCGTGCCAGGGGACGCGCCATGGGGAGGCACCGCAAGACGTGCCAAGGGGGCGCGCTACGGAACGTGCCAATGGACGTGTCACGGGACGTGCCAGAGGACGCGCCTGGGGCGCACAGACCGCTCGAGTTCTGCAAAACAAGCATTTCTCTCGAGGCGTCCTCGAAGCGTCTCGCTCGAGACATCCTCAAGACCTGTGCGCGTGAAAACAAGCATTTCACCTGAGATATTCTCTGAATTCTGGTCCCCGGGAGAGGAACGATCTGAGACATCCGTAACAAACGAAAATGCTTACTTTGCCCTTTATCTTATCGATCGATATTTCAAAAACCAACGTTTCGCTCGGGACATCCTCAAATGTTAATTCGCCGGCCCTACGCGACCTCCTTGTTGATCGAAAATCATTTCGCCGACCCTACGCCCGTCGATTCCAGGGGTAAACCTCCTAAAAGAGAACCCTGGGCCCGTGCCCTCTCCAGGAATTCGACTTTATCTCCTTCTCTATCGCAAAAAAATCGCCGGCCCGTCTCAAGTCGGTTCCAGAGGGGGGATGAACCGACTAAAAGAGGCCCCTTTCCGGGGAAAACGCCACATCGATCTCATATCGAGCGGGAATTCGCTAGCCCTTGCCCAACGTGGCACCAAGGGACATGCGACATGCTTACCTACTACGAGAGAGCCCAAGTCCTAGTCCTGTCCCAGGAATTTGGATATTATCAGATACGGGCTATCTCGGGAGTGAGGTTGGGCGTGGGGCTTGGCGTGGGGCCGCAGTCGGGGTGGGCGTGGGGCTTGGCGTCGGGTCGGCCGTCGGCTTGCGTTCGTAACAGTTGCGCGTGTCCGAATAAGAAGGCGTCGGACCCCCCATCGCTCTCAAGCGCAGGAAACAGGCAGGGGACCATTCCCGGGTCGAGACATGCACAAATCCGACGCACTCCGGATTCGAATTCCACTCGTCGGCGCAAGGTCCGATATCACCACCAGAGACGTCTACTCTGATTGAGCCCAAGTTGCCGGCGACACCGTTCCCATCGCACGTATGACCCGTATGCTCTGTGTACAACAGCATCAATGCCAGTGTCGGTGCTGGCGTTGGTGCCTCTGGGGCCTCTCGGAGGCATCCTTGGGTGGTCGATCGCCGTTTGAAGGTGCTCTGGGGATTTCCTGGGCTGTCGTGGAGGCACGAATGCATAGGAGGGCCCCGCTACGCGTGCATAACGTCACGGCTGGCGCGGACACGCGCGCGCCGCGCGGGAGACGGATGGCCGCGCATGACCACCCGCCGCCTCGTGCTCCTCCTCCTCCTCCTCCTCCTCCTCCTCCTCCTCCTCCTCCTCCTCCTCCTCCTCCTCCTCCTCCTCCTCCTCTTACTCCTCCATTTATTTTCCTTATAATTAACTGCTCCTGGTCGCACCCCGAGACAAATTTTCAGGGCGGGCCGGGCGTTTCGCCTGAGACTTCCACACCATTTATGACCCTGAAGCTGAACAGCATGATCGACCCACGACCCCGGAAAGGAATATAGTTAGAAATGCGAGGCGAGGCATGGCAACGTTTTCAAATGGTCGTCGTCGTCGTCGTCGTCGCGTCGGGGGCCCAAAAGGGCACCTTCCGTCGTGATTTTGCTCACGACGCGAGGGAGGCCTGTGGGGAGGACGTAAGAGTGACCTTTGGTACAAGTGACCTTTGATGCGCACGAATCCGCTCAAAATCCGTCCCCCGACCCCTCCCGGGGTCCAAGCTGACCCGTTTTTCGAGCTGCGTCTGGCCGAAACGACGAGGGAGCCCCCCGAGGGCCACAAAGCCGCACCAAAAGTCACCCCGGCGAAAGGTCACTCATACGCGTCGGCGAGCCTGGGCCCGCACCCCCTCGGCCCGGACCCCTTGTAAATTACGCTGCGTCCGCGCTCCCAGGGCCACGATCCCTTGTAAATTACGCTGCGTCCGAGCCCCCAGGGCCCTGATCCCTCGTATTTTACGCTGCGCCCGCGCTCCAAGAGCTACGATCCCTCATGAATTAGATTGCGTCCGAGCTCCCAAGGCTCAGACCCGTCGAAAATTACGCTGCGCCCGCGCTCGGAGGGCCACGATATCTTGCAGATTACGCGTGGTCCGCGCTCCAAACACCACGATCCCTTGTAGATTACGCCGCGTCCGCGCTCCCAGGGCCTCCTGGGGCATGCTGGGGCGCCCAGACCCCTCAAGTTTTGCACAACAAGCGTTTCGCTCGAGACGTCCTCGATGTTTTGGCGCGGGGGCGCACCATCCTCGAGCGGGGGACGCGAAAAGTAAACATTTTCACGCTTTCCGCGCCGCGTTGAACTTTACATTGTTTTTCATCGAAGGAAACGGGTGTCCGCGGACCCCGTTATTTACTGAGGATCTGAGGTGGGGGGTCGACTTTCCTCGAGCGGGCACGCGCGAAACGCATTTGTTCACGCCGAATTGGACTTTACCTAGTTTTTCATCGAGCGGAAAAATAGCCCGCCCTACAGAAGTTGGCACGGGGGGGACTTACCAACTAAAAGAAAACCCTGGGCCCAAGCCCCTTCCGGGAATCATTTCGCCGGCCATACGCGACCTCGTTTGTTATCGCAAACAATTTCGCCGGCCCTACAGCCGTCAACTCGGTGAGGGAACCTCTAAAAGAGAACCCTGGGCTCAGGCCCTTTCCGGGAAAAATGACGGAGCGCGCTTGTCGCCGCTGGGGGAGGGGGGCACACATAGTATGCACATACCTCCTGGATGACACCGACTGCAACGCTGCCAACAAATCTGGACGAGGACATGCGACATGCATATGCTGCATAGGGAGTCTCGGAGAGCCAACAAGTCCGGAGGATGTGTCGGGCGCCGCGGTCGTTTCAGCGTGCCCTGCTAGACAAGGGTGCTCCACTACTCGCAGAATGACTATTCGCAACTGGCCTTGATCCGCCGCGTGGGATCTACGACCCATTGCATCGAGGCAAAGACACGTGTTGTTTTCTGACGTATGCGTGCAGGCACTTTCCGAGTAGTGGAACGCGCTCGGTGACCTGGGACGCTCTGAGAGCGTCACAGGACGCCCTCGGGCGATCTGTCCTCGTCCGAGGCCTGCCCGTTCCAGCGGCTCTGTGTGACGTAAACGTGAGGTTTAGGGGGGGGAGGTAGGTTTGGGGGAAAACCGCTCCAAACAGCCTCCCGAAGAAGGATACGTGAGCATCCCAGTGGGCTCGCCCCCCAACCCCAAGCCTCGGACAACCACCCCTCTACGACCCCCCCCTGGAAGGCGTGTTCGCATGCAGTGCGGGTACTCGTGCCAGCCATGGAATATCCGAATCTGGGGCCCCGCGCCCGGCTAGCGGGATGCGAGGCGGAGGCGCATCCACCACCGCCGCCTGCGGCACCGCTCTGCGGGGACGTCTGCAGGAGGTGGCTGTGCATATGGCTGAGCAGGAACCGACCGTCCCGGCATTGCTATAGGTCCACGACGAAGTGCTCTTAGAGCAAGCGAATGCTCTTGCGTTGAAAACAATATTATTGGCACGTGGAACCGATGTAAGAGACAAGACGGTCTCAGCCAGAACTCTTCTAAGAACATTTTGGGCAACGAAAGGTCGTTAGAACATTCTGCAGTGGGCCTATAGGCAAGCCAGGACGCCTCGCCACTGCTTGAGTATAGTTCGCCACCCCAGGCCCGGATGTAAACATCCAGACCCACTGCCTGCCGAGATCCCCGAACATCGATCCCCCAGGCGGTGGATGTGGATAACTACCCATCGGGCGGAAGAAGTGGGCAGAACCATGAAGCGGGAAGGCGCTGAAGGCGGGCAGGCATGGGAAGCATATGAAGCAGGAAAGCATTGACCCTCGAGACCTGGGGATCCAGCAACACCTGTACTACCTTCAACGACCGGGGGTAGATCCCCTCCTCGAGGACAGGAGGCAGCGCGGGGGCAGCGGAGCCGTGGGGAAGCGGCAGACCACCAGCCGTCCGCGGAGCAGCCGGCACCCTGGGCACGATGGCGCCCACGGGGACAAGAGGCCGGAGGAAAGACCGACCCACTGGAGATTGTTTTGTATGTTTGTTCCTCTCCGGGCTTCTGGGGGTACTCCAGGGGCTAGACGGCGAGCGCCTACGACGGCCGGCGGCGAGAAATCTACTTCTGGACCATGCGGGGAGCAGCGCACCTCAGAAGATGTACCGGGGGTAGCAGCGGCGATGACGAACATAGCCTTGATTATTTTGTATGCTTCGCGACAGCGGCCGTCGCCGGCCCCTGCCGCCCGCCCACCCCCTACCCGCAGGCCACGTCACGATTCGTGCTGACCTCCGAGTTGCCTTTGGTTGTTCCGAAGCATTCCCAGACGGCGCTGGCGCCGAAAGCGACGTTACCGCGCTCCCCCCCCTCCCTACCCCCGACTCCGAGTTGCCTTTGGTTGTTCCGAAGCATTCCCAGACGGCGCTGGCGCCGAACGCGACGTTACCGCGCTCCCCCCCCTCCCTACCCCCGAAAAGGCTCCCAAAACAGGCCCCAAGAGGCCGCAACACCGTCTCCAAGACGCCTCCGAGAGGCCTCCCACGAGATCCCAACGAACATCCAATGGGCTTGATGCCCACAACCCAGGCACGGTGACGGGATGAGCCGAAGGCCATTCGAAAGATTGTGCGACCACCTGGTCGGGGAGGGGGTGATGGAGGTTATTACCATCCTCCTCCTCCTACTCCCTCCTCCTCCCCCTCCTCCTCCTCCTCCTCCGCCCTCCCACTCCTCCTGCTCCTCCTCCTACTCCCTCCTCCTCCTCCTCATCCTTCCCTCCTCCTCCTCCTCCTCCTCCCTCCTCCTCCTACTGCCCCTCCTACTCCCTCCTCCTCCTCCTCCTCCTCCTCCTCCTCATCCTCCTCCTCCCTCCTCCTCCTCCTCCTCCTCCTCCTCCTCCTCCTACTCCTACTCCTACTCCTACTCCCTCCTCCTCCTCCTCCTGCTCCCCCTCCACTTCTAGGGGTGCCTGGGTCAGGCTGTCCCCGAAGCACAGGATGCTGCACCCGGGGGGCGCCAGTGGCGAGGACAGCGGCAGCGCCCTGGCCACGGTGGAGGCCGAGGACGCGGTGTCCTCGGCGGCCCCCCCTCGGCGGTATCCTCGGCGGCCTCCTCGGGGGCCCCCATGCCCCCATGGCGGCCCCCATGCCCCTCGACTCTGGAGACCCACGCTGAGAACCAAATCGCGGCGCCAGGCCCGTGGGCGGCGGGGCCTCGGAAGAGGCCCCTGCGTCGACCCCGGACTGGCACTTCAAACGTGAGGCCTCGAGACCTGGGGCCCTGAGAGGAGAAAGCCCTGCCGTTAGGGGAACAAAAAGTGGCATAAACATAAAAACTCGGAGGTCCGCGCGGATTTCTTGGATCGGCGCTGGACCCCCCTCCCTGGCGCGCGGAGCGCGCCACGGGCGGCGCCGGAGGCGCCGCCGGGGGGCCCCAGCGCCGATCCGAGAAACCCGCGCGGACCTCAGAGTTTTTATGTTTATGTCACTTTTTGTTCCCCTATCCCCTCCCCTCCGCCCCCCTCCAGCCTGGCGGCCCCCCTCAGATCTCGGGGGAAGCAAAATGAGCCGACAGCCCGCGGGGGGATCATGACATGGGCCTCGCGCAATACATGTTCGATCGAAGCCCCACGTGTGCAAATTCCGAGTCTTTGGCTGTCAACCCTTGCTGCAGATTTCGAAGAGATCCCCCGGGGCGTGAGAAAAACATGATCGACCCACGAACCCAGAAAGGAATATAGAAATGTAACGCATGGCAACGTTTTCAAGACACCTGATTGGGTGACGGGCAAGTGCAATGCTGATTGTATCGATCTTGGTCTACCCTGCCGAGGGCTGTGCTGTGCTGCACCGTGCTGAATTGCGATGTGCCATGCCGCGACTGTGCTCTATAGCGTCGTGGATCGAGTCCTCCTTTGCATCCGAGTCCTGACCGAACTGATCTGGATCTTAAGCTCGAGCTGCCTGAACACATAGTAGCTGCCCCAAAGCTAATTGACAGGTGGACATGCCAGGATTACGCGCCGCGGAACGTCCCAAGGGACGCGCCAGGCGACGTGCCAGGGGACGTGCCATGTGGACGCACCGCGGGACGTGCCAAGGGGAGGCGCTACGGAACGTGCCAATGGATGTGCCACGGGACGTCCCAGGGGACGCGCCGCGCGACGTGCCAGGGGGACTCGCCAAGGGACGCCCCACGGAACGTGCCAAGGAACGTGCCAAGTTGCAATGCTGATTGTATCGATCTTGATCTGACGTGCCGAGGCCTGTGCTGTGCTGCGCCGTGCTGAATTGCGATGTGCCATGCCGCAATTATGCTCTATAGCATTGTGGACCAAGTCCTCCTTTGCATCCGAGTCCTGACCGAACTGATCTGGATCTTAATCTCGAGCTGCCTGACCACATAGTAGCTGCCCCAGAGCTAATTGACAGGGGAACATGCCAGGAGGACGCGCCGCGGAACGTCTCAAGGGACGCGCCAGGCGACGTGCCAGGGGATGTGCCATGTGGACGCACCGCGGGACGTGCCGAGGGGACGCGCTACGGAACGTGCTGGGGACAAGCGTTTCGCTCGAGACATCCTGTCAACATCCTCATGCTAGACATCCGCCCGAGCGACCTGGACACGTGAAAACAAGCGTTTCGCTCAACACATCCTCAACACATTCTCATGCTAGACATCCGCCTGGGCGAACTGGACACGTGAAAGCAGGTGGTTCGCTCGAGACATCCTCAACACATCTTCATGTGAGACGTCCGCCTGGGTGACCTGGGCACGTGAAAACAAGCGATTCGCTCGAGACGTTCTCAACACCTCCTCATTCTAGACATCCGCCTGGGCGACCTGTACACGTGAAAGCAAACGTCTCGCTCGAGACATCCTCAACACTTCTTCATGTTAGACATCCACGTGGGCGACCTGGACACGTGAAAACAAGCGTATCTCTCGAGACATTCTCAACACATCCTCATGCTAGGCATCCGCATGGGCAACCTGGACACGTGCAAACAAGCATCTCGATCGAGACTTCCTCGACACATCCTCATGCTAGACATCCGCCTGGGCGACGAGGACGCGTGAAACCAAGCGTCTCGCTCGAGACATGCTCAACAAATCCTGGCGCTAGACCTCTGCCTGGGCAACCTGGAGGCGTGAAACCAAGGGTCTCGCTCGAGACATCCTCAAGACCTGGGCACGTTAAAACAAGCATTTCACTTGAGAGATCCTCTGAATTCAGGTCCCCAGGAGAGGACACTCTATAACACAAAACAAGCGGTTCGCTCGAGACATCCTCAATAAAGTCTGAAAAACCAGCGTTTCGCTCGAGACGTCCTCGAAAATAATTTCGCTGGCCATACGCGACCTCGTCATTTATCGCAAAACAACTTCGCCGGCCCTACAGCCGTCAGAACCGGGGGTAAACACACTAAAAGAGAACCCTGGGCCCGAGCCCTTGCCGGGAAAAGAACCGCCCTCCATCCGTGAAGCTCTTGCTAACTCAGACGACGAAGCGAGAACCACATTTTAAAAACGAACCGCCCTCCATCCGTGACATCCTAACGAACCGTTCAGACGAATGCGCGCGGCGCCAAGGCGAACACAACATTTTGAAAAAGAACCACCATCCATGCATGGCGAAAATCACATTCTGAAAAGGAACCGTCTTCCATACGTGAAACCGTTGCAAACTGCACAGAACAAATGTCCGCGGCGCTGAAGCGAGAACCACATTTTGAAAACGGACCACCCTGCATCCGTGACACCCTTGCGAAAGTTTGAAACGAATGTACGCGGAGCTAATGCGAAAACCACATGTTGAAAACAGACCGCCCTCCACCTGTGAATCTCTTGCAGATTTCAAGCTACAGGATCATATATTACAGGGAAGTCTCAAGCGAAACGCCCGGTCCGCCCTTTGGACGGGCCTCGAGGTTCGACAGGAGAGTTCTCTGTAAGAAAAGGAATAATGGAGAAGGAGGAGGAGGACGAGGAGGAGGCAGAGGAGGAGGAGGAGGACAGAGGAGGATGAGGAGGAGGAGGAAGAGGAGGTAGGAGGAGAAGGAGAGGAGAACAGAGGACGAGGATAGGAACGGAGGAGGAGGAAGAGGAGGAGCAGGAAGAGGAGAAGGAAGAAGAGGAGGATGTGAATGAGAGGGTGGTTAAGCGATGGGGGCGACAAAGAGAGAGAGAGAGAGAAACAAAAACAAAACATGATCGACCCACGAACCCGGAAAGGAATGTAGAACTGTAACACATGGCAGCGTTTTCAAAGACACCTGATTGGGTGACGGGCAAATGCAATACTGAAGGTATCGATCTTGATGTACCCTGCCGAGGGCTGTGCTGTGCTGCGCCGTGCTGAATTGCGATGTGCCATGGCGCGACTGTGCTCTATAGCCTCGTGGATCGAGTCCTCCTTTGCATCCGAGTCCTGACCGAACTGATCTGGATCTTAAGCTCGAGCTGCCTGAACACATAGTAGCTGCCCCAGAGCTAATGGACAGGGGAACATGCCAGGAGGACGCGCCGCGAAACGTCCCAAGGGATGCGCCAGGCGACGTGCCAGGGGACGTGCCATGGGGTCGCACCGCGGGACGTGCCAAGGGGACGCGCTACGGAACGTGCCAATGGATGTGCCACGGGATGTGCCAGGGGACGCGCGACGCGACGTGCCAGGGGGACTCGCCAAAGGACGCCCCACGGAACGTGCCAAGGAACGTGCCAAGTTGCAATGCTGAGTGCATCGACCTTGATGTACCGTGCCGAAATCAGTGCTGTGCTGCGCCGTGCTGAATTGCGATGTGCCATGGCGCGATTGTGCTCTATAGCCTCGTGGATCGAGTCCTCCTTTGCATCCGAGTCCTGACCGAACTGATCTGGATCTTAAGCTCGAGCTGCCTGAACACATAGTAGCTGCCCCAGAGCTAATGGACAGGGGAACATGCCAGGAGGACGCGACGCAGAACGTCTCAAGGGACGCGCCAAGCGACGTGCCAAGGGACGTGCCATGGGGACGCACCGCGGGACCTGCCAAGGGGACGCGCTACGGAACGTGCTGGGGACAAGCGTTTCGCTCGAGACATCCTGTCAAAATCATTTGAATTCCTACGCGCGGGACGCTGCACGCGCGAGACATCCTCGGAATTCCTGCGAGCGGGACGTGAAAACAAGCATTTCGCCTGAGACATCCTTTGAATTCTGGCCCCCCACGAGGCCACCGCTCGAGACATCCTCCAATTTTGCAAAACCAGCGTTTCGCTCGAGACATCCTCAACAAATTATGAAAAACAAGCGTTTCGCTCGAGACATCCTGTCAAAATCCCAAGAAATCCAAATACCCGCGCGCGGGACGCGGCACGCGCGAGACATCCTTGGAATTCCTGCGCGAGGGGCGCTTTTCCGTGTCGCGGTCGGCTCTGCAAAACCAGCGTGTCGCTCGAGACATCCTCAACAAATTCTGAAACCAAGCGTTTCGCTCGAGACATCCCCAACTCTGCAAAACCAGCGTCTCGCTCGAGACAGACAGAGGGGACATGCCAGGACGACGCGCCGCGGAACGTCCCAAGGGACGCGCCAGGCGACGTGCCAGGGGACTTGCCATGGACATGCACCGCGGGACGTGCCAAGGGGACGCGCTACGGAACGTGCCAATGGACGTGCCGCGGGACGTGCCAGGGGACGCGCCGCGCGACGTACCAGGTGGACTCGCCACGGAACGCGCCAAGGAACGTGCCAAGGTGCAATGTTGAGTGTATCGATCTTGATGTACCGTGCCAAAAGCTGTGCTGTGCTGGGCCGTGCTGAACTTCGATGTGCCATGCCGCGATTGTGCTCTATATAGCGTTGTGGATCGAGTCCTCTTTGCATCCGAGTCCTGACCGAACTGATCTGGATCTGAAGCTCGAGCTGCCTGAGCAGATGGTAGCTGCCCCAGAGCTAATTGACAGGGGGACATGCCAGGAGGACGCGCCGCGGAACGTCCCAAGGGACGCGCAAGGCGACGTGCCAGGGGACGTGCCATGGGCACGCACCGCGGGATGTGCCAAGGGGACGCGCTACGGAACGTGCCAATGGACGTGCACCGCGCGACTTGCCAGGGGGACTCGCCATGGGACGCTCCGCGAAACGTGCCAGGCAAAATGCCAGGCTGCAATGCTAAGGGTCGGAGGTGAGGGGGTGAGATCGAAGTGGAACGGAGAGCACCCCTACCGGAAAATCGGTTTCGGTTTCGTGCTCGTGCGTGCCGTGCGTGCGGGCGAGGCGAAGCTGCGTGGGCGGGCGAGAAGAAAGTCTCCTCCAGCTGAGGCGCGGCCGGACCAAATGATTCCTCTCCGGGGGCCGGTGCCGCGCGGTGTCCCGCCGGTGTCCCGCCTCCGGCTGAGGCGCGGCCGGACCAAATGATTCCTCTCCGGGGGCCGGTGCCGCGCGGTGTCCCGCCAGTGTCCCGCCGGTGTCCCGTCGGTGTCCCGATGATGATGATGATGATGATGATGATGATGATGATGATGATGATGATGATGATGATGATGATGATGATGATTGATGATGATGATAATGATGATGATGATGATGATGTCGATGATGTTGATGATGATGATAATGATGCTGGTGATGGTGGTGATAATGCGGGTGTCATGATGATGCTGGTAATGATGTTCACGATGTTGATCATGATGATGATTCTGGTGTTGGTGGTGATGATGGTGTCCCGATGATGATGTTGATGATGATGTTGCTGTTGCTGATGATGATAATGGTGTCTCGATGATGATGATGATGGTGATGATCATGATGATGTTGATGATGTTGATGATGATGAGATGATGATGATGATGATGATGATGATGATGAACATGATGATGATGGTGCCCCGATGATGATGATAATGATGATGATGATAATGATGATGATGATTTTAACGATGATGATGGTGTCTCGATGATGATGATGATGTTGATGGTGATGGTGGTGATGATGGTGTCCCGATGATGATAATGTGGATAATGAGGATGATGATGAGGTGCTGATGATGATTTTGATGATGGTGGCCCGATGCTGGTGATTATGGTGATGGTGATGTTGATGATGATGATGATGGTGTCCCGATGATGATGATGGTGATGATGATGGTGACGATAATGATGGTGTCTCGATGATGCTGATGTTGATGATGATGCTGATGATGATGATGGTGTCCCGATGATGATGATGTTGATGATGTTGTTGATGATGGTGATGATGATGATGGTGATGATGGTGGTGTTCCGATGATGGTGAGGATGGTGTCCCGATGATGATGATGTTGATGAGGATGATGATGGTGACGATGATGGTGTCCCGATGATGATGATGGTGATGATGATGATGTTGATGATGATGGTGATGAGGTTATGATGATGGTGTCCTGATGATGATGATGATTATCATGATGATGATGTTGATGACGTTGATGACGATGATGTTGATAATGATGACGTTGATTGTAAGATCGATTGTGATATCGATAGTGAGATCGATAGTGAGACCGAATGTGAGATCGATTGTGAGATCGATAGTGAGATCGATAGTGAGATCGATTGCGATATCGATAGTCAGATCGATTGTGAGATCGATCGAATGAAATAGATCGAATGAGATCATTGTGAGATCGATAGTGAGACCGTTCGAGTGAGACGTTGGTTCCTCCCCCCCCCGAACCTCCTTATCACCCGAAGGGTGGTCGTATAGGTATCGATCTTGATGTACCGTGCCGAGGGCTGTGCTGTGCCTGGGCAACCTGGACACGTGAAAACACGCGTTTCGGTCAAGACGTTCTCAGCACATCCTCATGCTAGACATCCGCCTGGGCAACCTGGACACATCCAAACAAGCGTCTCGATCGAGACTTCCTCGACACATCCTCAGGCTAGACATCCGCCTGGGCAACCTGGACACGTGAAACCAAGCGTCTCGCTCGAGACATCCTCAACAAATCCTCATGCTAGACATCTGTCTGGGCAACCTGGAGGCGTGAAACCAAGCGTCTCGCTCGAGACATCCTCAAGACCTGGGCACGTGAAAACAAGCATTTCACTTGAGAGATCCTCTGAATTCAGGTCCCCAGGAGAGGACAAATCTATAACACAAAACAAGCGGTTCGCTCGAGACATCCTCAACAAATTCTGAAAAGCAAGCGTTTCGCTCGAGACATCCTCAAAACAATGTCGCCAGCCTTACGCGACCTCGTTATTTATCGCAAAATAATTTCGCCAGCCCTACAGCCGTCAGAACAGGAGGTAAACACACTAAAAGAGAACCCTGGGCCAGAGCCCTTTCCGGGAAAAACAAGCGTTCCGCTCGAGACATCCTCAAAAATACATTCGCCTGCCTTAGACGACCTCGTTATCCATCGCAAAAGAATTTCGCCGGCCCTACAGCCGTCAGAACAGGGGGTAAACACACTAAAAGAGAACCCTGGGCCCGAGGCCTTTCCGGGAAAAAAGAAACAAGAGAAAGAGAGACAGAGAGGGAGAACGAGCGAGAGGAAAAGAGAGAGAGGAAGAGAGAGAGAGAGAGAGAGAGAAATAAAGTAAGAAAGAAAGAGAGAGAGAGAGGAGGAACAAAGGAGGAGGAAAGAGGAAAGAAAAGGGGGGATTACGAATCAGGGGAGAGAAAAGAGAAAAAAAAATGAGGAAGAGGAGGAGGACGGGGAGGAAGGGAAGGACGAGGACGAAGAGGAGGAGGAGGAGGATGAAAAGGAGGAGGAGGAGGAGGAGGAGGAAGAGGAGGCGGAGGAAAGGGGAGGACAGAAAAGGAGAGAGGAGGAGAGAGGATGGAACAGGATATGGGAGGAAAGAAGACAGACACGACGCCGACGACCCCGCCCTGCCGCGCGGTCCGACGACGATGACGACGAGGCCGACGGCGACCGCTGCGTTGCGCCCGCCGCGCCCGGGATCGCCCGGCGCGGCCAGGCCCCCGTCGCCTCACGCTCGGCCCGCTCGGTGCCGCCGCCGCCACCACCGCCGCCGCTTGGCCGCCGTCGCCGCCCCGTCGTTCGCCGCCGCCGCGCGGCTCGCCGCCGCAGCTCGGTCGCCGCCGCCGCCGCCGTCTGCGACGTCCTCGTCAGCGTCCGAAAGGCGAAGGGCGAAGGGCGACGGGTGGGGGGGGAAGGGAATAACGGACGGGGGGGGGGGAGAAAGAGCAGAGGAGGACTGACAGGGGGCATGAGAGCGAGAGGGGAAACGGGGGAAGGACGGAGGGGGGATGGAGTGTGCGAACACATGGGGGGAGGAGGAAGAGGAGGAAGAAGAAAAAGAAGACGAGGAAAAGGAGGGCAGGAGGAGGAGGGCAGGAGGAGGAGGAGGAGGAGGAAGAGGAGGAGGAGGAGGAGGAGGAAGAGGAGGAGAAGGATCTGCGATCAAGGGGCGACGCGGTCGGGGGGCCCGCCGCGCCGCCGCTGCGCTGCTGCGATGCGGTTGGCGCGCGCCCGCCAAGCGACAGCGCAGCAGGCCTTCGGAAACGCAGCCCCATGGAGTGAGTGGCTCACGCCGCCGCGCGCGCGAGCTGCGGCCCCCCGAGGAGCGGGGGGCCCCACTCAACAGGACACTCCAGTGCCAAAGTCGGCGGCGCTGCCCGCCACGCGCCCGCGGCAGGCCGCGCAGTGCAGCTCCAGAGGGCAGTCCACGTGGCCGCACTTGTGGGCCGCGGGGCCCCGAGGAACAGGCACCCCCACGCAGCCGCGCATGCCAAGGCCAGGGTCGGCCGTCGCAGTCTCAGCCGCGGGTGTGCCGGTCAGCTGGCTTACGTCCGTTAGCCGTGCGCTGCATGTTGCCACTGGTCGGTGGCACCGCTCTGTCTGGCCAGCTGTGTCCTGCTTTCGGTGGTAGTCTGCTGCGAAGCCTGTGGAGCACCGTCGCCTCCCTGGCCGCGGTTGCCTTCTCCCGGCATGCCTGTGCCAGCAGCGCAAGCCGGCCATGCCCATCTTCATAGTGCAGTGCCACCAACGCAGGACTCCAGCGCCATAGTTGACCATCAACCACTGCGATGTGGTAGTTCGGGTGTACCACCGTCCCATTGATTTCGATCGTACCATTCTTGTGGGTGGGGACTGCAGATCCATGAAATGAGCGATGTGTAACGATGTGTAACGTAATACCTTCCCACACAAACGGCAGATGTGGGCCTGTCATATGGGCTGCATGTACCAGGTGACTTCCAACACTCTTTGCACGCCCATTGGTTCTTTGATCGCTGTATAATGCCCTGGCTCTGTGTCCAGTTGCTTCCTGCGCCCGTTGCTGCGAACCTCGGCGTCGGGACTGGCCCCGTCTAGCTTGGAGGACGGAAGTGTACGTGTGTGCATGTGTGTGCGTGTGTGTCTGTGTGTAAGTGTGTGTAAGTGTGTGTAAGTGTGTGTGTGTGTAAGTGTGTGTGTGTGTGGTGTGTGCTGTGTGTGCGTGTGTGTGTGTGTTTGTGCGTGTGCGTGCGATTGTGTGTGATTGTTTGTGATTGTGCGTGTGTTTGGTTGTGTGCGATTGTGCATGATTGTTTGTGACTGTGTGTGTGCGTTTGCGTGCATACGTGCGTGCGTGCGCGCGCGCGTGCGTGCGCGTGTGCGTGCGCTTGCGCGTGCGCGTGCGCGTGCGCGTGCGCGCGCGTGTGCGCGTGCGTGTGCGTGTGCGTGTGCGTGTGCGTGTGCGTGTGCGCGTGCGCGTGCGTGTGCGCGTGCGTGTGCGCGCGTGTGCGTGCGCGTGTGCGTGTGCGTGTGCGTGTGCGTGTGTAAGTGCGCGTGTGTGTCCGCGTGTGTGTCCGTGTATGTGTCTGTGTCTGTGTATGTGTCTGTGTTTGCGTCTGCGTCTGCGTCTGCGTCTGCGCCTGCGTCTGCGCCTGTGCCTGCGCCTGCGCCTGCGCCTGCGCCTGCGCCTGCGCATGCGCCTGTGCCTGTGCCCGCGCCTGTGTCTGTGTCTTTCTTTGTGTCTGTGTCTGTGTCTGTGTCTGTGTCTGTGCCTGTGCCTGCGCCTGCGCCTGCGCCTGTGCCCGTGTCTGCGTTTGCGTCTGCGTCTGCGCCTGCGCCTGCGCCTGCGCCTGCGACTGCGCTTGCGCCTGCGCCTGTGCCTGTGCCTGTGCGCGTGCCTGTGCCTGTGCCTGCGCCTGTGCCTGCGCCTGTGCCTGTGCCTGTGCCTGCGCCTGCGCCTGTGCCTGCGCCTGCGCCTGTGTCTGCGTCTGCGCTTGTGTCTCTGTCTGTGTCTTTGTCTGTATATGTGTCTGTGTCTGTGCCTGTGCCTGCGCCTGCGCCTGTGCCTGTGTCGTGTCTGCGTCTGCGTCTGTGCCTGCGTCTGTGTCTGTGTCTGTGTCTGTGTATGTGTCTGTGTCTGTGTCTGTGTATGTGTCTGCGTCTGCGTCTGCGCCTGCGTCTGCGTCTGCGTCTGCGCGCGCGTCCGTGTGCGTCCGTGTGCGCGCGCGTGCGTGTGCGCGCGCGCGTGCGTGTGCGTGTGCGTGGGCGCGTGCGTGGGCGCGCGCGTGCGCGGGCGCGCGCGCGGGCGTGTGCGTGTGCGTGCGCGCTGGCGCGTGCGCGCGCGTGCGGGTGCGCGTGCGCGCGCGCGTGCGCGCTCGCGTGCGCGTGCGCGTGCGTGCGAGCGCGCGCGTGCGCGTGCGTGCTCGTGGGCGTGGGCGCGGGCGTGCGCGCGAGCGTGTACGCGCGGGCGCGCGTGCGGTTGCGCGCGCGTGTGCGTGTGCGCGTGCGCGCGCGTGCGTGGGTGCGTGTGCGTGTGCGCGTGCGCGCCGCGTGTGCGTGTGCGTGGGCGTGTGCGTGCGCGTGTGCCTGTGCGCTGCGCTGCGCTTGCGCGTGCGTGTTGCGCGCGCGCGCGTGCGCGTGCACGCGCGCGTGCGTGCGCATGCGCATGCGCGTCGCGGCGCGCGTGCGCGCGCGGTGGGGCGGGGGGGTGGGGGGGGGGGGGGGGGGGGGCGGTGGGGGGGCGCGGGGGGGGGGGGGGGGGGGGGGGGGGGTGCGCGGGCGCGGGCGCGGGCGCAGGCGCGGCGCGGGCGCGGGCGTGGGCGCGGGCGCGGGGCGTGGGCGCGGGCGTGGGTTTGGGCGTGGGCGCGGCGTGCGCGCGGGCGTGGGCGCGGGCGCGGGCGCGGGGCGAGGGCTTGCTGTGGGCGTGGGTTCGGGCGTGGGTGTGGGCGTGGGCGTGGGTTTGGGTGTGGGTGGGGTGTGGTGTGCGCGCGTGCGTGTGCGTGTGCGCGTGTGTGTGCGTGTGCGTGCGCGCGTGCCTGTGCGTGTGCGTGTGCGTGTGCGCGTGCGTGGGCGCGGGCGTGCGCGTGTGCGTGTGCGTGTGCGTGCGCGCGTGCGTGTGCGTGTGCGTGCGCGTGTGCGCGTGCGCGCGCGTGCGCGTGCGCGTGCGCGTGCGCGTGCGCGTGTGTGCGCGTGCGTGCGTCGTGTGTGTGTGTCGTGTGTGTCGTGTCTGTGTGTTGTGTGTTGCGTGGTGTGTTGTGTGGTGTGTTGTGTGTGGTGTGTGGTGTGGTGTGCTATGTGTGTTGTGTGTGCGTGCGTGCGCGTGTCGGTGTGGGCGTGGGCGCGTGTGTGTGCGCGTGTGTGTGTGCGTGTGCGTGTGGGTGTGGTGTGCGTGTGCGTGTGCGGGTGCAAGCGCGTGTGCGTGTGCGTGTGCGTGCGCGTGTGCGTGTGCGTGTGCGTTCGCGCGCGTGTGCGTGCGCGTGTGCGTGTGCGTGTGGCGCGTGCGTGTGTGTGTTTGCGCGTGTGCGTGTGCGCGTGCGTGTGCGTGTGCGCGCGCGTGTGCGTGTGCTGCGCGCGTGCGTGTGCGTGTGCGTTTGCGTGTGCGCGTGCGGTGTGCGCGTGCGCGTGCGTGCGCGCGTGCGTGCGCGCGCGCGGCGCGGGCGCGGGTGTGCGCGTGCGGGCGCGCGCGCGTGCGTGTGCGAGTGCGCGCGTGCGTGCGCGTGCGTGCGCGGGTGCGTGCGCGCGCGTGCGCGCGCGGAGGAGGGGGGGGAACTGGCTGCGTTCGAAGCGGCAGCTGCCTCTTGTCTGCGCCCCCGCGCCTTTTTCGGGCTGCGCGGCCTGAGGCCGACGTCGCGCGCGTGCGCGCGCGTCCGCGTGCGCGCGCGCGCGCGCGCGTGGCGGTGCGCGCCGCGCGCGCGCGTGTGCGCGCGCGCCTGTGCCCGCGAGCGCGCGCGCGTGTGCGCGCGTGGGCGTGCGTTTGTGCGCGCGTGGGCGCTGGTGCGGGCGCGGGCGCGGGCGCGCGCGTGAGCGCGCTCGCGCGCGCGCGAGGGGCGGGCGCGGGGGGTCGCGAGGGGCGACGGGGCCGGGGGGGGCGGGGGGGGGCACGAGGGGCGCGCGCGAGGGAAGGCGGAGGGACGAAGGATGGCGAACAAGCAAAAGAAACAACAGGAGGGGGAGGACGGGCAAGAGACGAGGGGCGGGGGAGGGGGGGATATCGGATAGAGAACGGCGCCCGAGAGAAGTCTTCGGCGGAAGGGCCAAGCCAGCCGAACGAAAAAATAACAACCTCACACGCGCCCCATGATCCCTGTCAACGCCACCGTTAGCGGCGGCATCTCAGCGATGCCCAGGGCAAGGGCGCTGGGTTAATGATGAAAGCCGCGAGCCGCTTCCCTGGCTGCGAGCCCCCCAGCGAGGCCAGCCGTCCGCTGCTCGCGCGACGCTAAGGGAGGTCAGCAACAAAGCAGGGAACAATCGCGGACTCTCGCGCCCCGTCGGGGGAACCGGAACAAGATTTCAAACTTCAGCGCAAGGAACGCCAGAACGATCAACGCTCGAACTCGGGGCTCGGGGGCAAGGCCGCGACGGAGACGAAGCGGCATTTCCGAGCCAGTTCTGGCAGTGGCTGCGCAGAGCCTCGAGAGCTCAACTGATCTCAACTGCTACCCCCAGACCCCAGACCCCGCGGCGCACGCGCAGGAACCGTTCCCACGATGGTTCTTCGACGGGCATTGCAAGCGCATCGCCCACGACCGCGGCGATCTCATGCTGCATCGCATCCGGGGCGGCCCGGAAAGCTCAGGGGCCCCGGCGGAGCCTGCGAGTGGGGGGATGCTGGTTTCGCTGGTCACCTCGAAAACGCGCGCGCACTGCCATCCAAGCTCCCCCCAGCAGTCGCGCCACCCCTCTCGCCACGCGCGTTTCCCGACCCCGGCCCCCAGTGCCCATCATTCGCATGAGCGAGCATGACCGAAGCGGCAAGCTTGGACTAACTGGCACGGCTCTGAGCCCCCTCAACCGCTGCTCACAAAAGGGAACGGGGGTGGGGTGCGCCCGCGCAAGTATCATCGCTTGGCGATCCGCCAGAAAGCTAGCTGTCGCCCGCCACCCCTCCCCAGTGTCCACGGACTCAATCGCTTCATTAGAGCTGCGCCCCTCGACGCGACGCACTGACATGACGCGATGCACCTCCGGGCCTCGAGCTACAGGCGGCCGCCCGCGCAGGCATGCCCCGCGCAGCTGCAGCCGCTCATTCGTGCCGATGCCCGCCGCCTCGCCCCCGTAGGCCGGCCGCCGCAGGCGTCGCTGCAGCTCTGTCGACGCCGCCAGTTTACTTGGCCCTGCCACCAGCCATGCAGTCGCCAGGCCTGCGCATCTTACCCATGCGCGTGACGTGGCGCTTCCGTCTCGCAGCCTTCCCACTGGCGCGCCAGTGGGCTTGCGCTGCTTCGCTTCGCGCGCATCTGCCCCGACGTGGACTGCACTCTTCCGTGCCGCCGACTGATGTGGACCACGCTCGCCGGCGATGCGTGTGGCGATGTCCGTGCTGGTGCCGACAGCGACAAGCTGGTCATTGATGGCCGCCCCGATGCCTGCCGCAGTCGGCCTGCAAGCAGCCATCCTGGCAACTGACCGACCGCCGCGCCCACGGACTGCCGCCCTGCCATGGGCAAGCAGCTATTCCCCGTGGACCTCTCCTGGGGTGCACTCGGCACAGACCTTCGCGGAGAACCCAGCCGTGGCCACGAGGGCCCTCCGGGACGAGCACCGGCATCCGCACCTCGTCCTCCCCTGAGACTGCCGCCCTGCCAGAAAGGGGGTGGAAGAAGATGGGGAGGCGAATCGGGCGGAGGAGGGGAAGGAGGTGGAAGATCGATGATCGAGCGGACGACAAGGAGGAGGAGTAGGAGAAAGAGGAGGAGGAGGAAGGTATACGCGTCGGACTGAGGAGAGGGCGGAGGCGTCTCTTCGGTCGTCTTCGGCGTCGTATTAGGCTTGGGGGGTATGGTGGGGTGGTGGGGGGGGTGGGTGGGGTTTTTTTTCGTACTTCTGCTCCTCTGACGTATTAGGCGGTGGTCTTCTTCTTATTCTTTCTTCTGCGCCGTCCCCCCCCCCGTTTCGTCTGTTTCTTCTTCTTCTTCTGCTCTTGTTCTCGCTTCGCTTCGCGTCTCCGCCTCTCCCCCTTCTCTTTCTGTTGCCGTTTGCGCGTAGTCGGCGTCGGTGGCGAAGGTGGCGGCTCGTCGCGCAGGCCGCCCTCCGGCAGCACCCTCCGCCGAGGCGCGGCGCGCCCAGGCGCCCGCGGCGCCCGCGGCGCCCGCGGCGCCCGCGGCGCCGGCCGCCGCGGCGGCCTCCGGGCACCAGCTGCGCCTGCAGGGAGCCGGGGCGGGAGCTTCAGTGCGGACAGGCGTCCAGCAGGGCTGGACCTAAACGGTGTGGGGCCGTTTTCGTTTCGACATCGTTTTGCGGCAGAGGCGGCTGGGAGACAACACGAGGGAAAACGGACACGGAAACGAAAACAAAACAAACATCGTTCAGGTTCAGCCCTGGCGTCCAGGCCTGGCTCAGACTGGGCGGAGGAGGCCGTGGCCTCTGGGGTGGGCTATGCCCTGCGCTGCGCGAGACGCGTCCAAAAATGCGCGACGGGTGGAGGGCTGGGGAGGAGAGAAGGCGCAGGGGCGGGAGGTTCGGTCAGCTTCTCTTTGGGGTCGGCGCCGCCGAGACGCACGGCCCATTCATTCGCGGGTGGACGGCGGCCGCGCACTGGGACCGGAATCGGGACCAGAAGCGCGAAGCGCTACAAATCAACAAGCCTTCACGGGTCCTGCGGTAGATGGACACTTCGATCGGACCAAATAGCACAAGCCAGCAAGGGCGTGCCGCGGGATACTACCCGAACCCTCCAACCCCGACCTGGACCCGACAGGCAGACCGAGAGACAGAGAGACAGACGGACGGACAGACGGACGGACGGACGGAGAGACAGACAGACAGGCAGGCAGACACAGACAGACAGACAGACAGACAGACAGACAGACAGACAGACAGATAGACACACTGTCGGTCAGCGCCCAGCCCTGCGCGGGGCATGGGCGAATGGAAACGATGTGCCTCACGTGGACTCGTTCGCGAAAACTCTACACGCCGAAGCCGCCCTCGAGGCTCCTCCACAGCTCTACGCTGGAATCGTAGGCAAGCCAGTCCCCCGGATGTATGGACCCGAGGGTCCACCAGGGCGGCAGTGGGAGGAGAGGCCGGATCCCCAGGCATGGCAACGCCAACCCGTGCTGTCTACCAGAATGCCGTCCTCCGCGTCTCCTCGCGCACCTTCGGCTGCGGGGATTCAGCCCCCTGGATGACCAGAGGCCTCCCACATAGGGGTCCGACTCGTGGGTCGGAGGATCGCGCCGCATCGCCGACGCATCGGCGTCGGCAACGTGGGCGATGCCGAGGCGACGTCGGCGTGGAGAAAGTCGTCCCCGACGCCGAGCCGCACCACCGATGCATCGTCGGTGCGGCGCGATCCTCCGACCCCATCTGCTGCGACTCCAGCTGGACACCCTGGATTGGGCGCCCGAGTTATCCGGGGAACTCGGGTCCGGGGTAACTCGGGTTTGGATTCCCGAAAAAGGAACCCGAGTTAGCCCTGACCCGAGTTACCCCTGATGATGTGGGGCTCTGGACGCCCGGATTATCTGGGGTAAGTCGGGTCCGGGGTAACTCGGGTTCGGAATCCCGAAAAACGAACCCGAGTTAGCCCTGACCCGAGTTACCCCTGATGATTCGGGGCTCTGACTGGAGGCTACCCTGTCCAGGACCTCCCGCCGCGGCCGCGGGAACGGCATCCAAGGAGGGAAGGGCCACGGGGCGAGCCGTGGCGCCGGCCGGGGCAGGCCGCGGCGCTTCGGCACCCCAGGCGCCGCAGCGAGAGCTCGACGGGCCAGGTCTGCGCGTAGGCAGCAGAGCGCAGGTGCGCACCGCGGCCCGCAGTAGTGGCACAGTGCAGCAGCGGGGTGCCACGATAGGCGCTGGGAAAGTCGGGGCCGGAAAGTGGGCCCCGGGGCCGAGGAGGGGTGCACAGACAGCAGAACGCAGTGGCACCGCGTTCGAAAGTAGCGGCACAATGCAGCAGCGAGGTGCCACAGCAGGCCCTGGGGGGCCAACCGGTGTATGATCACGCACCGAAAACAGTGGGGACTGCACTGCAGTTCCGGATCCCCCCGAGAGAAAAACATGCACTTCCCCGCAAGGATGCGGATCCAAATTTGGGTTTACGCTGACGTTTGGGGCCATCGCGCCGAAACTTCCGAGTTCTCCAAACTCCCCCCCCGCAAACTGTCGGAAGCACGTTGAACCTGTTCAGAAGCATCCGAACATTCCGAAGCATCCAAAGAAATGACCGCCTGTTCATGTTCCCAGAGGGAAAACAAACAAAACAAAAAAACGAGCCACGAAACACGACGACAAAGGGGCAGCCTGGCGCATCCAAGGGCGCAGGGCAGGAACTGACAAGACGACGGTAACGAGCAACGGTTCGCCAACGCCGCACGCGCAGCCCTCCCCCCCTCACGCGCGTCGGCTTTTCGGGCCCTCGCGTGGCGGCATCTTCGGGCCCATCGCTCGGCACCCCTCGTCGCCGACGTCCCGGCGTCGTGCTGCCTCGTTCGTTTTTCGCTCGCTCGGGCCTGCCTCTTGGAGAGAGGCCAGCTGCTGACCCCCTGCCCGCGAGGCGGTTCATCCACCTGCTGACGACCACCGCCCGGGGGATCCACCCTCGAGCTGCCACACATGCTCCCCGAGTGTGCCCAGATCCCCCGCCTGCCGAAGGGACGTTTGCAGGCGGTGGACATGGACGCACTCGAATCCTGGGGGGCCAAAAGTATCCATATCCGCCGCGTGCCGAGGACCCCGAAGATCGATCCCCCAGGCGGCGGCAATGGATGCACAAGGATCAGCACTATGTGGTTGATTCGCGTGGCGTTCGTTTTCTTACTTTCTGCGCTTTCTCCGCGCACATGCCGCACACTGCGTGCACGCCCACCTGTACGCCTCTGTACAGGGCAACGTTGACGCTGCCCCTGCATCTCCACGATCCATGCCCACGGGGTCGCTGGTCAGGAAAGCCCCGCCATGCCCGCACATGGCCGTGCTCGCCATACGTCCACAGAAATCTAACTTGCAGGAGCGCCCTCCCAGACGACCAGACAACCCCGCCAAGAGAAATACCACGAGCCAAAAATCAAGTCAGTGACGGGCCAATGGGGACCCGCGGGCGCTGCCCGAAAATCCCGGTTCCGCACATGCCAAGCACATGCCTGGCACACGTTGGCAAAACATTTGCGCAACTCGCGGCGCCCGGTCGTGCATTCTTGAGTGGACAAGGATGGGCAAAGGACTGGGAGGAACGGAAGGCTGGGAGCGACGGAGGCTCTGGGAGAAAAGGGGAGACTAGGGTCTCCGCCAGGCGGCTGAAATCGACCAGCGGGCAGGAAGCGCCACCTCCTGAAACGAGCAAGCCTCCTCCTCCTCCTCCTCCTCCTCCTCCTCCTCCTCCTCCTCCTCCTCCTCCTCCGCTTCCTCCTCCTCTCCCTCTTCCTCCTGACAAGCTGACGAGCTGACAAGCTAAGGGTCCGTCGGACGCCGCCCTTTTCCTCATCCTCCTCATCTTCCCCCTCCTTTTCCTACTCGTCGTCCTCCTCCTCCTCCTCCTCCTCGTCCTCCTCTTTCTCCTCTGTCTCCTCTTTCTCCTCCTCCTCCTTTTCCTCCTCCTCCTCCTCCTCCTCCTCCACGTCCTTTTTCTCTTCTTAGTCTTCGAACCCTGTCTAAATCCCCGGCTTGCATCCGAGACTTTGGGAAATTCCCCGACGCTTCGGGAGATCCAGGGGAGGGGTATCTGCGAAGGTGCAGGTCGGGGTGTTCTGGGCATTTTCAACGATTTGTGGGTTGCCTTGTGGAGGCTGCTGAATCAGAGTTGGTGATTCGTTTGTTTGTTCCTCCTGTTCCTTTTGTCCTCCTCCTACTCCTCATCCTCCTCCTCCTCCTCCTCCACCTCCTCCTCCGCCTCCTCCTCCGGTGCCACGCTTAGCACGCTCGCGATGTCACCCAGTCGTGTCCGTTCCACCAAATTGCCAACGCTCCTCTGACATGCATGAGTTGTGTCTGTGGAGGCTGCTGGACTGCCAGAAGGGAAGAGTGATAAGAAAAAGGGCCCACGCCGCGCCTCTCCGTCACGAGCGCGTCCACGGCCCCGCGCTCCTCCTACGTTTCCCCAATCCGTCTCCTCCTCCTCCTCCTCCTCCTCCTCCTCCTCCTCCTCCCTCCTCCTCCTCCACATCCTCGTCCTACTCCTCCTCCTCCTCCTCCTCCTCTTCCTCCTCGTCCTCCTCCTCCGCCTCCACACCTCCTCCACCTCCTCCTCCCTCCGTCCTCCTCCTCCTCCTCCTCCTCCTCCTCCTCCTCCTCCTCCTCCATCCCTTCTCCTTATGAATAACTCCTCCCTATCTCAGTCCCGGGCCGGGCGTTTCGCCTGAGACCTCCTTGCAATTTAGGATCGCCAAGCTCCAAATTTGCAACAGTTACACGGATGGGGTGGTTTTCAAAATGTGGCTCTCGCTTTAGCGCCGCGTACATTCGCTTTCGAAATTTCCAACAGTTATAAGGATGGAGGGCGGGTGTTCTTCAAAATGTGGCTCTCGCCTTAGCGCCGCGCACATTCGTCTTTGAAATTTCCAACACTTACAAGGATGGAGGGCGGGTGGTTCCAAAACTGCGGCTCTCGCCTTAGCGCCGCGCACATTCGTCTTTGAAATTTCCAACCGTTACAGGGATGGAGGCCGGCTCTTTTTCAAAATGTGGCTCTCGCACTAGCGCCGCGCACGCGCGTCTTCGAAATTTCCAACAGTTACAAGAATCGAGGCCGGTTCCTCTTCAAAATGTGGTTTTCGCTTTAGCGCCGCGCACATTCGTCATCGACGTTGCAACGGTTACACGGATCGAGGCCGGTCCCCTTTCACACTGTGGCTCTCGCCTGAGCGCCGCGCACATTCGTTTTCTAAATTTCCAACAGTTGCACGGATCGAGGCTGGTACCTTTTTCAAAAAGTGGCTCTCGCCTTAGCGCCGCGCACATTCGTCTTCGAACTTTCCAGCAACTCCATGGATCGAGGCCAGTTCCTTGTCAAAAAGGGGTTCTTACGTTAGCGCCGCGCTCGTTGTAAGATCGTCCCTGAGCTTGTTTCGCGACTCCCTGTCACATGATACCATGCGGCCAGCACTCGACATGTTTCCTCACGCGCAAGGGCTCCAAGACCGCCCCGGGCCCGAAAGACGGCCCAAGGGCACCGAAGAGGGCCCCCAGAGGGGTCCAAGAGGTGCCCAAGAGGAGGAGACACGGACGGACATTTCGAACCCCCCGCCCAGGCTATTGCAATTGTCGCCCCATTGGATGCCCGCTCCGACCAGGGGGCGGTGGGCGAGACAGGCCCCTGCGCGCGGAGGAATAGTAGGTCGCGGGGCGTTCTCGCGCTCACCATTCCAATCGATCACGTCAAGCCAAAAAAAAATAAAAAGATAAAAAAAAAAAAAAAACATAAAAAAAAAAAAAACAAAAAAAAATAAAAAAAAAAAAAAAAAAAAAAAAACAGAAAAAAAAAAAAAAAAAAACAAAAAAAGAAAAAAAAAAAGCGCGTACGGCGTCAGCACGGCCCCACAGTCGGACCTGGAGCACGCGCCGGCTCGACCACCCTCACGGGTATCGGGGAGTGAGACAAAAAAACGAGATCCACCTTACCAAAACACGGAAGCAGCCGCATAAGAATATATGGGCGTTCAGACGTCGCGCCGTGTGTCGTCACGCGTCGGATTCCTCAGGGGACCGTGGCTGAGGAAGAGGCGGACGGAAATATTCAGATTTCCGCGGCGCCAAGTCCTCCTCGGCGAACTCCAGCCGCCCTCTCGCGGGAAAGCTCCCTGGTCCAGGTCCGCCAAGGAAGACGGTAATCTTCGTCCTACGTGGTCCGTATCGTCGTGCGACCGACCCGATCGATCCCGCGCTCAACCTGCTCGCCCTCGCGGCGCGGCCCTTCCGGCAACCAATCTGAGGCTCGGATCCTGCCGCGCAGCCACACCCCCACTCTCGAGTGCGCCCTGGATGCCCCGACGCACCCGCACCCCCGGTCGGGGGGTACGACCGTGGAGTGTTAACACCAAGAACCAGATTCAATATGTCCGCGTTGAAGATTTTCTTGGCCTTCTCGTCCTTGATCCACAAACGCGCCACCTTGAGGACCTCCGCCGTCCTCGAGATGCCGATTCCCCTCGGCGCTATTACCGGGTCTCTTCCGCCAGCTCCGTGAAGCAAACTGCGCAATCTTTTTTATTAGTTTTTTTGTTTTTTTTTTTTCTTTTTGTCGCCTGGGCTGGCCCGCTTCCACACTTCCTCCGTGGAAGCGTGGTTCAACCCGGACGCGGCGTGCGGGTTGAACACCTGTGCTGCCACGTGGTCGTACCTCCGCAGCATCTGCCGTTTTGGCTCGACCCCGTCGCCGGCAGCGACGCGCTTCTTGTCATTGCCGGCGTCGGCGGCAGTAGCGAACTGGAAGAGCCCGGCGGAGTCAGCCATGGCCCTGGAGGAGCTCGCGTGGTAGCGTGCAGGGACGGGTTCAGCTGGGGCCAAACGCTACACACATGCACACACACGCACACACACACACACACGCAAACAGCACACCCACCACACACACACACACCACAACACATAATAATCAAACTCATATAACACACACACACCCGCACACACACACACACACACACAACACACAACACCACACACACACACACACACCACATGGACCAACACACACACACCACACACACACACGCACACGCACACACACACACACACACGCGCGCACGGCGCACACACACACACACACACACACACACACACGCACACGCACACGCACACACAGACCACACACACACACACACGCACACACAAGACACAATCGGGGGGAAGGAAACACACATGCACAGACGCACCGATATGACACTCGAACTGTGCAGCATCAGCCTTGCCCCATCCAGCTGCCCCCTGTGACCCGCGCTTCCGACTCGCACCCATGGCTGGCAGAGGGGCGCCGTTCCCAGACATCCGATGTCATGACTGCTCCACAAGAGGATCCGGAGGCCCCCGCAAGTACCCTACGGCCTGATTTCGTCTTCACTCATTCTTGCGGGATCCCGCGGCCCCAATTTTCGAAACGGCCTCCCGAGGCCAATGACGTCAAAACCCGTCGCATTGATTTTGCCACGGCGTCGGATGTCTGCGTCGGGCGCGCCCCTCGCGGGCGTCGGCCGGCCCGCCGCTCCGGAACGCCGCGAGCCGCGCCGTTGCTCCATGGCTGATCGGCGACAGCCAGGGGTTTCATTCAACAAACGATCGCGCGCACGCAAAGGGCTACCCAAGTTCTGCCAGGGAAGGCGCACGACGACTACTGGCGCTTGGACCCGACGTCCAGGCGCCCTGAACCCAAGGATTCAGCTGCAGTGTTCTTTGAGGTGGACTCCGCCCTCTTCGAGAACATTGACGAGTACGAGGACTCCGCGCAGGAGTCACTACGCCAGTGGCAGGCGGAAGTCGCCCGCCACGAGCAGGAGCTTCAAGCGGGCCAGAAACGCTTCGAGGAGCTCCTCAAGAGTATCAAGGCGGCCGTGGAGGAGCCCGCCAACAAGAAGAGGCGCACCCCTGAGGGTGCAGTGCATGGTGCGGCGCCTGCGGCGCGTGCTGACCCGCCAGCCAAGCAGGCCCCGCCGACGGCGCCAGCGCCGCCCATCGTGCCGCCTCCCGTCAAGGCGGCGCCTGCCAAGGTGCCAGCGTGCCCGCCAGCCAAAGGCGGAGGCACAGCGGCGCCTGCGGCACTGTCGGCGGCCGAGCGCACGGCCGCCCTCCTCGCGGAGGAGCAGGCCACCGCTGCTCGTGAGGCCATTTCCCAGAAGGCCAAGGAGGCAGCGGCTGCGGCGAAGCAGACGGGAAAGCCCGCCACCCTCACCGCCGCCAAGGAGGGCCTCAGGCAGGCGGTCGGTCATCCACCCCCTGAAGCTGCTCCTGCTGCTGCTGATGGCGCTGCTGCACCCAGCGGCCTGCCGTCGCGGGGGTGACGAGGCACAGGTGACGTTGTTCTTCGGCAACGTCACCCAATGGGGGCCCAAAGCCTCCAGGTACATTCACAAGATTCGCAACCACTACAAGGTGGTCGCCCTAGCGGAGACCCACATCGAGAAGGCGCGCATCCCCCTGGAGCGCGAGACACTACGGAAGGATGGCTGGAAGTTGGCAGCCACACCAGCAGTGAAGAAGCATGAAGGCTACTCCGCTAGCGAATGGATATTGGCTCGTAATTTCGTCGCCACCACGACGATGGACAAGCTGCGCACGGACGTGATGGCCATGGGCCACAAAGACCCTTTCAGAGGTTTCGTTCCCATTGTATGGCACCTGCAATCTGGCAACTTGGTGGTAGTCTCAACGTACCTCCCTCCAGGCATGGGAGTCCAGCGCAGAAATGCAGATACCCTCAAGGCCTTGTCGGCCTTTCTTTTCAAGATCAGAGACCCGTGGATCGTCCTCGGAGACTGGGACATGTCGCCAGCGGCGTTCACCAACACTAAGTGGCCCAGCAAGATGCAGGGACACATCGTCACGGCTGGAAACGTGGACTTCACCTGCGACCAGGGCGCCAAGGGAGGCATGTACGACTATGCGTTAGTAAAGGATGGATACCAGGACTTTGTCAATATTCAGGCGGTACTGACAGTTCCTTGGAGGCCACATTCTGGACTGGAGATAACGATGGCGGGTTTCAGCAGCAAGTGGTGGCACCGCAGCATTGAGTTGGCCCCCACGTTGCCCGCATACTCCAAGCCAAAGCTGCAGGCCCAGGCCGACAGCAAGCGTAGCAAGCAGAAGAGAAAGCAGACTCAACGGCGAGCTGAAGCACTCCCAGAGCAACTGCAGGATGCGTTTATCGAGATGAGTCACGAGCAGGACGCCCAAGAACCAACCCAACCACAGTTCCACATCCCTGAGGACAATTGGACTGTTGGACTTGCTCAGGCGGATGCTCTATTGACGGATGGACTTGATTTCGCCTCCCACCCCATCCCAGTCACTCAGGCGCTGGCTCGAGACGAGGAGGGACAGCACCAGATTGATTGGCATTATGCGAGATGGGTCACAGCTTTAGAGGAAACTATCCTCTCTGTTGAGCCAGCGCCCCAGCGACATTGCACGGGCAGACGCAACGGCTTCCAACTCCAATGGGAAGTATCAAAGTCAACCCCAGGACGAGTTCATGTGGAAGATAAGCCTGCTGAGTTATGGGGCGTGATGGCGACCTTGGTCTCACGCCTGCGCAAGCTGGTCGCCAAAGGTCTGAACCCAGCGCAGCAGGATGATATCCTCAGGCGGCTGAAAGAGATTGGTGCAGACATTCTCAAGGGCACGCCGCTGCAGTACTTCGGCAAGAACAGTGATGCTGATCGCGAAGAATGGACTGAGATGTACAGCAGGCTTTGCAACGTGGACCAGTCGCAGATCCAGGCTGAGTACTTCGCAGTGATGGCCCTGAAGAAGGCCAGCGAGGTCCCGCCGCCAGACCACTCCGACCTCGACCCAGGCATCTGAAGCTCATCAGCCGCACTCCACCCTTCCAGTGCTGGCCAGTCTCTGGCACTCCCTTCGCTCAGGAAGGTGCGGCTTCGGCATCTCCAGATATGTGTGTCCTGGGTGAGGCGCACGGGGTCAGGGGCTTCCCCCGTGGACCCACAAGTGCTACGGCTACGGCTACTCCATCGTCGAAGGCTTCGACTACGTGTGCCCTGGTAGAGGCACACTGGGTCGGGGGCTTCCCCCGCGGGCCCACAGGAACTCCGACGGCTGCTACTCCAACCTCGGCGGCTTCGAGAGGTATGCGTGGCCTGGTAGAGGCATGCGGGGCACGGGGACTGCTCCCACGGACCCACAGGGACGGCATCGGCAGCTACTCCATCTACTTCGGCCTCGCGAGAGATGTGTGCGCTGGGGGACGCACACGGGGTCGGGGACTGCTCCCGCGGACCCACAGGGACGGCATCGGCTGCTACTCGTCCTCTTCGGCTTCGAGACGTATGCGTGCCCTGGATGAGGCGCACGGGTCGGGGGCTTCCCCCGCGGACCCAGGCCATCTACTTCCCCACGTGGCGATGATACGCCTCAAGTTCTTCTGGCCCCCCAAGGTAGTGAAGATTGTCATGGTGGGCGTCGTCCTGGCGAGCCTCAGGGAACACCTTGGGCGTCTATTCATGATGATGAAGACCTGCCTGGCCAGCGTGAGGGGGAGGTGCGAGAAGGCTCTCCACAGATGCAGATGCGGCATAATGTTGATATGTGCACGCTGGAAGACGTGCACGGAGTCGGGGGCTGTCCCCGCGGACTCACAACAGCGACGGCTTCCTCGTCTACTTCGGCCTCATTGCTGCAGGTCCCCCCCTACAGAGCCCCTGGACCCACAATGCGAGCCCACCAACCCCGCAAGGGGCGGTAGTAAGGGAGCAGAGTGGGGACAGTTGGGAGGCCAGGCGAATGCCGCAGGGAGCGAGGCCACCTGCGGCGCAAGGACATCGACGGCAGCAGCGGGATGGTTCGTCGCACTAATATGGATGATGAAGATGACGTGTTCGCCCAGATTGAACACGAGGAGGAAGTTGGCTCCCCTGCCGACCTGGAACCAGCAGAAGTTCCACCTGAAGTTGGCCCAGCACAACCGTCACAAGCAACCCTGTCCCTCGACTTCTTGGACAAGGTTAACGACCGCACGGAGACCCTGGAGAGACGAGCTCAAGCACGGGCCTTTGCCAAGGGCCAACACAGCTTCATGAAGTGGATACGAGAAACGCGGTCCAAGAAGCCTGGGATCTTACACCGTCATGCGAAGGACCCCCAGGCTGACACCACGGAAGTTGAAGGCATGGCTGACCCTGCTCTCATCATGAACAGCCGCCACAAGCACTGGCAGAATGTCTGGACGGACAAAGTTGACACCATGGAAGACATCGTCTACGAGATCGGTCAGACGCTGCGGATGGCGAAGAAGCAGAACATCGACCCCATCACACTAGAGGAGCTGGAGAATGCACTAGCTCGTACGTCGGCCAACAAGGCCAAGGGTGTTGATAACATCAGCGTGAACGATATTGCCAGGCTACCCGTGTCAGGCAAGCAGATGCTAGTGTACATCCTCAATCGTGCGGAAGCTGTAGGCTCATGGCAGAGGCAGATCCATGCGCGATTGGGGCACTCGCAGCCAAGCCCAGAGGCGGAGATAGAGTATTGGGGCTCCTCCCCACCACTGGAAAGGTTTGGAGTCAGACTCGGGTTGGACCAGCTGCAGAATGGTCCACGGGGCTCAGCGACTTCTGGGACACGGCGCTGGCGGGGCCCTCGGCCCTTCGGGCCGCCATGCTTCGATCTCTCCTCGACGAAGTGGGGATGGTCAACAAGAAGCATTTCCTGACCCTCCTCCTAGACATGGAGAAGTTCTACGATAGTGTATCGCTGTGCATCCTTATGCGCACAGCCATCAAGGTGGGATATCCTGCCATTGTGGTCCTCATGGAGGTGCAGATGTGTATCGCCCCAAGGATCCTCAAGCTCAAGCAGTGGGCGAGTGACCTCCTGATCGTCACCCGATCATTGGTGGCAGACAGCCCCAAAGGGGTTCAACTCGCCAAGGTCTTTCTCCACCCCATCCTAGAGAGGGTGCACAAGGTCGCCCCACAGCCTATGCTGGCCACCTACATTGATGACACTGTGGCACGCGATGAGAATGATGATGAAGAGATCGTTATTGCCAATATGACTGAGGCTGCAGCTGAGTTCAGAGCGGCCTTCTTGGAGTACAGGCTGGTAGCCTCGGACAAAACTGATCTCATTGCGTCGTCCAAGTCCTTGGGCCTCCGCATGGCCAGGATTATGAGGCGACTTGGCATCCCAGTATCCTGCAAGCTGGCGGCCACGGACCTGGGCGTTGATGTCAGTGCTGGGCGCGGGAGAGTAAAGAGGAAGGCTAACCAACGTTTGGCAGCAGCTCGTCGGCGGCATGGTAAAGTTCTTCGCCTCCGTCGTCTCGGACCCAAAGTTCGCAGAGTCTGCAGATCACTCTGGAGCACGGGAGTTTTACCACAGGGTTGCTACGGCCATCAAGTTCTTGGCACGCCTCCCAGCACGATGTTGGAGGTCAGGCGCCAGGCAGGGTCGGCCATTGCAGGTGCCAAGCGAGGCAGATGCCTGACTTCGGTGCTTAAGCGACCCTTGCTCAGCGGGACCCAGGACTCGAACTACCTCGTCAAGTCTTGGAGGCATGGCTTCGTCTCTGGTTTGACAATCCACAATACCACAATCCCATTCGTTGGGCATGGTTGCGCATCCACAATGCTGTAGTGGTCGATGGCAAGGCTAGATGGCAGAGAGTTCGTGGCCCAGTTGCTGCAGTTATTGCCACATTGGTCGATGCAGGTTGGGAATGCAAGCAACCAGAAGTTTGGACTCGGACTATTGCTGGCATTGAATGGATCTTCCCCAGAGCGGGCACACCTCAGTACCAGCAAGTCGATCTTCACGATATGTTACATGAATTCACGGCAGACCTCCGACACCAGCTTTGGAGGAAGGCCAGTCAATTTGAGGGAGCAGATGACCTACAACATGGAGCTGATTTCTCTCAGATCAAGCGTGAGCTTGACAAGTACGAACGCAAGCAGAACATGGAGAACTGGGGCCTCACGTTGACAGTGGTGTCTGGAGGCCAGTGGACTCGTGAACGACAACGTGCACAGGGCTACGCCACGGAGCCGCTGTGCAGACGTTGTGGGCGGGAGCCCGAGACGCTCCTGCACCGTGCATGGCTGTGTCCAGCCAACTGTGATCATGATGCGTACAGGAAAAGTGACCGCCTCATTGCCCGTGCCGTGGCCTCCCACGAGAGCGAGCCCAGCCTTTGGCTCCGAGGGGTTCCCCCCGAGAAGCAGGTGGTGCCTGAGTTTTCGGAGGACTCTGTGCTTGAGAAAGGGTTGCTTCTTATGGGGAACCCCAGTGCTGCTGTTTCGGATCCCCTCCAGGGCCCCCTCATCGTGTTTGGAGATGGATCTGGAGGTGAGTACTCCAGTGACCCGCGGCGTCGGCGGTGCGGGGCGGGAGTTGTCATTCTCCAGGCGGACCCCGTCGCCGATCTCTCGTGGAGTACTGTTTGGGCGGCCTCTGCGCCTCTCGTGGGCCCCAGACAGACGGTCCCGCGAGCGGAGTTGCTCGCTTTTTGTTTGGCCCTGGAGTTAACCCATGGTCCCCTCGATTTTATCACCGATCACCTCCCCCTGTATAGAGCCTGGCAGATGGGTAGGGGTGTTCGGAAGGCTCCTAAGGAGCAGGATGCAAACCTTTGGGTGAAGATCCGTCAGGCGCACGCTCGGAGGCCCCACCCTGTCCGTGTATTTTGGACCCCCTCACATCTTGAGGATGAGGAAGGGGGCATCCGCACCCGTTGGCAGGCCTTCCTGTCTTTTGGAAACGCCGTGGCTGATGACCTCGCTAGCGATGCTGCTGCCCGCGGTTTCCAGTTAGCCACCGAGTCCAAGGAAGTGCCGAGGACGGACGAGTTTGATGTGTTCGCTTGGCTCGTCCGACGTCGTGCGTCCCAGGCCCTCCAGGACACTGCTGCTGTTGATCCGTGGGAAGGAGAGTGGGCGGGCCCTGCCGTGCCGCGCCAGCGAATCTCCCGCAGAGTACAGGTTCTGCGGGACTCCGCCCACGCCTCCCAGCGCGCTGGTGGTAGGTGGAGGTGCTCCACTTGTGGCGAGGTCGCCACCACCACCGCCCTGGAGGCGGCCGCGAGGAGGCCGTGCCGCCCCCCTCCCATCTCCTCCTCCTCCTCCGCCACCACCCCCAATATGTCTGGGGTCACCATTCGGCGGGAGTCGGGGACGGTGTGGGTGGGGGGGCCGAATGGTTGACCCCAGCCATCAGATTTGGTCCTGGGATCACATGACTCTGAAATTTTGTATGCTGTGCGGTTTCACTGCGACCCTCGACGGACGCCACCTCTCGCGTCCTTGCGGGCCCGCCGTCACGGGAGCGGCGCGTTCCAAGAAGGGACGGTGTAACCTTGTGCGAATTTCTAAGGGCCTGCACCCGTTCCCCCAGGGGGCGCCTGAAGTGGCCCGATCTCTGCTGTGATGTGGGTTGCACATCTCGTTCTGGCAAGGCAAGGACACTGGTCATCAGTGGTGATCTCCTGGTGATATCCCACCTCCTTTTCCTCCTCCTCCTCCTCCTCCTCCTCCTCCTCCTCCTCCTCCTCCGCCTCCTCCTCCTCCTCCTCCTTCCTTTCCTGTTCCTCCTCCCCTCCTCCTCCTCCTCCTCCTCTCCTCCTCCTCCTCCTCCTCCTCCCTCCTCCTCCTCCTCCTCCTCCTCCTCCTCCCACCTCCCACCTCCCACCTCCATCACTTAGGAGCAACTCCTCCCTGTGTAGCACCCCAGACGTGTGAGTGGGGCGAGCAGGGCGTTTTGTTTCGCCCGAGACTCCCTCGCCAATTGAGATCCTGGAGCTTGAAATGCGCAACGGGTTCACGGACCGAGGGCGGGTGGCTTTCAAACTGTGGCTGTCACCTTGGCGCCACGCAACGTATTATCAAGCAGTATCATTATTATTAAGAAGTCGTTGCTGTTTCGCGGATGCGGGGCGAATCGTTTTCAAGCTGTGGTTTTCGCATGACCGCCGCGCACATTCGCCTTAAGGGTATGCAGCGGTTTCAAGGATGGGGGGCGGTTCCATTTCAAACTGTGGCTCTCACCCGAGCGCCGCGCACATTCGTGCTCACAGCTTGCGACAGGTGCAAGGATGGAGTGCGCGTTGCTTTTAAAAGCTGGCCCCCGCTGTAGCCACGCGCACTTTTACCCTATAAAAGCTTGCAACATGCTCAGGGATGGAAGCTGCCCCTTCTGATGGTGCGTCCCTAATTCCAGTGCCGCGCACACTCGTCTCAACATGCCACAACCATTTCATCGCTTCGCAGGGCTGAAATCCCAAGAACGGGCCAGGACTGTCTGGACGAAAATGTCACATTAATCCGCGGCGTTGAAGTACTGGGAGATGTGCTTTGGCACGATTGAGGTTTCTCAGACGGTTGTCCTCTGATGAACCACTTGGCGCGCTGACCAACAAAAATGGCAGGAACCTATGAGGGAACTTAGGGGAAGGGCGCACTGCAGCGTCAGTGATACGTCTTCGGTTTACACTGGTCCTCCTCCTCCTCGTCCCACCTCCTCCTCCACGTCCTCCTCCTCCTCCTCCTCCTCCTCCTCCTGATCGTCCTCCTCCTCGTCCTCCTCCTCTTCCTCCTCCACGTCCTCCTCCTCCTCCACATCCTCCTCCTCCTCCTCCTCCTCCTCCTCCACCTCCTCTTCCTCCTCCTCCTCCTCCTCCTCCTCCTCCTCCTCCTCCTGGTTCTGATTCTGGTTGAGGCGCACCCAAGTGGGGCGCGTTGGTGCCGAAGCCCCGGGCAAAAGGCAGGCATACGCAGTCCCGAGTAGGGCGCTTGCAGTGGGGCAAATGCCCGGCGCGCGTGCCCGCTCCTAGGGGGGCCGGGTGTCGCTTCATGCGAGACAGTTGTAGGGGAGCCGCGTCTGCCACGTCGCCAAATCGCGGAGCGCAAGTGCGCGAGCGCAAGTGCGCGTGTTGCCAACTGGCCGCATTGAAACGGGGATCCTCGTCCTCCTCCTCCTCCTCCTCCACGTCCTCCTCCTCCTCCACGTCCTCCTCCTCATCCTCCTCCTCCTGCTCGTCCTCCTCCTCGTCCTCCTCCTCGTCCTCCTCCTCCACGTCCTCTTCCTCCACGTCCTCCTCCTCCTCCTCCACATCCTCCTCCTCCTCCTCCTCCTCCTCCTCCTCCTCCTCCTCCTCCTCCTCCAGCTCCTCCTCCTCCTCCTCCTCCTCCTCCTCCTCCTCCTCCTCCTCCTCCTCCTCCTCCCCTCCCCGAAGGAGAACAAAAAATCCGCGCGGCGCCTCTCCGTCGCGAGCGCCTCCGCGGCCCCGCGCCCGCCAGCGCCCGCTCGCGGCGCGGGCACCAGCGCGCGCTCGGCGCACCGCAGGTCCACGCCGCCGCAGGCGCCCGCGCCGCCCCGAGCAGACGCCCTGGCCGCCGCGCGTCCTCCTCCTCCTCCTCCTCCTCCTCCTCCTCCTCCTCCTCCTCCTCCTCCTCCTCCTCCTCCTCCTCCTCCTCCTCCTCCTCCGCCTCCTCCTCCTCTCCTCCTCCCTCCTCCTCCTCCCCTCCTCCTCCTCCTCCTCCTCCTCCTCCTCCTCCTCCTCCTCCTCCTCCTCCTCCTCCTCCTCGGGAGTGGAGCGAGGACCCTCGCGACCTCAAATAGCGGCTGGAGGCCCAACAGAGGAGCGAAGCAGAAGGCGGGCGGACAGCGAGAGGACGCGAAAGACCTGAGGAGGCTGGCCGCGGGGGGCACAAGTGGCGCCGTTAGAAACCTCCTAGATGGGGTCGGAGTAGATTAAGTCGGGCCTGTCCCTCTACAGGAGGAATGTTCAAAAATAGTCAAAAAATAGTCGGGGGACGATGGTTGGATCATTTTTGCAAATTTTGGGAGTCTGTTTTTGATTTCGCCCAAAGGGACGCGCCCGACCTAAGAGTAGATGTGGTCGGAGGATCGTGCCGCATCGACAACGCATCGGCGATGTATCGGCGACGCATCGGCGACGCATCGGCGATGCATCGGCGATGCATCGGCGACGCCAGCGTGGGGAAACACGGGCTCCACATCGAGCCGCATCGCCGATGCATCGGCGATGCGGCGCAATCCTCCGACCCCATCCGCTCCGACCCCATCCAGGAGGCCCCGACTGGGGGCAGAGGGAGAAGCGGCAGCGGCGGCGGCCACGACGACAATGTTGGGGGACAGCTCTTGGCGGGCCTTGGCACGAACGTTGGGCAACAACTCCTGGAGACGCTGTGAAGCCCGATCGGGGGACTTCTATCAGAGCGTGAATTACCTCCCCCGCTTTCGCTTCCAGGGAAAACCAAGCCATACCACGCGCCTCCTCGTCAAGCGTCCTGACCAGTACAGGCCGCAATTTGGCATTGTTTGGTATCTCTTGGAAGCGAGGGTGGTCAAAAGCGAGGTAGGTTTGTTTTCCCCCGATTCTAGGCCGGACCGGGTCGGTACCACTAGGGATGCCCCCTACAAGAGATCACAGCCACAGTACCACGCGACGCGTACGGATGACGATGGACATGTTTGTTCTAGTAGTTCTGGGAGCGGTCGTTACCCAGGGAAGGCGGGCTTGGGTCGCCGGGCAACAGCAACGCTTGGGCGGGGTGTTCCACCCCTGGGAAGCTACCCCCCCTCCCCCCCATTGCGCTTCCGAAGCTACCCACCCCTCCTCCCCTTTCCGGGGGGGGGAGCTTAGCTCCCCCCACCCTTTGGCCCCCCCGCCCTGCCAGAAGCCCCCCCCCCCTCCCCCTCTTTTTGGCTATAGGGGGGAGAACTTGGAAGCCCTCCCCCTCCTCCCCCTTTTGGCTAAAAGGAAGTCGCGCCGAAAACCGCAAAAACGCCGAAAACCAACAGAGCGCCGAAAACCAAAGGGCCGCCAAAAACCGAGACGGCACCGAAAGCCAAAAGAACGCCGAAAACCAAAGAGTCGCCGAAACCAAAATGCCACCGAAAACCAAAGGGGCGCCGAAAACCAAAGGAGCTCCGAAAACCAAAGGAGCACCGAAAACCACAAGACCGAAAGGCCTCCGAAAGCCAATAAGGGCACTCAAAACCAAAGGGGCGCCGAAAACTAAGCAGGCGCCGAAAACCAAAGAGTCGCCAAACACCAAAACAGCGCCGAAAACCAAAAGAAAGCCGAAAACCAAAGAAACGCCGAAATCAAAAGGGCGCCGAAAACCACAGGATCCCCGAAAACCAAAAGGACGCCGACAACCAAAGAGTTGCCGAAAGCAAAAGGCCGCCGAAAACCAAAGGGGCGCCGAAAACCAAAGGGGCTCCGAAAACCAAAAGAGCGCCGAAAACCACAAATGCACCGAAAACCAAAAGGGCACCGAGAAACAAAAGGGCTCCGAAATCGACGATGCGCCGGAAACCAAAAAGGCCGACGAAACCCAGAACCCAAAATGGAGCCGACAAACAAAGGAGAGCCAACAAACACAAAGAGCGCAGAAAACCAAGGGAGCACTAAAACCATAAAAGGCGACGAAAACCAAAGGAGCACCGAAAACAAACGGAGCGCCGAGAACCCAAAGGCACTGAACACCAAGAGGTCGCTGGAAACCAAAAGCGCGCAGAAAACCCAACGGGCGCGAAAACCAAAGAGGCGCCGGCAACCAAAGGGCGGGCGCCGAAAATCAAAAGGGCGCAGAAAAACAAAGGGGCGCCGACAACCAACAGAGCGCCGATAAGCAACATTGCGCCGAAAACCAAAAGGGCGCCGAAAACCAAAGGGCGGCGAAAACAAAGAGGGCGCCGAAACCCAAGAAAGCACAGAAAACCAAAGGTGCACCGGAAACCAACAGCGCGCCGGAAACAAAAAGGGCGCCGAAAACCAAGAGGCGCCGAAAACAGAAGGAGCACAGAAAACCAACAGGGCGCCGAAAACAAAAGAAACGTCGAAACAAAAAGAACGCCGAAAACCAACGATGCGCCGTTCACCAAAAGGACGCCAAAAACCAAAGGAGCGCCGAAACCAAAGCGGCGCCGAAATCAAAAATAGACGCCGAAAACCAAATGGGAGTCGACAAAACCAAGACGACGCCGAAGGCCTAAGGGGCGCCGAAATCACAGCGCGCCGAAAACCAACGTAGCGCCGAAAACAAAGGAACGCCGAAAACTCAAAGGACACCTAAAACCAAAGGGGCGTCGACAACCAACAGGGCGCCGAAAACCAACGGGGCGCCGAAAACCCAAAGGCTCTGAAGGCCGAAGGAGAACCGAAAACAAAAGGACCTCCGAAAACCAGATGGACGCCGAAGACCAAAGAGGCGCCGAAAAACAAAGGACGCCGAAAACCAAAGAGTCGCCGAAAACCCAAGGGACGCCGAAAACCAAAGGTGCGCCGAAAACCAAAGAAGCACCAAAAACAAAAAGGGCTGCGAAAACCAAAGAGGCGCCGAAAACCACAGGTGCGCCTAGAACCAACGGGGCGACGAGAACCACGGGGGTGAGGAGAACCAAAATGGCACCGAAAACCACAGGGGCGCTGAAGACCAAAAAGCGCCGAAGAGCAAAGGGACGCCCTAAAGCGGGACAGGCACGAGAAGACTCAGAGTCCTAGCTCCCCAAAGCGGGAAAGCGTGAGAATTCCTGGGTTCCTCACGCCCCTGCGCGGGACAAACGTGAAAACACGTGGTTCCTCACGCCCCAGAGCAAGACAAGCGCGAGTACACATGGGCTCGTAACGCCCCAGAGCCGCACAAACGCAACAGTACTCAGGTTCGTAACGCCCAAATGCGGCACCAGCGTGAAACCACATATGTTCCTAGCGCCCCAGGGCGAACCACACGCAAACACACCTAAGTCTCGAACGGCCCCGAGCGGGACACGCGCGAAAACACACGAGTTATTCACGCCCCAGAGCGGAACAAGCCCCAGAGCGGCGCCAGAGTGAAAACACATAAGATTACAAACGCCCCCAAGCACATAAGGTAATAACGCTCCTGAGCGGGACAAGCGTGGCAACACATGGATTCCTAACGCCCTAGAGCGGGACAGGCGTGAAAACACACGAGTTCCTAACGCCTCGGGGCGGGACAAGCGTGAAAACCATCAGTTCCTAACGCACCAGAGAGGGGCACGCTTGAAAGACAGGGGTCCTTGACGCACCTAAACGGATGAGCCGGAAAGCGCACGGATTCGCGTCATGGGCGGAACCAGGCTCTTGCGGTGATTGTTGATGGCTCCTGGACGGCCCAAAAAATACCCAAATCGGTCCAACGGGGCTCTGAGTCGCCGACAGGTCGGCCCACAACGCTGAAGAATGCCTCCAGGGGGCCCACGGTGCGTCCAACACGTCCCAAGAGGCCTCAAAGAGCTCGCCTCCAAAGGTCCCAAGACGCAGCAATCGTCCCATTCCCTTCAGAAAACATACATGTATAGCAGACTCGCCTCTGGAGCTCTCACAGCGTTTACATCGGCTCAAAAAGCCGCAAGGGTCGCTCCAAGATGGCCCAGAAGGCCCCCCAAAGAAACTCCGTCACGGCCCAGGAACCCCAAAGCGGCCCAAGACGCCTGCAGGACGGGCCAAGACGTCCCCAGGCGTGCCATCACAGGATCCCAAAAAGGGGGAACGCGAACTGAATCGTCCAATTCTTCGCCGCAGAAGGACCCAGAATGCACCCGACAGACCCTGATTAGCCACGCGAAGGCCCCAAAGAAGTGCCCAAGAGGCATCCCGAATGCCTCACGCGCACGAGCACAGCGGCGCCCCGCCCCCCCCCCCCGCCCGATCCAAGTGAATCTCGTGACACTCAACGCTTCGAAGCGGTCGGCCGGTCCGAACCGCCGTCGTCGTCGTCGCCGTCACGGTCGGCCGATTCGAACCGCCGTCGCCGTTGCCGCCGCCGTCGCCGACGCCGCCGCCGTCGTCGTCGTCGTTATCCTCATCATTTCTCCTCCTCCTCCTCCTTCTCCTCCTCCTCCTCCTCCTCCTCCTCCTCCTCCTCCCCCTCCTCCTCCTGCCTCCCCCTCCCAGGCGTCAAGGCCAGATTCAACACCCGGTTCGGTGAGAGGACAAAGACTTCTCAGCGAATCCCAAGAGAGGAAGGTTCTAGCTCAGAAGCCCTCCCTCCCCTTTACAATACACCCCTCTTTATCTCACAGAAGGGAGGGGGGGCGTAGCTTCGGAAGCCTTTTCCTTGAAATGAGACTTACCCCCGATCCATCTCCACCGCCTGCCGAGGTCCCCGAAGACAGATCCCCCAGGCGGTGGTGCATGGATGAATCCCCCCCTCGGATCCGAAATCCCAGAGAAATCTCAGATCGTCGTCGTCGTCCCTGTCGTCCCCCTTCAGGGCCGGCGGCACTGGCGGTGAGGCCTTGGCCATCCCAGAGAAGCCTCAGATATCCGACGGACTGGTGATAGGTCAGTTCGCGGGCCGCAAAGGTTTCGACCTCTTCTTCCCCCCCTGGGGGCCACCTTCGTCCCGGATCCGACTCTGACTGCCCCGCGGCTCGGAGCTGGCCATCAAAGGCCGAAATGGAAGAAGAGCACCGTGACTGCCACATCCATCCCGGCCCAAAGCCTGGGGGCCGAGAAAGTGGGGGAAAAAACGCCGGGACTGAAAATTCCAAATCCAGGTCATTTGATACCAGGCGCTGTTCGGTCGCGACCGATAGCGATCCGTCGGTCGCGACCGATCCTGGATTTGAAGCGAAATGGGTATGGACCGATCTCGTCGGCCACTACTCGAAAACTCCAGCATCCAGTGATGAGGCAAGTCTTGGCCCCGCCCCCCCTCCCTCCTCGGGCTGTGCCCAGGCCGGTGCTGCCCACACAAGAGGGGCGGGGAAAGAGAGAGACATGCGGATCTGGGTGCGGGGGGGGGGGGGGAAACAGGGGGAGAGAGGGGGAGGAGTAGGAGGAGGAGTAGGAGGAAGAGGAGGAGGAGGAGGACGAGGAGGAGGAGGAGGAGGAGGAGGAGGGGATCCTGAGGCATGGGCCCCAGGGACAGGGAAGGGTTTCAAGGCTGAGCTTCAGTTACTCAAGGCCTCTCCGCCCTTGGTCCCATGTTTCGGGGCCCCATCCATCTTCGAAGCGCCGAGGGAGCCGGAGAGGGGGAGGAGGAGGAGGAGGAGGAGGAGGAGGAGGAGGAGGAGGAGGAGGAGAGGAGGAGGAGGGAGGAGGGCGGAGGAGGAGGGCGAAGGAGGAGAAGGAGCAGGACAGGGAGGGGGGAG
>CAUYUJ010008502.1:420723-498223 GCA_963575745.1 Prorocentrum cordatum
AATTGTACAAATTTCACGCCTGGGCTCTCTTGCTGAAATCATAGGAAAACCATAGGAATCTTAAGAATTCGGTCAAATCCAGCGATTTCACGTCATCGCGCGGTGCACTCGCGATGCTCTGTCATGCACCCAGGCCGCGAATCCTGTGCAAAAATACCACAAAGAGCACACTCGCGCGTTCATGTCAAAATCCTACCGAACACCGTGTGTTTGCAAGCATTTCAACATAAACATCAAAAACCCAATGCTTTTTCACAAAAATGCTTTGGGGTGTCCTGTCAGACCGTCGGGCTTCCTCCGGCCACCTCTGGCTTCCTGCGGTGTACCGGGCCATTCTCGACTCGTCTGGCAATGCGTGCGCGGCATTCAACACGTGCTCGCCAGTTCCCGTCGGCAACCGCCATCGCGGCCGCATCAGCTGTACCAAACCGGCTGGCCGGTGTGACTTCGGCCCCCAGTTGTGCCAGCTTTGCTTCTTATGTTGTGGGAGGGCGGGTGGGACTGGGCATGCCATGCTTGACTCGCTCGAGCTGGCTAGCTTGACTCCTACTCATACTCCTACTCCTACTACTACTAGTAGTACTACTACTACTACTACTACTACTACGACTACGACTCATGTTACTACCAATACTACTACTACTACTACTACGACGACGACGACGACGACTACTACAACTACGACTACTACTACGACTACGACTACGACTGCTGCTACTACTACTACTACTACTACTACTACTGAACTACTACTTCTACTACTACTACTACTACTACACTCACTACTCACTCATAACTACTCACACTACTACTACTACTACTACTACCACTACTACTACTACTAACTACTACTACAACGACTACTACTACCTACTACTACTACTACTAACTACTACTACTTACGACTAGTACTACTACTACTACTACTACGACTACTACTACTACTACGCGACTACTACGACTAACTACACTGCAACTACCTAACTACACTACTATTACTGCGAACTAAACGACTACTACTACACTACTACTTACCTGCTGCTGCTGCTACTACTACTACTGACAACTACTACTAACTACTACTACTACTACTTACTCATACTACCTACTCTTACGACTCCGAATACTACTACTACTACTACTACTACTACTACTACTAACTACTACTATACTACTATCTACTACTACCATCTACTGCGACGACTAAACGGCTACTACTACTAGGCTACTACCTACTACTGCTACTAACTCGACTACTACTCCCTACTCACTACGACTACTACTACTAACTACTACTACTATACTACTACTACTGCTACCACTACTACTAACGAACTATACGAACTATCCTACTACTACTACTGCATACTACTACTACTACTACTACTACTACTACTACTACGAGCTACGACTACGACTACGACTATGACTACGACTACGACTACGAGTTTTCTACAACTACTACTTACGACTACTACTACTACTCTGGCTACCTTCTACTACCTACTACTACTACTGCTACTACTGACTACGACTCTACTACTACTACTACTACTAATACCTTCTGCTACTACTACTACTACTACTACTACTACTAACTACTACTACTACTACTACTAGTACTACTACTACTACGATACTTACTAATACTGCTACTACTATCCGACTACCTACTAGTACTAGTACTAGTACTAGTACTACTACTACTACTACTACTACTACTACTACTACTACTACTACTACTACTACTACTACTACGACTATGACTACGACTACGACTACTACTACGACTACGACTGCTACGACTACTTCTACTACTACTACTTCGACAACGACTACTACTACGACTACGACTACTACGTCTACGACTACGACTACGACTACACTTCCTTTTTCGTTGTTATCCTTCTTCTCATCTTATCTTCCTTCTCGTTCTCTCCTCTCCCGCTTCATCTCCAACATTAGTCCCCCCCCTCATCCTCATCCCTCTTCGCCGTCGTAGCCGCCGCCGCCGTGGTCGTCGAGCACCGCGGAGCCTGCGGCAAGCTCCAGCGGTGGCCCTCCACTGCTGGCCTGCCTGCGCAGCAGCCCAGGCTGGGCGTCGCTCTTGCAGTTGAGGTCGTAGTTGCCCGAGGCGTTCACGCCGAGCACCACGCCAGGAATCCACCTGCGGCACGGATTGCGCGCTCGGCCACGGGCCCTCGGAGGGCCCCCCGTCCCCGGAAACCGGAGACAAGACAGGTGCGACGTGGCCTGACGAGCGAACAACACACACACCCATACCCTTAAGGGGGTCGTTGGGAGGAGGACTGGCTATGGGTATGGGTGCGGGTTGTCGGACCCTAGGGAACGCTCCCGTTCGAGCGGGGACCCCCATCCGACAACACGCACCCATAGCCCTTTCCGACCCCCCTATGGGTATGGGTGTGTTGTTGGTTCATCATGGCTCTCCCACCCGGCACCCAGCCGCTCAAAATCGGTCCCCGACCCGTCATGTGGGCGATGCTGACCCGCGTCTCGCGGCGGGTCCAGCCGTGGCGACGGGAAGCCCTCCGGGAGGCCCCTGAGTGTCAAAAAAAAACGCTGGAAAGGGGCCACCGTCATCTCGACTGGCCCTCGTCCGAGAGAAAGGGGACCAACTCGGGGGGACGTCGGGCCGGAAGCGGCGATACATCGCCCATAGATCGGCGATATGCCCCCGACAGAGCACCCAAGCGTTCCTGGGCGGGGTGGGCCATCGGGCCCCTATCGGCGACGGATGGGCGACTTTTGGTGGATGCATCCCCCCCTGAGGCCATCCTCCCCTCCGAGTGTTGTCCCTGACCATCCTGTCAAAAGTCGGCCACTGGACCCGTTGCGGGGTGCGCCCTCGGCAGGCTTTCTGAGCGGATCCAGCGGTGGCGACGAGGAGCCTGCGCGAGGTGAGAAAGAGGCGAAGAGCTCCCGGAAACGTCACGCCTCGACTCTTACTCCAGATTTCGTAATAAAGGGAGGGGGGTCTCATTTCGGGGGGGGTCTCTTCCAAACTATCTTGGAGGGCCTGGGGGGGTCTGGGGACGATGTTTTGGAGGGTTCTCCCACGGGGGGGGTCTGAAATGGCTTGTCTTGGAGGGTCCAGACCCCCTCCCTTTTATTACGAAATCTGGAGTACCGTTGCCCAAGCCCGTCTCTGATTGGCACGCCCGCAAGGGGCACGGAACAAGATTCGCACGACCCTCAATCAGCGGCCGCTGCTGGGCAGGCGATCTTGTGTCTCAAGTGGACGAAGTCCACGGCGGCACCGACAGCGAGTCCTGATCAAAAAGGACAGGAACGGCTGACGGTCCTTCCCCGCTCTTTCTGGGGAGACGTAAGACTCAGGTTCTGGGGACTCAGGTTGGCTTGGCAAAGCCGTCAAGAAAATGATGAGACTCCGTCTGAAACCTGGCGTGAACCCCCGCTGCAAACGTCACACGAAAACCGGACCGTCAAAGTCCAGGACGGGCTCATCAAAAGGCGTCGGCAAGCCCGAGCTCCGGCGGACTCGAGTGCTGCGTTTCCCCGATCGTGCCCATGCGAGGGGGGGTAAGAAAGAGGGGCGGGCCTTCTCTCTAGGCTCGAAGGCCCTCCAGACTTCCGAGGAGTTGTCTTAGGCCTCCCCCGAAGACACTAAAGACCTGTCAGAGGACCTCTGAGGGCCTCTGAGAAGCCCCGCGGCCCTCTGAGAGGACCTCCTGCTCCCCACTTCCCCCGCTCGCGCGACGCCGACCCCACGCTCGCCATCGCTCAGACGTCCACTGCCCGTGCGCATTGCTCGATGCCGTGCGTGTTTTTTTTTTCGCGAGACGCTCCAAGATGCTCCTCGATGTCCCTCGCCGAGAAAAAAACGCGCACGCCCGAGCGATGCCAGGCACTCTTCGGGTCGGGCGAAAGGGGGGGATAGCAAAGGGGGGGTTTGAGAATCAGCTCACGTAGCTGATTTTCCCGGCGCCTCCCGGCGCCGGAGGCGGCCATGTATCGAGGAATGGGCCCCTCGGTGAGGCCGAAACCAGCTGCATGCAGCAAATTTCGTAACCCCCCCTTTCCCGATCCCCCCCTTTTGCCCGGCCCGAACTCTGTCCGAACCCCAAACTCGCTCGTGCCCAGCGGAGGAGGCCTCCCCGCCCGCCTGCCCCCCGACCAAGATGCGCGCGCGCCCGCCGCGGGCCGTGCGGACGTGCTCCACGCTCCTCCCTCCTGCTCCTGCTCCTCCCTCCTGCTCCTGCTCCTGCACCTGCTCCTGCTCCTGCTCCTGCTCCTGCTCCTGCACCTCCTCGTCTTGCGCAGCCTTATCCTCCTGCTCCTCATCATCCTCTCTTGTTTGCCATCCCTCTCTATAGATGTACACGCAGATATGGGACATGAGGTCATCCTGGCGTGGCCATCCTCCTTCTCCTCCTCCACCTCCTCCTCCACCTCCTCCTCCTCTGTCCCTCGTCCCCCCTCCAACCTTCTGCGGCGACTCATGGGAGTCTCACATACCATCCCGCTGGCTCTTGCGAATCAACGCGAATCCCAGCTAAATCGGCGCTGATCGACGCTATCGCATCGATTACCAGACGCTGGTCAATGCTCTTGCACTCTAAACACGGATTTGCGATGGTACACAAAGCTCGCATGTTTTGTTACGGCAGGTTCGTGTCGTGCCGACACCAGCGTTGCTTTTCTGACACCTCGGGGATCGTTCAACCTTGAACGATCGATCGTTCCCGAAACGTCAGATCGTTCAACATCGACCGATTATGGGTCGACGGTGGCGTTCAATGCTGAACGCCGGCGGCGGGGTCGCCGCTGGTCGACACGACGCGAACCTACCGTACCAAACCCATCCCTCCCTCCCGTCCTCCTCCCCCCTTTGAGGAACAAACAACTGCATGAACATAAACTGGTGGAGGTCCGCGAGGATTTCTTGGATCGGCGCTGGACCCCCCCTCCCTTGCGCCGGCCCAAGAAATCCGCGCATAGCGCCCCCAGATATTAGCTCCTCCTCCTCCTCCTCCTCCTCCTCCTCCTCCTCCTCCTCCGTTTCCTCGCCCTCTTCCGTAATTACTGCTCAGTGCGTTGGCCGCAACGTGTGGCTGTTTTTCCCACCTGTGCCCAAAGTGGCCGCTCCCCTGCGGGCATACGGGCTTCGCTTGATCTGCTGTGTCGCCTTCGAGTCCCCCCCGCCAGCCGCAGGCGCTCCCTGCCCCCATCCTCGTGGGCCACGCGAGTGCGCCTGCCGTGAGGAGAAGCGAGGCGAGGCGCCAGAAGACGTCCAGAAGGACGGACCCACGAGAGCACGGCGGTTGGGCCGGAGCCCAGGATGCGCTGTTCGGCGGCGCGCACAAGGGGGCAGAGGGAGGGGGGAAGGCTTCTTCGAAGGAGGCTGCCTCTCAGAAGACGCTGGCCACACGTCTACAGATGAGGCACGCGCCTTCCAAGAAGCAGCCTCCCTCTAAGAAGCCTCCCCGCCTCCGCCCTTTGCCCCCCCCCCCCACCCCCCTGCGTTGGGCGCCCGAGTTATCCGGGATAACTCGGGTCCGGGGTAACGCGGGCTTGGATTCCTGAAAAACGAACCCGAGTTAGCCCTGACCCGAGTTACCCCTGATGATTCGGGGCTCTGGACGCCCGAGTCATCCGGGGTAACTCGGGTCCGGGACAACTCGGGCTCGGCCTCCCGAACACGAACCCGAGTTGGCCCTGACCCGAGTTACCCCTGATGCTTCGGGGCTCCGACTGCGTGTGGCCGCGCTCTGTTGGGGGGCGGAAAGATACGGATACGTGTTGTCCCTGGACCTCTCTTGGGGTGCGTTCTGACCAGAATGTCGAGGCGAATCCAGCGGTGACAACGAGGACTCCCCAGGAGGACCAGGAAAGGCCGAAAACGACGGGGGACAGCACGTATCCGTATCTGTTTCTCCCCCGACTCTGGGACCCCTGTGCGATCCGTGCGCGTGCGCAGGGGTGGGGTGAGAGGAGGAGGAGGAAGAGGAGGAGGAGGAAGTGGAGGAGGAGGAGGAGGAGGAGGAGGGGGAGGAGGAGGAGGAGGAGGAGGCGGGCGCCGACGACGACGAGCAGCAGGGCGCCCGCACCCACGGCGGCGCACGGCGGCGGCGCACGGCGCGCGCCTGCCGTGGGCCGCGCTGGAGTGCTCCACGCCCTCGGAGGCGCGGAGCGGCGGCGCCCCGGCGGCGCCGGCCGGCGGGCACGCGGGCGCCTGCCGCGGCAGCGGCCGGCATCGGCTCGGCCGCGGCTCTGGCTGTGGCTGCGGCCGCGTCTGGGAGGGGGAAACTATCGCGAATTATTCGCGGTGGTTTTCCTCTTCCAGGCGCGGCCAGCATGGGATCGGCTGGGATAGGGCGACGCAATCTACACACATCCACTGCTCCCTGGCCAGGCCCCTCCTGAACACGGCAGCTGTGTATGCGCCACGCCCTCCTGGTTTGGCCAGGAGGGCGTATATACACAGCTCCTGGGTTCAGGAAGGGCCTGGCCAGGGAGCAGTGGATATGTATAGACTTCGTCCCCCCGCTGGGAGCGCGCAGCGGAGCGGAGTGCGCATCCAGAGCAAGACGAGGCCAGGACGAGGAGAAAAAATCGGGCGAGGATGGATCGAGCATCTCTGAGATCATGCGGCTCTGGAAGGCACCTCGGGCGCCGAGACCTTCTCGGAGCGTTCCGGAACGCCCTGAGAGCATTTCAGGAAGCTCTGGAGCGGACTGCCCTCGTCCTGGCCCCGTCCGAGAATCTGCATCTGGGGGCGCAGCAAAAACTGCATATGCCGAAACTCTTGACGGTCCGCTCGGATGCCTTGGATCTGCGCCGAGTGAAGCCCAACGCACATCCAAGACATCCGCGCGGACCGTCAAAAGTCAATGCTTATGCCGTTTTTTCCCTTCCTCGAGACATGTGCACCGGCGCGGAATCGGAATCAGATCGGCTCGGCTGCGCCAGGATGCACGAAGCGCCTTGCAAGCATCGGGCCGCAACGGATCGTCGGCATACCGGCAGAGGATCGGATCGGGCCAGGAGGAGGAGGAGGAGGAGGAGGAGGAGGAGGAGGAGGGGGAGGAGGGAGGGGGTGGTGGAGGGGGAGGAGGAGGGGGAGGAGGACAAGCTAGGTGCGCTCGCGTCATATATGACGTCCTACCCCACCCTCCCATCCCTTACCATGGCACTGATTTTCTCTATCCGCGGACGCGTGTCGTAGCGGACCTGTGGCTCCGCGCGCGCGTGCGTAGTGGGTGGTGGTGCGCGTGCGCGTGCGTGCGTGTGTGCGTGGTGGTGTGGTTGGTGGTGGTGGTGGTGGTGGTGGTGGTGGTGGTGGTGGTGGTGGTGGTGGTGGTGGTGGTGGTGGTGGTGGTGGTGGTGGTGGTGGTGGTGGTGGTGGTGGTGGTGGTGGTGGTGGTGGTGGTGGTGGTGGTGGTGGTGGTGGTGGCGGTGCGGCGCGGTGGTGGCGGGCGGATGGGCGCGCGAGAAAGAGGCCCGCGCTGGGGCGAGAACGCCATCCTGAACGACGGAGGCCAAACACCGATCCGAAAATGAGGCCCACGCTGCAGCGGGAGCACGATTCGGAACGATTCGGGAGCAGAAATGAAGCCGGCGCCTCAGCGAGAGCAGCATTTTGGAAAAAACGCAGGCGAAAACCCGTTTCCCGGGAATCCTGTGTAAAATTAGCCTGGCGAAGGACCCAACCATATGCAGCTGCGAGTACCGCACGGATATGAGACGAAGGAGGGGGCACGCAAACTAGGCCCCTCTTCTCATAGGCACCGCGCCACTGGGGCCTTCGGTGGAGCTCCCTATGGGGCCACGAAACGTGTGAGGGGTGTGCCGAAATGGGTGGTGGGGAGGCATGCGAACGCAGCCACTGGGGCCTTCGGTGGAGCTCCCTATGGGGCCACGAAACGTGTGAGGGGTGTGCCGAAATGGGTGGTGGGGAGCCACTGGGGCCTTCGGTGGAGCTCCCTATGGGGCCACGAAACGTATGAGGGGTGTGCCGAAATGGGTGGTGGGGACGCATGCGAACGCAACCACTGGCGCCCCTTCGGTGGAGCTCCCTATGGGGCCACGAAACGTGTGAGGGGTGGGCCGAAGTGGGCGAGGGGCGGCATGCCAACTCTGCCACTGGGGCCTTCGGTGGAGCTCATTATGGGGCGACGAAACGTGTCAAGGGTGTGTCGACATGGGTGGCGCGGACGCATGCGAACCCTGCCACTGGGGCCGTCGGTGGAACTCCCAATGGGGCCACGAAACGTGTGAGGGGTGTGCACAAGTGGGTGGGGGCGGCATGCGAACCCTGCCACGGGGGCCGTCGGTGGAGCTCCCTGTGGGGCCACGAAATGCGTGAGGGGTGTGCTAAAGTGAGGTGGGGGCGGCATACGAACCCTGCCACTGGGGCCTTCGGTGGAGCTACCTATGGGGCCACGAAACGTGTGAGGGGTGTGCCAAAGTGGGGTGGAGGCGGCATGCGAACCCTGCCACTGGGGCCTTCGGTGGAGCTACCTATGGGGCCACGAAACGTGTGAGGGGTGTGCCAAAGTGGGGCGGGGGCGGCATGCGAACCCTGCCACTGGGGCCTTCGGTGGAGCTCCCTATGGGGCCACGAAACGTGTGAGGGGTGTGCGGAAATGGGAACTAATGGCGATGGCGATGATGATGATGATGATGATGATGATGATGATGATGATGACGATGATGATGCTGGTGGTGATGACGATGATGATGCTGGTGGTGATGATGACAGGATGGTTGGGAACTAATGGCGATGGCGATGATGATGACGATGATGATGCTGGTGGTGATGATGACGAGGATGATGATGATGATGATGAGATGATGATGATGATGATGATGATGATGATGATGATGATGATGATGATGATGATGACGATGATGACGATGAGTATGATGACGGCGATGGGAGGAGGGAGGAGGGGGGAGAGGAGGAGGAGGAGAGGAGAGGAGAGGAGAGGAGACGCGGGGCGCTGTCTCTTCAAAACGAGGACCCAACACCACAGGATGGTTGGGAAAAACAGTACGCGGGGGGGGGTCGGATATCTTCGGGACGCCATCAGGGGAAGTGGGAGAGTATTTTCATATTGTGTAATTGTGGAGGAGGAGGAGGAGGAGAAGCCCGAATCGGTATCGAATCGGATCGGCCCGAGCCCTGGCCTGCGGCTGGCGAGGGCTGGCGGAGGCCACGGGCGCCGCCGCCGGCCGGCGGATGTTCTGCGGCAGCGCGGCGGCCCTGTCGAGGGGACAAGCTCGGGGGGGGGGACCCACCCCCTCCCCCTCCCCCTCCCCCTCCTCCTTCTCCTCCTCCTCTTCCTCCTCCTCCTCCTCCTCCTCCTGCCCCTTCTCGTTCTCCTCCTCCTCCTGCTCCTCCTCCTCCTCCTCAATTTCCTCCGACTCCTCCTCCTCCTCCTCCGACCCCGACTCCGACTCCTCCGGGGGAGAGCGTCGAGCTGCCATCGGCGCCGCGTCGCCGACCCATCGGCGGCATGTTCCCGAGGGCGCAGCCGCACGCTCTTGAGGCGGAGGGTGGGCTCTCGGGCCCCCATGTCGGCGATCCATGGACGATGGGGGGGTCGACTGCGCCACCCCCCGCGAGCCCCTCCCCCTGCGCCCCCCGACCTGCACGCGAGGTCCACGGTGCCGTCGGCGTTCTGCCCGAGGACGGCGGTGGACAGCCACCTCACCAGGAGGGCGGGCTGTGACTGCCTACCAAGACCACCCCAACCCAACCCGGAGACCCGAACTTGACCCGAACTTCGGGTTGGGGGGGGGTACGGATGCCATGTGTCTTTTCAGCGTTCCCCGACCCCCCCCCACTGGAAATCGAGGATAAGTTTGGGCCTTCGGGTTGGGTTGGGGTGCTTTGGTGGGTGGTGAGGCTGCGCCGCACAGACAACGCTTCTCGGAGGTTCGTTCGGGATTCCCAGGTCGGCGCTGGGCCCCCCCTGGCGGCGTCTCGGGCGCCGCCACTGGCGCCGCGGGCCGGCCAGAGAGGTGGGGGTGCCCAGCGCCGACCCGAGAAGCCCGCGCGGACGTCCGAACATGTATGCTCATGCTTGTGGTTGCCGTGACAATGGACACTCTAACAACCCGATCATTGCTTCAAACATGTGTGCAACATGTGTAGAACATGTTTTAAAAAAACGTTTCACACATGTTTTTTCTACATATGTAAAACATGCTTGAAGCATTTTTTAGACATCTGGAAAGTATTCGGCAGCATGCGTCCTGCCAGTGAATCGACTTCCACAAGCTCATGCCGTTTCTGGGGCCCTCGGACACCTCCCGTGCGTGGAGCTGAAATACTCGACCTGCTCGCCGCACGGGAATCCATCGCCGACGCCAACCGCGGCCTGGCCCGACGGTCCAGCCTGGTCGCTGCGCGGCATGGCCGGCGGTGCGAGCAGTGGCGGCGCCTGCTGGAGAGCGGCACCCGCCAGAGGCATCGCGTGGGGCTGCACGCTGGGCTGCCCGTCGATGCGCCGCACCCTTTCGGGCGGGACACCGGGCTTGCAGTTGAGCGTATACAAACCGTTGCAGAAGGCCATCACCACGGCTTGGACCCACCCGTTGTACGTCGTGCTATAGTACTCGACGAGCTCTCCGATCGAGAAGGCGGGCTGTGCGGGGGCCTCTTGCAGCACAGCGCGAGCAGCCGCATCCGGCCTGCGAACCTGCCCCTTCGAGGCCCCAGCCCTGCAGTCGAGGTCGAGGGAGCCGTCCAGGTTCGCCCGGAGCACGCGGGCACACAGCCACTTGCCGTGCGTCGTGCTCCAATACTCCACGGGCTCGCCGGCACAGAACTCGCCCCCGTCGGGCGGCGGCAGCCAGCCCTTGAAATCGACTGTGCCGCCCTGGTTGAAGCGGCTGCCGCCGGGCATCTGCGGGGCCCTGGGCGCGCGAGCGAGGAGGGCAGAAGTGCAGCTGACTCGAGGGCCGAGGGCGCCTCACGGCACTGAGGCCGATCACCGCACCAGGGAGATCATCGGCTGACTTCTGCAGGAAACCACCTGGTAGACCACCACCATGTCTGGCCAGGTCCACCCTGGGCCCTGGCGCCGCGTAATCATACCGGGCAGGCTAGTACGGGAAGGAACGAGCAATAAGGAACGGAGCCGTTCTTTGGCCCCAAAGGCACCTGGGTGCACGAGGAGCGTCAGAGGAACAATCGTGGAAGGACCTCAGGAACAACCGTGCCTTAATTCAGCGCCATCACCGATGCGTAACCAATACATCGGCGACGTCGGCGATGCCTCGGCGACGTCGGCGTGAAGAACATCGGGCACAACCTCGAGCCGCATCGCCGATGCATCGGCGTTGCGACGAGATCCTCCGACCCGTCTCCGGGAGGCCCAGCTGTACCCCCACCTGGGGGGGTCTGCACACCTCATCCCCAAGGCCCTGGGTGGCCCTGACCGTGGCACGGCGGCGGTGCAGCAGGTGCCCTCCGCAGTGGAACAAAAACTGCACAAGCGTAAACGCTCCAAGGTCCGCCCGGAGTTCTCGGATCTGCACTGGGCCCCCCTCCCTGGCGCGCGGAGCGCACCAGGGGCGGCGCCAGGCGCCGCCGGCGGGTCCAGCGCAGATGCAAGAAATCCGCGAAGGCCTCCGACAGTCAATGTTTCTGCCGCCGTTTGTTCTCCGACTCCACGGACGGCTGCGGCTTCCAGCCGTAGCGGCCTATTCCCGCCTTGAGCTCAGACTGCTGCGAGGCGACGCATGAGGAGCAGGGGCCCCCCGCCACTTCTGCACCTGACGCCGCACGCGACGCACGCTCTCGCTCGCAGCTCCCTGGCCCTGCGACTGTGCCTGCAGGCCAATCCTGAAGGTGCGTCCTGGCCGTCCTCTTCGACCTCCTTCTCGTCCTCCCTCTTCCACCTGCACGTCCTCCTCCTCCCCTCCGTAGCCATTCTGGCTCATGCCGCTCGTCAACGAGCGAAGCCCCTATTGCTCAAGCCGGTCGCTCATGACGCGCCAGAGTTGAAGCTGCTTCAGGTTGACTGCCGCTGCTTGGGATATGGTTTCACGGGACGGCGCGGAGTGCGCGCCGAGGCGCTGAGCGGCACAGCGGAAGGCTTGAAGGCTGGTCGTGACTGAGCACGCTGGTCGGCGGACAACGCCATCGCGAGGCTGTCGCAGGAGCTCTCGCGGGTCCGCGGAAGCATGGAGGCAGCCGAGACGGCCTTGCATGGAGGCAGCCTGGTCGGCAGCGACGAGGTCGCCCACCGGCTGCAGGCTATGCTCCCTGGCCTGCAAGATATCCACCGGCTGCAGGCTCTCCGCCGCAATGATGCCTTGCACCCTGACGCGCGAAGAATCAACGTGGCGACGGCGAGGCCAGCAGAGCTGCGCCGCGCCAAGCATGGATGGCGGCTTGAGGCTCGCGCTGCACAAGTCCGTTTCCACCGGGGGGGTTCGAGAGGAAGCTGCGCATGGGGGCGCCCGTCTTCGTCCCATCGGCCTTCACCGTGGAGGCTCCTCGCTACGAGAACGCGGCCGTGAGGGAGATCCAGGCGGACATCGAGGAGGCGGGTGCCCAGCATCCAGCCGTGGGGACCCTTCCCCCTGCGGCTGACGGCTGTGAGGGCGGAAACGAAAACGCAAGTGCAGGTAAACTCGCAGACTATGCAGGGCTTCGTCGCAGAGGAGCTCGTCGCTGCGAGTTGCCACGGTGCCCCGAGCAGCATGGAGCCGCTGGAGGAGATCGCCGCGTCCACTCTCGCTGTTCCATCTTGGGTTCCGCGGGGCCTTTTTTTCTGCTGTTCCTGGGGAAGGCCTCCTGGCAAGACATCAAGGCAATCAGGGTAGTTATCGTGTCTGCATTGTTCTCCATGTTTGACCGAAGGGCGACACCTTTGGCGAGTCATCGGATGAGTTCATGGGCTCTTGCTGATTCGGAGGCTGTCCTGCGCAATGCTCGTGTAGTGCATGCGTCGTTTTCACGCTGAGCTCTTCACCCCGTTCCTGGTACGGTTCATGTCGTACTGAAATGCTGATTTCCACCATGTGGGTGCTTCCTGGTACTGTATGGTGGCTACGGGCTTCCTGGTATTGTGTGTGGCTCCCGTTCGTGGGCTTGCACGCGGTGGACTGTACTGGGTATTTGCGTGTGGTCAATTCGTCGCCGACGGTCATGGCATAATGGTGGCCTCGCCTTCATCGGGGTGCAGCTGTACGTCCCTCTCGTGCTGCGGCTCTACTTCGTCTGGGTGCTCGTGCTGGCGGTCCTCGGCGAGCTCGACCTCCCATGTCGAGTCACAGAGGTGTGAACGCTGAGTCCAAAAACAAGACTCCTCCTCTCTCCCTCCCTCCCTCCCTCCCTCCCTCCCCCTCCTCCCTCCTCCCTCCCTCCCTCCCCCCCCCTCCCTCCCTCCCTCAGCTCTCAGCTCTCAGTTGCCATCTAGTCAGCATGCAAGAACACTTGCCAGGGCGGGAAAGGCGGCAGCCTGGGATTAGTCTGACCATGACCCCGCGCCATCATACCCCCTAGACAGGAGAGTGGCTCTGGCGGGAGTCTCAAACGCAGACATGGCCCAGGAAGCTCACCTTCGAAAAGTGTCCGCCGCTCGTTGCGATTGCGAGCAGGAAGACAGTGTCCTTAAAGTTTAGGTCCAACTTTGGTGGTCGCAAACCCACCGCAAGCCGTGCACCCACCGCAAGTCCGGCACACCCCTCAAACGGTTCGTGGCATCGCAGGGAGCTCCGCCGAAGGCCCCAGTGGCAAGGTTTACGCGCGCGCCCGCGGCTAATTTCGGCACGCCCGTCACAAAGTTCGTGGCCCCATAGGGCGCTCCACCGAAGGCCCCAGTGGGAGGGGTCCCCACGATTCATGTCGGCAGGCCTCTCACACGGTTCGTGGCGCCATAGGGAGTTCCACCACAGGCCCCACTGGCAGGTTTGCATGCGCCCCCTCGATTCATGTCGGCGTACCCGTCACACAGTTCGTGGTGCCATACGGAGCTCCACCACACGCCGTGGTAGCAGGGTTAAAATGCGTCCCCGCGACTGATTTCGGTACGCCCTCCGCACGGTTCATGGCCCCATAGGGAGCTCCACCGAAAATCTAAAGGCAGGGTTTGCAAGCGTCCCTGCGATTGATTTCTGCGCACCCTTCGCACGGTTCGTGGCCCCATAGGGAGGTGCATCGAAGGCCCAAGTGGCAGGATTTTCATGCGTCCCCGCGCTTCATGTCGGCACGCCACTCAAACGGTTCGCGGCCACATTGGGAGCCCCACCGAAGGCCCCAGCGGCAGGGTTTACATGCATCTCCGCGGATCATGTCGGCACACTTCTCACACGGCTCGTAGCCCCATAGTGATCTGAAAGGACTCTGAAGGAATGCTCTGGCGTCTGGGAAAGAATAGGGAAGCAACTCGCGATCTGAAGGAATGATTTGACGGCTGGGAAAAGCTCCATTTCTAGATTGGTCTTAATGGGGAGCAATTCGCCACAGTGTCGTTGTAAATACATGGTGTGCACATGTTTTGTTGATTTGTTTCGCGCGCGTTCCCGAGCCCGAACTCGAACCCGAACACTTACACCCTTTACACCCTCTTGATGCGGAACAATAACCCCGGACAGCCCTACTACTACTACTACTACTACTACTACTACTACTACTACTACTACTACTACTACTACTACTACTACTACTACTACTACTACTACTACTACTACTACTACTACTACTACTACTACGACTAGTACAACTACGATGACTACGACTACTACGGCTACGACTACGATTACTACGACTACTACTACTACTACTACTACTACTACTACTACTACTACTACTACTACTACTACTACTACTACTACTACTACTACTACTACTGGCGGTCTCGTGCACCACATCACCACGGCTCAACCACCTAGGGAAGAGCGTCCTTGTGGCTGCCTCATTACCAGTATGTAGCGCGCACCTCTTCTGGGTGAAAGGGCGGGTCTGACATGCTTGCAACGCCAGGCGCTCGCACCGCGGGCAGTTGGGCCAGCAGCCCAGGGTGAAGCGCTAGCAACGGCATAGCAGCACACGGGGCGACCCCAGTACCACCACCCAGGCCGACTAGCGCGGGCAGGCGCGAGGCTAGGCCTGGGTGGCAAGCCAGGGGCAGGTCTGACATGCATGCAGCAACTGGCGCCTGTCCGAGGGCAGCTGGTCCCTACAGCAAAAAGTAAGGCACAGGCGGCAGCGTAGCAGCACACGGGGCGACCCCAGCACCGCCACCCAAGCCTACAAGCGCAAGAAGGCGCGAGATGAGGCCAGGGTGGCAAGCCAAAATGGCCAGGCGCCCGACGGCGACGCTGCAGTACACGGGGCTGCCCCGGCACCGCCAGCGAGGCCAACGAGCGCAAGTGAGCGCGAGGGGGCCGAGATGGCAAGCCAGTTGGCGAGCCAAGGTGGCAGGGTGCACAGGTAGCCATTTGCCTAGCCTAAGCACAGGCTACAGGTGACGCCACGCGAGTGGGGGTGCCGCTATGGGCCCGCCGCACTACTGGAAGCAGCAAGTAGACAATTTGGCATGTACTCACGCGGCCTGTCAGGGCCCTAGAACCTGCTGGGCGTTATTCCTCAGGCCTGTTGGCCTGTTCCCTGCGCGATGGCGGCGAAGACCTGCGACGGCAGCGCCCGCGCCTCCCCGCCGAGGTCGCCACTGCCCCCCGCCTGCCCTGCGGGCCCAAAGATCTGGCGCTCGAGGTCTTCGCCGAGGGCCACGTTCAGGGCTGCAGCGCTTGGGGCCTGCTGCGAGAGCACGTCCGTCTGCGGTGGCGGGCGGGTCGGCGGCGGCGGCGCGTCAGGGGGCGCCGTCGGCGGCGGCGGCGGGGGGCCCATGATGGCCACGGCCTCTGGCGGGACTCTCGCTGGCGGCGGCGGCGGGCCCTCGCTGCCGCGGGCCCCGCTCGCCGGCGGGGCGCTGGCGTCGCGAACGGGGGCGGCGCGCGGGGCGACCCCAGCACCACCCCCGCCGCCCGAGAGGCTGCCCACTTTCAGGTTGTCGCGGCGCTCGTAGTGCGCCAATTCCCTGTGCGCCATCTCCAGGCGCTCCCTCTTGGCTTTGGTCCGCGCTTTCTTGCTGTACCCCGCCCATTCGGGGTCGTTCAGCCCCCAGGCGACCTGCGCGTAGAGGTCGGCCCACTCGAACGTGGGCAAGCTCTCCCAGGTGATCCCCTCCATCAGCACATCGTGGCCCTCCCATTGTGCCTGGTGTGGAGCATAGCGCTTGAAGACGGCGCCAACCGCCATCGGCTCTACCTTGGGCAGGTGCTGCAGAAGGTCCACCGCGTTGAGCACTGTGATCCCCTCCTTCTTGAGCTTGTCGTAGCGCAGCAGGGCCTTCAGGTCGCGGATGTCCTCCTCGGGATGCTCCGCGTGCATGTAGTACGCGCGTGGCGGCTTCGCCTCCTCCTCTATGAGCTCGATGCAGACTCCGTGGGAGGTCGAGTAGCGCGCCCCGCAATGGCAGTACCAGCGCTGGCCCGTCTCTCCCGCTGCCTCCTGGGCGCATGAGAGCAGCTGTGTCCAGCGATCCGATCGGATCACCGAACAGCACCCCCTGGGATTATCCCAGGTCTTGTTGGCCGCGCACTTGTAGTACATGTTGAACGTGGAGCCCTTGTCACGGTAAAACTGGTCCGTGTAGTCGCCCATGCGGCGGTAGGCCTCCTGCGCCGCGGTGTTACCCTGGCACTCCTCCTTCCAGGCACGTTTGTGTCCCAGGTGGGCATCTGCAATCCCCGAGGCTTACAGGACACCCCTAATCAGCCTTCCCACATCCTCCTCCGCCTCCTCGTCCAGCGCGTCGAGCCACTTCTGGACTCCGCCCTACGCCTCGGCGCCCCTCACCATGTCCTCCTTCTTCTCCAGGATGGCCCCCAGGCCGCCCAGCATGTGGGTGCGCATGGTCTCGAATTTGAGGACGCCATAAGCTCGCGCCATGCGCTTCAGCGACTTCTTGGATAGGCCAAGCTGCAGCAAGGGCTCGATGTCCGTTACCTCCTTCACGGTCTGGGCCTCGGTCAGCTGGGGCCCCTGGTCCTCCGCGTCCACGTCGGGCTGGGGGTCGTTCTCCCCATCACTGGGGGGCTCATCCTCGAGGGGCGGGGGTGGCGCACGGGGCGGCCCTGGCACCACCCCCGCCTCCCTCGCCAGTGGGCGACCCACCTCCTTCGCCACTTCTTCCGTGGCTGGGGGGGCGCCTGCACTCTCGGGGTCGATGCCCACCCCCACTCCTTCCGTTGACCTCCGCAGGGCAAGCAAGCCCTCCTCAGAGAGCGCGAACCCCACCAGGACGCCCATGCCCCCCTTGATGTAGTCAAAGCTCGCGCGGAACCTTGCTACCCGCTTGGCGGCATGGGCCCATGTTCGCGCGCGCAGCGCGCGTCACGGCCTCGTGCTCGGAGATGCCCTCCGACGTCGCCACGCAGTTCGAGCACTTGTACAGCTTGAGCTGCCCCTCTTTACCCCTCCTCAGTTCGGGGTATTTCTCGTTGTCCTCCCTGGCCATCGAATAGCGACGCATCTCCGCACAGCTGAGCTCGTCCACGTACTCCACCACCATGATCTTCCAGTCGTCCAGCGCCGTGCAGCTCCGACACCAGCCCAGGCGGTGCGGCGGTGCCCAGTATGCGCCCATGCAGTGGACGTAACCCGCCTCAGCGTAGTCCTTCTCCGTCATCATCTCTACGTCTTCGAGCGCGGCTGGCGTGCCGTCGCTCGAATGGGGGGCCTGGCCGTAGTCGGCTTTGCTGCTGCGTCGGCGGCGGCGCTTGCCCCCACGGCCGCTGAGGGCCCCCGTGGTCGCAGCACTCGGGGCCTCGCTGGCGGCCCCGTCGTCCACGGCGCGCCCCCCGTCTGCCTCGCTGCGCGCCCCGCGGCCGCCACGGCCGCCCACAGCATGCCCCCTCAGCTGAAGGTTGTGGAGCGCGAGGGTGAGCGCGTCCAGCCCGCGCCGCTGCTCTGTGGCGAAGTCGGCATACGCGGCTGTCGCCGCCAGGGCGGCTGACGTCACTGGCACCACCGCCGATGCAGGCATCGCCGAGGCGCCATCGGAGGCGGCGGCAGTGGGGGCGGCCCCCGCACCGCCGCCTCCATCGGCGTCCTCAGCGGGGGTAGCTGATCCCGTGTGCACCGCAGGTGCCGTCCGAAAGGTCGCCGCCTCGGACACCATGTCGTACTCCTCGCCTTCGCTCTCCGACAAGCTTACCTGCTGGACAGGGCGCTGCATCGGTCTTGCTTTGGAGGTTGGTGCCTCCCCCGCGGCGCGCGTCTTTGCGGGCCACGGCATCGGCACAGGCTTCGAGAACTCGGGCGCCATCACTTGGCCGGGCGGATGGCACGAGAGGTGCAGCTCGAGAGAATGTGCGAGGCAGTTACTCACGAGCCAAACAGCTGACGGGGGGGGGGAGGGGAGGGGAAGAGGCTGCACACCGAACCAAAATGGGGCGGCCAACTGCCAGGGCGGGACAAAGGTGACACAGGAAGACGATGGGCTGAAGCCAGCGGGTCCAGATGCGTGGGACCCGTGCATTATGTTGGCGGAAAACTGCCTGACCCCCGTTCGGGGCCCTGGACGGGCAGGAGAGGGGGAGGGGGACGAGGAAACCACGTCGCGGGCGGGCGACAAAGCGGGCGGCGGGCAGCCGACGGCCCCAGGACCCGCGGGGGGGCCCGATCTTCAACGCCTCATGACGCCTCTTTAGCCAGCGGCCTTGGACAGGTGCTGTTGGTTGCATGAAGGCTCATCCCAGATGGGCAGCGGGACCACCTCATGCCAGAGATGACGAGCATCAGAGATGAGGCATGTCGAGACCAACATGCGCAAAGCAAGGAGGCAACACACCATGGCGTGCAGACCAAACATGACACTACAGAAGCGCGCTGTGTGCGCGACCTGGAGACTGAGCGTAACCTTGCACACTGCAGAGGTGGCAATTTTTTATGACCACTCAGGGCTGCGGGAAAAGGGGAAGGGGAGAGGAGGGTCAGTGCTCACATGCAAGTGGGGCGGGGCCACAGCTAGTCAAGACTGGACGCTCGGGGCGGCCCCTGCATCCAGTCTCGCTGCGTCCTCCGTCGCCAGGGCGACCTGCTCCGCAATTTGTCCCTGCAGGGCGATGGCTACTGCCGATCGCAGGGCTGCACGAGCCGCGGGCCGTTCGGCCTCAGCCAATTCCCCTACGGCACGGCGCAGCCACGTCTCCGCCTCTGCGCCCCAGCGGCCGTTGACATCTAGGACAAAGGGCACCAGGCCCGAAAATGGGCACCTACGGTGCTTCACTTTCTCTCTGCGCTGCAGGGCTGCCTGGCGCGGCCGCCCCGTCTGGGCCACTGCCACCTCGTCCACCAAGCTGATGTCGAGGCAAACTCGACCATGGATGCCTCGATGGTAGACCACGTCCAGTGTAGCCGCGCCTTGCTCCTCCGTGCACCACTCTGGGATGACCTGCCCCAGCAGGGCATGATGGCCCACCCCGCGCAGCCAGAGCGCCACGGCGTCTCGAATGGCATCGCGGCGTCGCGTCGGGCCGCCTCCCCTGGGGCAGTTGAGCGCATTAACGCCCCAAACGTCCACCGCGCGGCCGCACGTCGGGCCGTGCTGCGCCATCGCGCGGGCGGGCGCTGCTGGCCGGTTCAGGCACGTGCACTCGGACTGCAGCAGCGGCAGGTGCATGCGCCTCTTGGCAGCAATGCAGAACGCGTGGCCGGCGAGGGGCGAGACCCCCTCGAAATGATCCAACCAGGCGCCCGCTGAGCTGCCCGAGGCACTGTGCACCGCCGCCGCTGCCGTTACTGGCAGCGCGGCCGTGAACGTCTTGGCGACGTGGTCCCGCACGTACGTCTTCTGGTCCTTTCCCTTCCGCCCCTCCAGAAGGCCCTGCCAGCGGTCGCTCTGAGGGCGACGGCCGCCAGCCAGCCGCCCCTGCTCCTCGTCTGCTGCTGAGAGGGCACGGCCAAGGCCTGGCCACCTCCGAAAGAGGCCGATCGTTGTCGATTCTCGGAGCTCCTGGGCTGCCGCGTGAATCCCAGCTTCCCAGGATGCCAGGAAGGCGGCTGGGCCGCGCTGCTCAGCGCTGCCACAGCCCAGGCCTCCGTCGCTGACCACCATGAAGATCTGCTCTCTGGGGGCCGCCGCGACCCCGAGCAAGGCGTTGACGAAGGCGACCACTCCGTCATCCACCCTGCGGCTCCACGCCGCCGCGAGCGGGAGCGCCCGCTGGATGTGGACGCAGGCGCCCCTCGACCAGATCCGCATTAGCTGGAATGCGTCGAAGGCAGAGAGCCCATGTCTGCGTAGCGTCAGCAGCTCCTTGAAGTAGCGGTCCTGCTTCTGGAGGAAGGCTTCGCCGCAGGGGGGTGGCGCGGCGGCGCTCGGGGCGGCCCCGGCGCCGCCAGCCTGCCCGCGTCCTCCCTCATCGAGGTCCTCTGGGACGGCGAAGTCCGCGAGCGGGACGCCCCTCCAGTCGGTGTCCACGTCGTGGTTCGTGTAGGCCAGGGTGGACCCCGCCGCCTTGAGCTTCTGGACGCGGTACTGGGCGTACTCTGCAAACTCGGGCGGCAGGACAGCCTGGGCGTCGGGGGACCATATCTGGGCCTTGGACATCTCGAGCTTCATCCCGTGGGCTTCGACGCGGGCGCGCCACGCATCCAAGCCGCGGAACACGGCGGCCGCGGTGCCCACGAAGTACGTGTCGTCCAGGAAGGCTAAGCAGTCCCCTTCCATGCCCACCGCGCGCACAGCCATGCGGCCGATGCTGAGGGCACCCGCGGTACCGACCGCGTAGAAGCCTGGGCTCATCGGGCAGCCCTGGTCGAGGCCACGGATCTGGTCGACCAGCTGGGCGGGCTGCGACCCGCCCCCCGCCACGTGGCGCGTTCGGGCGGGGAGCCAGGCTTCCGCCAACGGGGCCAGCGCAGGCACCTTGCTGCGCACGGCCTCCTTCACCAGGTCGCGGGGGATGTTGCTGAACGCATCCCCGAGGTCCACCGCCACCACCCACTTGCCTGGGCTCGAGTTGGCCATCGTGCATAGGCGTCGGTGGAGTGCACCACATCCGCCCTTGGCCAGGCCGAACGGCTGGTCCCCCACCGCCGCCCGCATGTCCTTGCGGTGGACTCTGGCGGCACTGCGGCCCACCATGCGGCGGGTGACGTTTCCACGGCCCAGGACTCGCACATCCCCAGGAGTTGCCTTAGGGATGCCTGTGAGGCGCGCCGCCGTCATGGCGGCTAGCGCCTCGGGGGGGAGGCCCCCGATGGCCAATCGAGCCAGCGCGTTGGCCACCGCCTCTGCCCCATCCTCGTCGTGCTTGAGAGGGGCCCAGTGCTCGTAGCGCCCTCCTCCAGGCCCCGCCCCTCCACGGCGGGGGAAACAGCCAAACTGACGTTTGAGGTGGTTGGCCACACGGCGGTGGAGTTCCGCTGCGCCGTCGAGCTCGCGGGGGGCTGCGGCCGGCGGCATCGCCACGTCGGCCCCCGCCCCTGCCGCCCCTCTCCCTGGCCCACGCGGGGCGGCCCCAGTGCCAGGGAGAGGGCGCCACTCGCCTGGGCGAGGCGCCTCGGGCTGCTGGGTAGTGCTGAACTTCCTCACCACCGCCGCTGCGTCCGCCGTGTCCCCCTGGGGCCACACTGCCGCCGCCGCCCGAGACATCTCTCCCGCTCGTGCGAGCTCGGTGACACGGCGCACGCGGGCTGCGACGTGATCCTCGCGGCCCTTCGCGGTGACCGTGGTGCGCGTCTGGTCCTCCACGGAAAGCCAGGCGACATCCCACTGGCCGCCCTGGATCCACCGCGGGCGCCCCTGGAGGCGCCCCCGTCGCGTCGTCGGGGTCGGGGTCGCATTTTCGCTGAACAGCAGTCCGTCCAGCGAGAGGAACACCTTCCACAGCCTCGTCAATGTGCTCGACGGCTGAGCGCCGTTGCCCTGGCGGGCTCGCTCACTTGACAAGCGCAACCGCACCTCCACGTGGCTGACGGCTGCCGCCATGCTGTCGGGGATCATGGCTGTGGTGGGCGCCCCTTGGAGCAGGATGCGGCCCCACCCGATGGCATCCCACCAATCCAGGTTGACGAAGCCCACCTCGTGGTACGCGTCCTCGCTCGTCACCTGGTCGTCCAGGTAGTCGTCGTAGACGCCTGTCTCGAGTCCGCCATCCTCGCCTGCTTCCGCAGGAACGTCGAGTGGCGGTTGTAGGATGTCCGCCGTGGTCGGCACCGCTGCCTCGGCCGCCCCCAGAGGAGTCCCCCGCGCGCCTGGGCCGTACGCTCCTGGCGCGGCGGCGGCAGGGGGCCTCGGGGCTGCCCCAGTGCCCCCTGCCGCGCCATCTCCCTGGGTGGGAGGGGCGGGGGCCCGGCCTTCGACTGTCTCCAGCAGGGGCAGGATGGGGCCCCCTCGGGCCTCCAGGGCTGCCGCAAGGCGATCCCCGTCGCCCTCAGGGAGCTGAGTAAAGCCCACCATCGCCGTAGCTGGTGGTAGTGGGCCATCAACGCAGGCCATGTGGAACCACTTCCTGCCCGCGTGCGCCTGGGACCCCGCGGGAGGTGTCACGACGCCTGCCACGCGCCACTCGCCAGCCTCAAAACCTCCCATGCAGCGCGTGCAGTGAGCCTTCTTGCCACGGGCCGCCTGGGCGCTGACGCACCAACGGGTGATGCGTCCGCCCGTCATGCGGCGCCGCCTCTGAGATGGCTGGCCCTCGCTGTCACGCATGTGGACGTCGGTGTTGCCATCCACGGGGATGTCGGCTGCGTTCACGCCAGCCGACGCGGGAGCGGCCGCGGAGGCACACGGGGCGACCCCAGCACCTCCGCTGCCTCCCGCAGCTGCCAGCACTCCGCCTTCGCCTCGAGCCGCATCGGCGTTACTCCCAGCCACTCGAGCCCCCGCACCTGCGTCCGCAGCGCCGCCAGCGGCCGCCGCCATCCCAGGACGCCCCTTCAGGGCAAGGAAGAGTGCTCGTAACAATGAGGGCGCGAGAAAAGGAAGGGCGTCTGTCACCCGCGGTTTGGGGGCAGCAGTAGCCCCCCCGCCCACAAGCTCCCCAGAGCCTCGGGGGGACTACTACTACTACGACTACGACTACGACTACGACTACGACTACTACTACTACTACTACTACTACTACTACTACTACTACTACTACTACTACTACTACTACTACTACTACTACGACTACTACTACGACTACTACTACTACTACTACTACTACTACTACTACTACTACGACTACTACTACTACTACTTCTACTACTACTACTACTACTTGATGCTGGAAAGGCGCGAGCCCCAGCGCAACGCAGGTGACGACAGTCGCATGAATTCACAAAATGCGAGTCAAGTAACACGCTCGGCCATCCACGTCAGCTGTGAAACAACTGGAACGGCCGATCTCCAATCAGCATGGCCTGGTTGGCTATGTAGAGTCATGCAATGAATTCTGGCCCAGGGCGCTCAAAACTTGGGCCAGCCCTGCCAAGGGCGCCCGCGCCCCTGGAGGAGGGGGCGACCCCTCCATCACGAGCACTTCAGCCCACGATAGCATCACAAGCACAGCATAAGCAGTGCGAAGCGTGCAGATGCTAGTGGCCCGGCAGCAATGAACGCATGGATCTACCCCCGGGTTTGACACGATCCAGCCGAAATAGTCCACCACCACCGTGATCCCGGTGAGAATGCTGTCCACGCCCAGGAAGGTGATGAGGTTCGCCACTAGATCTTTGCTCACGTAAGAGTAGTCGAGCACCGTTGCATCATGAGAGACTGCTTGCAAGACTTGCGCTGCCTGAGACAGCAGCAACGCTGTGAGGATGGCCCCGCGGGCGACGTCAGTGGCGGCCAATACGCTGCGCCCTGCGACCGTGCGGCCGGCATGCCACAAGATCCTGAAATAGCCACACGTAGCGGCACCCGCAGGAATGGCCATCATCACGATATTTAGAATGGCGTAGTAGATAGTGTCCCAGTCGTGTCCGTTGCCCGCGCTCCTGCCGGCACACTCCCACCTCTCAAGCCTGGAGCAACAATCCGTGTGATAGTAGTATAGCTTGCAGCGCGCTTCAGGATTGGCTGAGGTCTTTTTGCGCTCACGCTCGCACCAATGGCTATACGAACCCGGAGGCAACTTAGTTGTGACAGCGATCGTGGTGGAGGTGGTCGTGTGACGGGGCGTAGTGGTGCTGGTCGTGGTGACGGTCGTCAGTGCACCAGGCGTGATACACGTGCCGCCGCTGTGCTTCTGAATGCCATGAACCAAGATCATGTCGATGGCCTTGGAGACACAGCCCGCCAAATCTTGCGTGCCACCAACCTCAATGCTTAGATAATCCTTGTGCACAGTGACAGTCCTGGAACCTCCCCAGAAAGTAGCACACGTGCCGACCAGCTGAGAGCAGATGACCCAATCCGCGTGCATCGCATGGACATTGACGCCGCACAAACCGCCTGACTCCACAAGTGAACAGCGCAGAGCGAGAGAATTGTCATCGGCGCTGCTGATGGTGCTGCTGGGCGTCGGGCTGCCGGCGAGGAACGTCGACTCAGCTGAATACTCGACGGCCGGCAGGGCGAAAGAGTCTGCCTGTGGCGTGCTCATCATGCGCTCCACCTCGCGCACCATGCCCCAGTGGAAGAGCGCAAACCACACGAGCACCAGCACGATCAAATAGCCCAAAGTCACGCCCACGCGCTGCATGATGCCCCAATCGAGCTCGTATGACGTGCGCGCGGGCACCGCCGGAGCGCGGCAAGTGGTGCGAATGCTGTAGGGCATGATACTACTACTACTACTACTACTACTACTACTACTACTACTACTACTACTACTACTACTACTACTACTACTACTACTACTTACTACTACTACTACTACTACTACTACTACTACTACTACTACTACTACTACTACTACTACTACTACTACTACTACTACTACTACTACTACTACTACTACGACTACTACTACTACTACTACTACTACTACTACTACTACTACTACTACTACTACTACTACTACTACTACTACTACTACTACTACTACTACTACTACTACTACTACTACTACTACTACTACTGCTACTACTACTACGACTACTACTACTACTACTACTACTACTACTACTACTACTACTACTACTACTACTACTACTACTACTACTACTACTACTACTACTACTACTACTACTACTACTACTACTACTACTACTACTACTACTACTACTACTACTACTACTACTACTACTACTACTACTACTACTACTACTCCTTATTCCTTATTAGAATATACTCCTACTCCCCCCTCAGGCCGGCAGATAGGGGCCCCATCCGGGTGGTCCCATCCTAACCTGTAAAAAACAATACAAAATTAACATTTTTCTTATTTTTTTCTCTCGACATGGACGTCCTGTCGTCCACGGCGATAATCCATTGCAAAAAATACTACAAAGAGCACACGCGCGCGTTCATGTCAGAATCCTACCGAACACCGTGTGTTTGCAAGCATTTCAACATAAAAACATCAAAAACCCAATGTTTTTTCACAAAAATTCTACAAATTTCCTGCCCGGGCTCTCTTGCTGAAATCATAGGAAAACCATAGGAATCTTAAGAATTCGGTCAAATCCAGCGATTTCACGTCATCGCGCGGTGCACTCGCGATGCTCTGTCATGCACCCAGGCCGCGAATCCTGTGCAAAAAATACCACGCGGGCGACATGCGCGCGCGTCGCCGCGAGCGCATGCTCAAATCCTTCTAGAGTCGTCGCCGTCATTGGCACCGTCGCATGGACGTCCTGTCGTCCACGTCGCAAAATGCATGGCAGGAATGGGACGCGGCGCACACCCCGCGCCCGCCCATCCAATCCGTCCCATTCTAATCTGCAAAAGACAATACACAGTTTTTGTTTTTCTTGTCAACATGGTCGTGCTGTCGTCACGTCGCAAAATGCGTGGCAGGAATGGGACGCGGCGCACACCCCGCGCGAAGGGGTGACATGTCGCTCTCGCCTCGGCGCCGCGCACCAACGTTTTTCCTCTCAGCATGGACGTCCTGTCGTCCACGTCGCAAAATGCTTGGCAGGAATGGGATGCGGCGCACACCCCGCGCCCGCCCATCCAAACCCCCCCGTTATAAAAAAAACAATACAAGTTGGGGCCTTCTGGACGCCTCCTAATGCAATCCCATGAATCGTATGGGCGCATGGGGTGTCCTGTCAGACCGTCGGGCTTCCTCCGGCCACCTCTGGCTTCCTGCGGTGTACCGGGCCATTCTCGACTCGTCTGGCAATGCGTGCGCGGCATTCAACACGCGCTCGCCAGTTCCCGTCGGCAACCGCCATCGCGGCCGCATCAGCTGTACCAAACCGGCTGGCCGGTGTGACTTCGGCCCCCAGTTGTGCCAGCTTTGCTTCTTATGTTGTGGGAGGGCGGGTGGGAATGGGCATGCCATGCTTGACTCGCTCGAGCTGGCTAGCTTGACTCCTACTCCTACTCCTACTCCTACTCCTATTCCTGTTCATCCTCCTCATTATCACTAGCACCATCACCATCACCACCACCATCACCATCACCATCATCCTGCTCCTCCTGAGTCCTCATCCTCCTCATCGTTCCCCGCCTCATCCTCATCAACCCTCAAGCTCCTCATGTGGTCCTCCCCGCCCTCCTCGAGGAGAGCGAGGACAAGAGGACGTCGGCTGAAGATGAGGATGGCAGAGGGCGGACGGCGGGAGGAAGGAAAGGAGGAGGAGGAGGAGGAGGAGGAGGAGGAGGAGAGCACAGGGAGGACGAGAGGGGAAGGAGCGAGGAGGAGGAAAGTATGAGAACAACCTATTCCTCCACCCTCCTTCCAGGGGCGGAGAGACCAGCACCCGGCCTTCACCTTCTTGGGATTCTTGGCGAGCAGACCCAGGGGGCCGTCGCCTCTGCAGCAAGTTGGCAGAACATGGGGCGGGAGGGCCGCGATCGCGGAGGGGAAGGATCGAACTCTCGTGTCGCTCCTGGCCATCTGTGAAGGCCCCCGGAGACCTCTCGGGACCTCAGGAGACCGGGAGAGGGTGGAGGGGAAGGGAGAGAGGGGTGCCGAAGGGAGGAGGCAGGGAGGGAGGAGCAAGAGAGAAAAGGGATGAGACAGAGGGCCAGGATGAGGTGGGAGGGGTCGGGAAAGATCGCCTGCGCCAGCTTTACTGCGCAGGCCTTCTCGATCATTCATCGAATTCTCGGTGGCCCCTCCGCACGGGGAAAGCTTGCACGCACGAGCCTCACGCGCAGCCTGTTAGGGTGAGCAGCTGGACCCTGTTCATGGACATCCGGGCAAATACGGCCGCACCTCAGCGGGCGCCGCCGTATCCACTGAGAGAGCGCAGAGAGCCAGCAGCAGAAATTTCACGGGCGAAGAACGGTATAAGATAAACGTTTTTCGCCGTCGGGGACACCTGCCCCAGGGCGGCTGTAAAGTTTATACCCTTACGGTGGCACCGTAGGGGTGTAAACTTTCCAGCCGCCCAAGGGGCAGGTGTCCCCGACGGCGAAACAATATTTTACACCGTTCTTCGCTCGCTGAGTAATGTCACGCTAGACTCACGAAAGGCCAGCCTCGCATGCCCAACAAGGGCAAGCCAGGAGTATGGGGCGTCCACTCGCCAGACAAGCAAGGCCCTCCCCCTGCCAAGCAATCCCTCCCCCCGCTCCCCCGCTCCCTGCTTCACCTCCACCTGCTCAGCCTTTTCGTCCTCCTCTTTCTCCTCCTCCTCCTCCTCCTCCGCCTCCTCCTCCTCCTCCTCCTTCTCCTCCTCCTCCTCCTCCTCTTCCGCCGCCTCCTCCTCCTCCGCCTCCTCCTCCTCCTGCTCCTCCTCCTCCTCCCCAAACGTGCCTTCGTCATCGCTATCGGCGTCACCGCTGCCACTGCCACCGCCGTCGCCGCCGTCACCGTCGATGTCGTCGTCGACTCCTGCCCACGCGCTGGTATCCTCAGCCCTGGGCGCCACCAAACCGCCCCCTTCTGCGACGACCCCCTCGTCGCCCTCCCGGAGGCCGGCAGGTGGTCCGAGGGCAGTCTGGAGCAAGAGTGCGCCACCGGTCTGCCGGCGTCCGTCCTGGCAGGGCCACTCCTGTGCCCAGGACTGGCGGACGCGCACGCCTGGCCCAGCCCGCACGGGGTACACGCCGATCGTGGACCATGGATTGGCCCTGAAAGAACCAGGCTTGGGTTGGGGTGGATACAGTCAACCTGTGTAGTAAGGATGCGCGACAAGGGTGCAAGGGCCCTGGACGCCCAGTTCGAAGCTGTTCGAGCGGGGCGCGGTCAACGAAAGTGGCGAAGGATGGACCGAGGAGGCAAGGATGCAAGGGTGTCCTGGGGAGTAGCTGGCGTCCTCCAATGGAGGGCAGGCAGAGGTGCCATGGTGTCTGTGTCTCCGCTCATCTCAGGGGCCAAGTTCTGGGGGGAAGAACGTGTAATCGAACAGACCGTTCCAGGGCCAAAAGAAACAGTCAGAACGTTGCTGAGTCATGGGGCTGAATTTGATGTAAGCATGGTCTGCTGAAGTAGTTGGTTTCTGTTGTTCATTGCCCTCTGGAGGGGTGTGGCCACCATGGAAGACATGACCAGTTCCCAAGGGAGGGGTTCGGCTGTCCCTATTGAGCATGAACAGCCTACGCCCCATCCCACACCTCTTCTTTACCCATGTTCCTCCTCCTGATCCTCCTCACGCTCCTCCATCTATGTATCACTATGATGATCATGATTCCCCCTCTTCTCAATATCCTCCCCTTTCTGTTCCGCCTCCTCCAATTCCATACTCCTCATTCTCCTCCTCCTCCTCCTCCTCCTCCTCCGCCACCACCTCCTCCTCCTCCTCCCTCGTCCCTCCTCCCTCCTCCCTCCTCCTCCTCCTCCTCCTCCTCTTCCTCCTCCTCCTCCTCCTCCTCCTCCTCCTCCTCCTCCTCCTCCTCCTCCTCCTCCTCCTCCTCCTCCTCCCAGCCAGTACCTCGAAAGGGGACCGGCCGCAGAGAGGAGGAAGCCTTCAGGAGGCCCAAGAAATCCGAAATCCGACCCCTTCCCCAAAACCCCCGACGTCACACTGTCCACATCGCTACCCCCCCTTGTAAGGCTTCGGGCTGCGCATGGGCAGCGCCCCCAGGCACTCCTGGCTGGCCGCCCCCCGAGCAGCCGAGGATAATCTCAACATCCTAACCTTCGGGCGCGAAGCGCCGCGAAGGCGTCGCCGAAAACAACGCCAAGGTGGTGAAACCGCCCCTGACTACTCGGAATGTCTCTGGGGGCCAGCCTGGGGTACTCGGAGGGCCTATTGGGGCCAGCTGGGACTACCTGGGGGGGGGCTGTGTGCGCAACCCGTATTCTTGCCGTCCCCCCTGGGGTCTAGACTCTTTTTTCTGGGACCGATCGGCTTTTCGTCCTGAACCGTTTTTGACCGCCCCGGTGCCGCGACGGCCGCGGACGCCGAGCGAGCCCAATAACCTGCCGTCGGCCCAATACGGGCCTCTTCCGCGGACTACATCAGCTCTGGCCAGCACATAAGCCGTCGAGCTCCAAAAGGCGCTGCTGGAAGAAAATGGAAGGAATCCATACTTGCATCATGAAAAAATAGGGGCGCCACCAGGCCAAGCATTGAATAGGCCTGGTCCAGGCGGTGACCAACGAGAGACCCAAGTCCATAACCCAATGCCTGGGGGCCCCACTGTGTGACCCGGGTGGGGACCCACCCAGGCGCTGCCCCGGACTTTGGAAAGACGAGGAGGACGGAGGAGGAGGACGGAGGGACGAGGGAGGGGCAAGAGGAGGAAGAGGAGGAAAAAGGCAGCAAAAGGAAGAGGAGGACGAGGGAGAGATGAGGGAAGAGGGACGAGGCAAGAGGAACGAAAGAGGAGGGACGTGGGAGGAGGGAGGGGGCGAGGGTGAGGTAGGAGGGGCGAAGGAGAAAGGAGGAGGGAAGAGGAGGGAAGAGGAGGGAGGAGGGAGAGATGGAGGTGGGAGGAAGGAGGAGGGAAGGGGGGGAAGGAGTGATGAGGGAAGGAAGGAAGGACGAGGGAAAAGGATGTTTTGACACGAACTGCCAAACATACACCAGGGTGGACGGCGCCTCCACCCGGGGAAAGTGCACCAAGGACGCGCGAGGTCAGAAACACAGCATCTCACGTCCTCCAGTGCCGCGTGGCAGGGAGAGCCTGCCAGCAGGAAACAATGAGACTCAAAGAGATGAGACAGCACCGCATCGGCGGGAGCCGCGTTGGGGGGAAGGGGCTCGCGAGTTCCTCTCGGAGCGCCCACGATGGCCCCTCCCCCACACGGATCGGCCCTCGGCTCGGACAAAGCGGCGGCCGCACGGCTGGAGTGCGGCGGCACGTGCGCAGAATTAGCGCCACGGAACGGGCTCAATGCTGAGCTCGGGTCTCGTGGGGCGACGGCCTCGACTGATACTATTGAGCTTGCAGGTCGCCCTCTCTGTCGGCGGTCGGCGCTGCTGGGCCAGGGCACATACCCCAGCGCCGCATGAGAATGGCACCGCAAGCAGGCTGCAATGAAGGAGCCACCCGAAACAGGTAACTAAAGAACCGAACTTCATACACCGATGCTTTCTTCCGGTCCCGCACTGAGATTCGCACAAGAAAACGGAGTATGGTGTATACGGCATCCTGGTGTATACATGTTTTGTTGCTTCCTCGGGAAAACGGTGAAAAAAATATACACCACACCACCCCGACGTCGTCCCCGACCCTAAAAAAAGTCCTGGGCTTCAAACATCGTCCGTCACTGGTAATGTGTATGCTCCAGTTTCCGAGCAACGGCACAGCACCATGGCCGAACGCACGAAGGGCCGTCAAGCTTAGAAAAATCCACGCTGGAGCCTCCAGCAGGCGGCGCACGGCAACAGCATTTACGCGAGATGAGGCAATGCTGGCAACGCCAGAAAGAAACACACGTCCCCGCACCATCCGTGCGGCTCTGTCGGAGGCACGGGCGAGACTGGTGGCGGAACATACGGACAGTCGGTCGGGTCGAGCGGTGGCCAAAGAGGGAGCAGCCTCGCAGCCAACTTGCATACTGGCTTGGAGACCTTGATTCACCAAAACAGAGGAGACAGGTCTGCGTCCGACGGTGAAGGGCGGCCCCGAGCTTCGCGGCCCTGTCGGCCATGTCGTTCCCGAGGCGCTACCAACGCTACTCGGGTGAAATGCCCGCCTCCTGCGGGCCTTCGTGAGCTTCGACTCTGACGACCAACTGGACGGACGACGCTCCGAGACGACTCACCATCATCAGCCCAGCGAACGGCCGCCTGTAGCTTACTTGTGCAGCCTTACATTATCCCCAGCGCATGCGAAAAATCACAATCGCACAATCGCTAAACAATGTCGAGCACGGCTGCTCATCCTGGCGGGCAGAGCTCCCGCGGCCCAAGCCGTCAGTCGCAGCAGTCGAGGCCGATGGACCGCCACAGTCCATGAGCTGGATGCCGCCACGAGCACGGGCCGCGCATTCAGCACACTGCGAGGTCTGAAGAGAAGGAGCGTGGACGAGCCCGTAGAGGCAGCACAACCTATCGCCCGAGACGCCGACCGAAACGAGCCCGTAGCCAGCACGAGGCAACTCGGCGATCTCGGAACGGAAGCAAATGCCGTCCAAGAAAATCTGGCCCGAGATCGCGCCACTGTCCTGGAGGGGCTCAGCCCAATCACACACAGCCTGAAAGCCTTCGTCGCCTTCCATGGACGGCCGAGGAAACACGTCCCCAGGATGAGGAAACAGGCCCCTAGAGAAAAGCAAAACCACCTCGAGGTCGGAGAGATCCGCGGTAGCGGTTTCGTCAATAAAACTCTGATCAACCGTCTCCTCCCTGATGGAGGCAACGGCTGGGCAACGCCACACGCGGAGAAACTCACTCCGTGTCGCAGCAGAGGCGGAGAAGGAGGGCCCCGAATTGAATGAGCAGGTTCGGGCACGCGGATCAGAAAGCAAGTGTTCACAGAAGTCACATGTAAAATAATTCCATTGGCAACGCCGGGAAGGAGCAGCCGCAGACGGCGGGAACGCGGCTCCTCACTGGGGGATCGACGACACGAAGCGAGGCTGGGATCAGCGTGGCAGCGGGCAGAGGAAGTCAACGCCCAGTCTGACAAACAAGACACGGCGCGAGGAGAGGTCCGAGCACGAGAGAACAAGACTGCCTTCCATCCTATCGGGTAGACGTAACGTAAGACTCGGGTTCCAGGGACTCGGGCTGGCCTGAGGGGGCCATCATGAAAACGACGAGACCCATCATGAAATTTGACGCGCTCTGCAAACATCCCACGAAAACTGGACCGTAAAGATCCAGGACGCGCTCGAGTCTTGCGCTTCCCCGACCCCACAAGGGCGACGCACTCAACGTGCCACGATCAGACGACATGGCGCCACTGGCCCCGCCTTTCCGAGCTTCGCCCAGCGTCAGATAAGGACACGCCACCGCGGTCGTGGCGCCCCGAGAAGCAGCCCGAGGGGCATCCCTCCCCCGGCGTGACCTCTCGGAGCGGCGAGCGAGAGGGGGAAAGCGAGGGGGAGAAGGCCTCCTCAGAAGGCGGCGGGAACTCTCAAACAGGGCCGAACCTGAACGGTGTCTTCGTTTTCGTCTTGCTTTCGGTCTCCCTCGTTCTGTCTTCGATCCACCTCTACCGCATAACGAAGCCGAAACGAAAACGGCCCACGAGATCGCCAAAACACCGTTCGGGCCCAGCCCTGCTCTCAGAGCCCTCGCGCCACTCGAGCTCCCTGTGGCGCCAGGGAGGGCGCAGAGGGTGCCTCTCGGCAGGCCGGGGGGACTCCCGAGCCCTCCGAGAAGGCCCGGCCCTACAAAAGTTGAGGATGTCTCGAGCAAAACGCTTGTTGTTCAGAATTTGTCGAGCATGTCTCGAGCGAAACGCTTGTTTTGTGCCTCTCCTGGGGACCTGAATTCAGAGGATCTCTCAAGTGACATGCTTGCTTTCACGTGCCCAGGTCCCTCGCCCCCACGCGCTCCCGGGCGGGGAGACTCCTGGCCGCGGGGAGCACGTGCAAAAAGGGTGCCCCGCGGGACCGCCCACCGGGCGACCCGCCCACCCCCGCGCACACGCCCCAGTGCATAGGGTGCCCTGGCCGTGGATCGGGCTGGGCGAAGGGAGGGGGGGGATAGCAACAGGGGGGGAGGGGGGGTTTGAGAATCCGCTCACGTGGCCGACTTTCCCGGCGCCTCCCGGCGCCGGAGGCGGCCATGCATCGAGGAAGGGGCCCCTCGGTGGGGCCGAGACCAGCTGCATACCGCAAATTTCGTACCCCCCCTTTCCCTATCCCCCCTTTCGTCCGGCCCGAGTGGAGAGGGCGGGTGGGCAAAAACAAGTCTTCGACGATGCGCAAGAGTCTCTGCCCCGTCCGCTCCCGCTGGACATCGTGATCGCCCACGACCCTCGGACAGGCACAAGCGGGGTGATGATCAGGCTGCAATCCAGACATCGACCTAAACACTGTTGATCGTTTTCGTGTCGATCTCTTTTTCCGTCGTTTTGTCTTCAATCCGCCTTCGCTGCAAAACGACATCGAAACGGGAACGGACAACGGAATCACCAAAACACCGTTTAGGTCGAGCCCTGCTGCAGTCCGCCTGTTTACCCGGGAAGGGGGCCCAGTGGCACAAGTGCCGAAGAAGGAGGGAGGAGGTGATGATGATGCGACGCTCGGCTTCGCTGTCTTGCGTGCTCGTCCTTAGAGGAAGGACCGGCGGGTGGCGCATTGGACCTCACGAGGATCCACCACTTACACCACCACCAGCCTAACCTCCGAAATTGAAAGATCGGGGCCCTTGACCCGTTGGGCTCCCCGAAGAAAGGAGGAGGAGGGGGGAGGGAGGAGGGAAAGAGGAGAGGCGGAGGAGGAGAGGGACGAGGGAGGGACGCTGACTCCGACTCTGAGTTCTGCCGGTGGCGAGGCCCGCACGCGAGGAGCCCCAGGTCCTCAGAGAGAAGACGACGACGACGACGACGACGACGACGACGACGACACGACAGGAGGGAGGAGGGCGGAGGAGGAGGAGCAGGAGAAGAAGCAGGAGGAGGAGGACGGGAAGAGGAGGGAGCAGGAGCAGGAGGAGGAGGACGGGAGGACAGGCGGACAGGCGGACAGGAGGAGGAGGAGGAGGAGGAGGAGGAGGAGGGTAAGAAGAGGGACACGGTGTGCAGCCACCCCCGCGTGCACGAGGGCGTCCCAGCTCCGCCGTCGTGATTTCCGCGTAGCGCCAGGAGGTCGGGAGGAGGTCGGGGGGGAGGGGAGAGTCCTGGGCCGCGGGTGGCCTGGCTCGACGTGGTCCGCTAGCGAGATCGGTAGGGACTTGGACCTCCCCGGGAAGTCGCCGCCGCCTGCGGGCTCGAGGCGGAGGCGAGGAGGATGGGGGGCAGGAGGGGGGGAGGCTGCAGCTCGAGGCAAGCTGAGAATGCCATCATCACGACAGGCTCGTGTCGTACCTGCTTCGGCGTTGGTGTATGACGCCGCGGGGGTCGCACAACTTTGAACGATCGGCCGATTCCGAGAAATAAAAACGTTCAACATCGATCGACTCTGGGTCGCCAGCGGCGTTCAACCTGAGCGCCCGTGGCGGGGTCGCTACCGGTCGAGACGACGCGGACCTATCACACCTGTCAAAAGAGGTTTCAAGGCGCTGACCCGTCCCCGCAGAGTGCTTGCTCCTTCCACATGTTCCGATCGACCTGATCAAGATGGAGAGTCGCTCTAAGATCCTGGCATGCAGCAAGCATTGTTTGGGCGGAAGAGGGGGAGGAGGATGGGGGTGGAGGAGGAAGAGGACGAGAAGCGGGAGGAGGAGAGATGGGAGGGAGGGGGGATGAGGGGCAGGGGCAACCAGGGAAGGGAGGAGGGAGGGGGGGAAGGGGGGAGGTGGCAGGGAGGGGGGGAGGGAGAGGAAGGCGGTATAGGGAGGGGGGAGGGGGGAACGGGGGGGGGGGAAAGGTCCGGAAGGGGGGGGAAGTGGAGGTGAGGGGGGGGAAAGGGGGGGATGGGGGAGAAGAGGGGGCAAAGGGGGGGGGACAAGGGGGGGCAAGGGGGGGAAGGGGGGGGGGGGGAGATGGGGAAAGAGGAAAGGGGGGAGGGAAAGGGGGGAGGAAATGCACAGCGCGCACTGAGCATTCAGCACTAAGGAAGCATGGAGCATTGCGCGCACGCGCGGTGATGTCCACGCGCAGTGTCAACAGGGTACGCGCGCAGCTTTGGACTGGCCTGTGTATTGTTCCAGGGCAGGGGAAGAAACATCAGAAAAATGGAGCGCAGAGGGAAATACTGGCCACTAGTCACGTGCGTTCCGAGCACATCGTACAAACATGTTGGAGTGTATCAGCACCCAGGCTGCACGGCCCAAAAGCACTCGCCAGTGAGCACATACTGTAAAACGTCTCGGCATGCGTGTCGCCCCTGGAGTGCAGACGCACACACACACAATAGTATGCTTGGATGATGCCGAGAGGATGCCGCGCGGGCCTTCGCCAGGAGGCTGCACCTTCTTGCGAACATTCCTGTGCTCTTTTCTGAGCACAGTCATGATCTCCAGGGTGTTCTTCTTCCAGTCCTCCCCGCGGGTGAAGGGGGGAGGACGACGACGCCTCCCTCCTCCAGCCTCCTGCCAGCCAGAGGTCGCTCAGAATCGGCACGCAGTCGCCCGGAGCAATGCCCTGATCAACTCCTCGAGCCGCGTCAAGCCGTGCCCCTCCCCCCCTCGGGACCCGAGAGGAAAAAGGACGACTGGTACGGCGTCGGCTTGCGCCCAGACAGCCCTGCCCAGGTAGCCCGGCCTCAACCGGGCCCCCGAGTAGCCCAGGGCTGGCTCAACCGACCCTGGAACGCGTAGCGCCCCAGGGGCGCCGCCCGAGGCGGCGCAGGGAGCGTTGAGACCGCCCAGGGCTACTCGGGGGGCCCTGTGCGCAACCCAAAGCCTCACCAGCAATCTACAACATCCAAGAGGGAGGCGTCCAAGAGGGGTTCGCAAATCATCGCCAGAAGCATGTGCGCGGACGAGGGGGGGACCAGGGGACGCACTGAAAGAAGAACAGGGGGCCATGGAATCCAGGGCCATCATGGCCAGAGCCATGAGACCCACGCCCCCAGTCATCACCCCCCTCAAGTAGAGGACGAAACAACTGCATAAATATCAACTTTTGGAGCTGTGCGCGGATCTCTTGGATTGGCGCTGACACCCCTTGCTGGCGCGCGGAGCGCGCCAGGCGCGGCGCCGGAGGCGCCGCCAGGGGTTTCCAGCGCAAATCCGAAAAATCTGCGCGGATTGTCGAAAATTGATGTTCGTGTCATGTTCTCTTCTTAGACGGCAGAAGGACGGCGACGAGAGGGAAGAGGACAAGGGCTGGACTGGATCGGGTCGGACCAGGGGAGTGATCGTACAGCCAACACTGCTAGTCAGGTTGCGCAGTGGGGCGCGGCCGGCGAAAGCTGTCAAGCATGGGCCGAGGGGAGGGGATGCCGAGGCAACCTCGGAGAATCGCCGATCCTCCTTGCCAGCAGTGCCGACTGCGGTGTCGGCTCGGCTCCTCGATTGGGAGGCAACTACTGGGAGGTGCTCGCCGGAAAGATGAAAGAGGCTTAAGCCCCATTGGGGGGCTGCTATGCCGGAGTGGGCCTCGGATGAAACCGGGTGAAGCGGGACTGAGCGGGATGGAGCCGGATGAAGCGGGATTACAGTCGGGGCCTTGACCTAAGGAACCCAAAATAAGGAAAGAGACCCCTTTTTTTCCACAAGTTTAACTTCGATTTCCGATCGAAAACATAAGGAAAACCTGAGGCAAGCTGCGAAACACTCCAGGAACGCGGAGCCCCTCCCCAACGAAGAGGGTTCCTTCTTCAGGGCCCCGACTGTACGCCGGACTCTGGCCCCGGGCACAAACATAATCCGACCTCCCAGGAGCTGCCTCCGAACCTCGCGGCCAGCTGCGAGGCGCGCGGCTCGCCCGCGCCAGGAGGAGGAGGAGGAGGAAGAGGAGGAGGAGGAGGAGAGGAGGAGGACGAGGAGGAGGGGGGGGGAGGGGGAGGGGGAGGGGGAGGAGGGGAGGAGGGAGGAGGAGGAGGAGGAGGAGGAAGGAGGAGAGGAGGAGGGGCGACGAGGAGGTGGAGGAGGAGGCGGAGGAGGGGGAGGAGGAGGAGGAGAGGTAGGAGGGGAGGAGGAGGACCGCGAACACGTTTTCTCGCGGGTGGGGCCGCTCCCATGGGCGTGGCGGGGCTCGGCGGGCGCGGCGGGCTCGCGGCGAGGAGGGCGCGGCGAGGAGGGCTGGCGCGAGAAGGGGAGGTGGGGCCGCTTGGCTTCTCCAGCCTCCTCCTCCTCCTCCCCCTCCTCCTCCTCCTCCTCCTCCTCCTCCTCCTCCTCCTCCTCCTCCCTCCTCCTCCTCCTCCTCCTCCTCCCTCCTCCTCCTCCTCCTCCCCTCCTCCCTCCCCCCTCCTCCCTGCTCCTCCTCCTCCTCCTCCTCCTCCCCTCCTCCCCCTCCTCCTCCTCCCTCCTCCTCCTCCTCCTCCTCCTCCTCCTCCTCCTCCTCCTCCTCCTCCTCCTCCTCCTCCCCCTCCTCCTCCTCCCGGCGCGAGAATGGGAGAATGGGAGCTAAGACGCGAAGCCAGGACGAGGGCAAAGTTGGGCGAGTATGAGTCGAGAGTCTCTGGGATCCAGCAGCTGCGGTCCTCTCGGAGCCTCCTGGAGCGCTCTGGGAGCGTTCTGGAAGGCTCCGGAAAGGATGTATCTTCGTTCTGGCCCCGTCCGAACGATCAGAGGACTACTGGGCCCGATGAGAGGTTCTCTGAGCAAGATTGGGCCCAGGGTTGAGCCAGACGAAGTCGGGGATCGAGCCAGATGCGGGATTGAGCGGGGCTATGCCGGATTAGGCCAGTGTTCGACGCCGAATATACCAGCGCCGATGCTGAAGTTCACCTCTCAAGAGTTGAATCCGAATGGAGATGGAGGATCTGGATGTGGAGCATGAGAAGAGAGAGAGATGGATAACCATCGCGAGCGCTTCGCGCGCACTCAGGTTCTAGCAGGCCCCAGGACTTGACGAATTCACTGCTCCACTGAAGTAGTGGACCACAGTACAAGCATGCCAATCTGCATTCCGAAAGGCCTTCGAGGAAAATGGTTGTGTAGGGGGGCGGAGGCCGTATGAATCGGGTTCCCAGAAGGCCTTCTGGGAGCATGGTTTTGGGGGCGTCTTGGGGAGCCTGTTGGGGCGTGCCGTCGTCGTCGTCGTAATGTCGTCGTCGCCTAATTATTGGGGCGCGCCGTCGTCGTCGTCGTCGTCGTCGTCGTCGTCGTCGTCGTCGTCGTCGTCGTCGTCGTCGTCGTCGTCGTCGTCGTCGTCGTCGTCGTCGTCGTCGTCGTCGTCGTCGTCGCGTCGTCGTCGTCATGGTCGTCGTCGTCGTCGTCGTCGTCGTCGTCGTCGTCGTCGTCGTCGTCGTGGTCGTCGTCGTCGTCGTTTCGTCGTCGTCGTCGTCGGTTCAAGAGGGCACTTGGGGCAACTTTGTGCGAAACCATCTGCGGAGGGCCGCGAGAAGGCGATCAGTTTCATGTTCCCAATCAACTTCCCAGACAGCTCTCCTGTAGCATGATGGTACTTCGAAGCATCCGGAGACTCGCGGGCCCATGATGAACCATGTCCCCGGAAGGCTTTCTGGAGACATGGTTTGTTGGGGTGTGTTGGGGGGTCTCTTGGGCGTTCCCTGGGGGCCCCTTGGGGGCCTCCAGAAACTCTCGGGCCCATGATGAACCATGTCCCCGGAAGGTTTTCTGGGGACATGATTTCTTGGGGTGTGTTGGGGAGCCTCTTGGGCGCTCCCTGGGAGCCTCTTGGGGGTCTCGTGGGGCTTCTTGGAGGCCTCTTGGGCTACTCACGGGGCTTCGTGGGAGCCTCGTGGTGGCCTCCGGGGGCCTACAGGCGGCCTCTAGGGCCAAAGACCTCGAAATATTGGTTGGCGGTCCCCCTCTGGGCCCTCTCTTGGGGAGCTCTTGGGGCATAGTTGGGTTTATCTGGGGAGCCTCCTGGGCCGTCTTGGGGCCCTCTTCGGGGCCTCGTGGCCCGTCTTGGAGCGAACTGAAGGGCCTCCGAGCGAGGCCGTGAGGGAGCGCTGGGAAGAGGGGAAAGCGAGAACGCCTAAATCCTTCAAAAACCATCAGCAAAACTAGTGTAACTTGCCTCCTAGGGCCCTCTTGGGGAGCCTCTTGAGTCCGTCCTGGAGCATGTTGGAGTCCTCGTCGGCCGTCTTGAGGGCAGCTTGGGCGTCTTCGGAGCCTCTTGGGACCGTCTAGGGCCCTCTCGGGACCTCCATTAGCCTGTCGTGGCTTGCTTCGGGGCGGGCCCGGGCCGCCTCGGGACCCCTCTGAGCCTTCTCTTGGCGCGCTCTTGGGGCATAGTTGGGTTGTCTGGGGAGCATCCTGGGCCGTCTTGGGGCCCTCGTCGAGGCCTCATGGGCCTTCTTGGAGCGATCTGAAGGGTCTCCGAGGCCGTGAAGGGAGCGCTGGAAAGCGGGAAAAGCAAGAACGCCAAAATCCGAAACACTCGGAAAACGAATGAAACTTGCCTTCCAGGGCCCTCTTGGGGAGCCTCTTGAGTCCGTCTTGGAGCGTGTTGGAGTCCTCGTCGGCTGTCTTGAGGGCATCTTGGGCGTCTTCGGAGCCTCTTGGGACCGTCTAGGGCCCTCTCGGGACCCCCACTAGCCTGTCGTGGCCTGCTTCGTGGCGGGCTCGGGCCGCCTCGGGAGCTCCGGACCCCCCCCGCAACCCTTGGTGGGCACCGATGGGGGGAACAGGCAGCGGCCCGCCCCCCCTCCCGGGCCTACTCCGAGATAGAGAATCATGTTCCCGATTCCCGGGAAGCTTTCGGGGAGCATGATTTGTTCGGCTCTCTAACGGGGGGGCCTCTGGGGGCTTACCGAGGGGCGCCTTTTGGCCTTGTCGGCAAGCCTATTGGAAACATGTTTCGGGCGGTGGGCGGAAGCCCAAGGAATCATGTTCCCGGAAAGCTATCTGGGAAATACGATTTACCGAAGTGTCTCAGGGGCCCGCAGGGGGCTTCCCTGCGGGCCCCTTAAGGGGCCTATTGGAGCTTTCGGAGAGGCTTTTGGGAGCCTCACGGGGCTTCTTGGGAGCCTCTTGATGGCCTCCGGGGGCGTCCTAGGAGCCTCTCAGGCCGGAGACCTCGAAATGTCGCGCTCTTCGGGCCCTCTTGGGTCGCTCTTGGGGCTCTCGTGGGGCGCTCTCGAGGCCCTCTTGACTTATCTGGGGAGCCTCCTGGGCCGTCTCTGGGCTTTCTTGGGAGCCTCTTCGGCCGTCTTGGAGCGATCTGAAGGGCCTCTGACGCGGTCCGGGACCGTGGGGAGGCGGAACATGGGAGAGCGCAAGAATGCTTCAAGAACCATTGGAAAGTCTATAATTTTCGGCTTCTGGGGTCCTTTGGAGGGGCCTCTGGAGGCGCTCTTGGAGCGTTTTGGCGGCGTCGTCGGCCGTCCTGAGGCCATCTTCGGCGTGTCCCGGGCCTCTGGGGGCTATCTTTGGGCGTCCTGGGAACCTGGAAATCATGTTCCTGGAGAAGCTTCCGGGAACATGATTTCGAACGAGGCCCTCTTGGGCCTCCTGGAGACCGTCTTGGGGGCCTCCTGGGCCGGCTTTGGGGCCTCTTGGGCCGTCTTGTCTTGGGAGGTTCCGTCAGCCCCACAGGACGACCCTTTTGGGCCGTCTTGGCTCTTGGGCTGTCTTGGGGCTCCTCGGGGGCGTCTGGGACCCTGCGAAGGCGAAGCAAGCGAGTATGCTGAAAATGCACGTTTTACTAAAGGGAACGGGCTGATTTTTGCCTCTTGAAGGCCCTCTTGGGGCCCTCTTCGGCCATCTTCAAGCCATCTCGGGCCCTCTGGGGCCTCGCTGAGGCTGTCTTGTGGGCCTCTTGGGCGTCCTGGGAACCCGGAAATCATGTTCCCGGAGAGGCTTCCGGGAACATGATTTCGAACGAGTCCCTCTTGGGCCTCCCTGAGGCCGTCTTGGGGGCCTCCTGGGCCGGCTTCGGGGCCTCTTGGGCTGTCTTGGGGGGTTCCGTGAGCCCCACGGGACGGTCTTTTTCGGCCGTCTTGGGCCCTCTTCGGTCTCTCTTGGGCTGTCTTGGGGCTCCGCGGGGGCGTCTGGGGCACTCTGAAGACGAAGCCGGCGAGTATGCTGAAACTGCACGTTTTACAAAGGAAATGGGCGGATGTTTGCCTCTTGAAGGCCCTCTCGGGGCTCTCTTCGGCCATCTTCAAGCCATCTCGGGCCCTCTGGGGCCTCGCTGAGGCTGTCCTGGGGACCAGTAGGGGGCCCTGGGAGCCCGGAAGTCATGTTCCAGGAGAGGCTTCCGGGAACATGATTTCGAGCGGGGCCCTCTTGGGCCTCCCTGAGGCCGCCTTGGGGGCCTCCTGGGCCGGCTTCGGGGCCTCTTGGGCCGTCTGGGGGGGGGTCCGTGAGCCCCACAGGCCGACCCTTTTGGGCCGTCTGGGGACCTCTTGGGTCTCTCTTGGGCTGTCTTGGGGCTCCTCGGGGGCGTCTGGGGCACTGCGAAGACGAAGCAAGCGAGTATGCTGAAAATGCACGTTTTACTAAGGAATGGGCCGATGCTTGCCTCTTGAAGGCCCTCTCGGGGCTCTCTTCGGCCATCTTCAAGCCATCTCGGGCCCTCTGGGGCCTCGCTGAGGCTGTCTTGTGGGCCTCTTGGGCGTCATCGGAACGCGGAAGTCATGTTCCAGGAGAGGCTTCCGGGAACATGATTTCGAACGAGTCCCTCTTGGGCCTCCCTGAGGCCGTCTTGGGGGCCTCCTGGGCCGGCTTCGGGGCCTCTTGGGCCGTCTCGGGGGGCTCCTTGAGCGCCACAGGACGGCGACCCTTTGGGCCGTCTGGGGCCCTCTTGGGTCTCGCTTGGGCTGCCTTGGGGCTCCGCGGGGGCCTGGGGCACTGTAAAGACGAAGCCAGCGAGTATGCTGAAAATGTACGTTTTGAAAAGGAAATGGGCAGATGTGTGCCTCTTGAAGGCCCTCTTGAGGCCCTCACGGGCCCTCTTGGGGCGCTCTTGGGCGTCTGCGGGGCAGGTTTTCTTGACCATCTGTACAGCCCGCATGGCCTGTCGTGGGCAATTTGGAAGCGGCCTGGGGAAGTCCTGGGGGGTCTGCAAATGTTCGGGGGGGCGGCCATGGGGGATGACGGCACCGATTTTGCCCCCCCCCCCCCCCCCCCCCGGCTTACTCAGAGAGAGAGATAAATATATATATATATATATATATATATATAGTCGCCACCGTGCCCTGAGGCACGAGTTGGAGTGTCCTCCGGTCCTTGACCGAACCCGTTAAGCCTCAGCGCTCAATCCTCAGAATTATTTATGGCGCCCGGACCCCTTAGCTCTGAAATCTCTCGGGGCTTGGCGCGTGCATTCTGGGACCCGTCGCGGCTTGTCGCGAGGTTTGTTGAGGCCAAAGGGAGCCCCAAGACGGCCAAGAGAGCCCCAAGAGGCCCCCAAGACAGTCCAAGAGGGCCCCGAATCGCCGCACAGTCGGTCCCAGACGCCCATGATGGCCCCAAGATGCAGCAAGAAGCCTTCGAGACGCCCCAAGACGAGGCCAAAAAAGCCTTCCCACGAGGGCCCCGAAGAGGCCGAAATCGGCAGACGACTTGGGGTTCATCGGCGTGTGAGATGCTTCCCCCTCCCTAAACCCTCCCCGGGAGCCCCGTCTGGTCGATCGCAGGAGGGGATCCCTGGGGAACCGCTGGAACGCGCCACGGGGGGAAAGAGGGCCCCAAAACAGGCCAAGAGAGCACCAAGAGGCCCTGCGGACGGTCCACGAGGGTCACGAGCCGCCGAAAGCCCCAACACGGCCCAATCGGCCCCTAAGAGGGCTCTCAGACGACCCAAGAGGGCCCCAAGACCGCCCAAGAAACCTCCAAGACGGCCCAGTTGGGCCCCAGGACAACCCCAAGAGGGGGCCCAGAGGGAAACCCAGACGGACATTTCGAGCCTTCGACCCCAAGACGCTCCCCGGTCGCCCCAAGAAACCCCCAACAGGCCCCCGGGGAGCTCCAATAAGGTCCCAAACAGGCCCCAAGAGGTCCCAGGAGGCCCCAAGAGGTTCAAAAACCGCCCCCCAAAAGCCACCGAGACGCCTCCCGCGAGACACGATCTGCCATCCGGCCTCAGACCAGCAGCTAAGGCACCGGGACGGGACGTACCCAAGGCCATTGAATCAACATTCTTTGGGTATTTCGACAGATCCCCGCCGTCTGTAAACGTGGGTTCTCGCCCGTTTCCCCTTGCGTGGCGAACAATGAATGTCTGCCGCAGAAATCACTACTGCCGGTACGTGCGGTGCCGCGCTTGTCAGGGGCCCAGGGAGAATTCTTCGCGAGCACGCGGTAGTCTGTCCAAGAAGGCCAGAGCACGCCCCACATCTCGCCCCACGACGCCTACGACGCCCACGTTTCCCCATGCGCGCACGGCGAACACTGAGAATGTCAGCCGCAAGAATCGCTACTGGCGGTGCGGGCGGTGCCGCAATTGCCGGGGGCCCCGGGGCACACATTTCGAGCCATCGGCCCCAAAGGCCCCTAAGTAGCCTCCACGAAGCTCCCCTCGGAGACTCCCATAAAGCGCCCCCAAAAGCACCAAGAAGCATTCAAATGGCGCCCAAAAGGCCCTCAGGAGCAACACACCACAACCGCCAGTCCCGCTAGGAGTCGGCGATGTGGCACAAGCCCAAGAATCATTGATTTTCCATGGGTGTTTCACTGTGTTGGGGGTTTCCCCAAGAGACCCCCAAGACCCCCCCAAGACGGCCCCAGAGGCCCTCAAGAGGGCCCCAAGACGGCCCAGTAGGGGCCCAAGACGGCCCCAAGAGGGGGAACACGAACAGAAAACTTTAGCCTTCCGCCCCAAGAGGCACCTAGGAGGCCCCTAAGAGGCCCCCTCAGAGGCCCCAAGCCCCCCAAGAGGCCTCCACGAGGCCCCAAGATGCCCCCAAGAGGCCCAGAGCCCAAAGTCGGCCCCAAGAGGGCGCAAAACCGCCTCCAGGAGGCCCCCGAGAGGCCTCGACGAGATCCCATCGAACATCCAAAAGGTCTCAGACCCACAACCCAGGCACGGTGGAGGGATGAGCCGAAGGCCGATAGATATAGATCTAAAACGAGGAACAGGCTGGCCCGTTCAAGTTCTGGCGACTTCGAAAGCAAGGCGCCTCCCCCACCCTCCAGTTTCTGGTCCCCGGTATCCTTCCCCTCCCCGGTCCCAAAACGACGCTTTCGCTCTTCCCCCCCGAAAGATATCCTCCACCTCCCCATTCCCTTCCCATTCGCTAGGTCCTCCACCCCCATTCCCTCTCCCCATCTTCGCATTTGAACCAAATGAATACCCGAGGACGTCGTTGGGGCATCCCGCTCCCTCTCCGCGTATTCTCTCATATACCGGACGACCAAAGTTGTTGCTAGTCTGCGCGTTGTACAATATCATTGTCTTCAGAGTTGCAAAATTCGGCGGCGAGCGAGGGTGGGAAGTGCGAAGGAGAAGGCCTTCTCAGAAGGCGGCGGCACTTCTCAGAAGCCCTCGCGCCTTCTGAGAAATCGTCTGTGTCTTCGGGGAAGGCTCAGAAAGCTTCCGCCCCTTCTCACTTCCCCCCCCAAAAAAACTCGCCGCCGATCTTCTGCTTTTGCAATCCGTTTGTTTCCAGAGTTGCAAACTGGTGTTCACACTGCAGCGTGGGCCTCATGTTCGGATCGGAGCTCTGCTCCTGCCGTTCAGAACGGCGCTCTCGCCCGCACGAGGGCCATGTTTCTGGATCCGAGTCCATTTTCATCGTTGTCGCCCCCCTCGTTTCCCTTCCTCCGCCTTCAACTGGTCCTCCTGCTCCTCCCGCTTACTCCACTTCAGCTCCTGCTGCTGTTCGTCATCGTCCCCATCCTTCCCCTCGTCCTCCTGCTGGTCCTCCTGATCATCCGCCGCCTCCTCGTCCTCCCCCTCCTTATCTTCCTCCACCTCCTCCTCCTCCTCCTCCTCCTCCTCCTCCTCCTCCTCCTCCTCCTCCTCCTCCTCCTCCTCCTCCTCCTCCTCCTCCTCCTATGAACGCAACTCCCATTCTCCGATTGTGCATAACACTATGGGTCGTTCTGGGAGCTACACGTCCGCTATGACACGCGCCCACGGGTATAGAAAAAACAACGAAACCGTAAGGGACAGGGAGTGGTGGGACTTCACATATGACGCGAGCGCACTCCCACTCTCTCCCTCCCTCTCCTCTTCCCGCACCCCCTCCCTTCCTCATCCTTCCACCAAGCCTGCGTCATTCATTTTCCCTACGGACCGCCCTCTCATCCGCAACTATGCCCCCAAATTCCTCTCCTCTTCTCCCCCGCATCGTCTCTTCTCCCTGCCTCTCCCTTCACCTCTCCCCTTCTCCGTCCTCCTTCGTCTCCCATCCCTCCTCCATCCCTGCCTGAGACAGGTGAACGAGAGATTGCAGGAAGGAAGCGAAGGAGGGGGGAAGAAGGGGGTCAGGAGGGGGGGGGGGGGGCGCTGCAAGAAGAAGCAAGGAGGGAGAAAGAAGGGGCGGAGGGAGGGGGCGGAGGGAAGGGAGGTCGGAGAGGAGGCAGGAGGACGGACGCGGCAAGAGGGGAGAGCGAAGGTGAAGGAGGGAAGGAGGGAAGGAGGGAGGGAGGGAGAGAGAGAGAGAGAGAGAGAGAGAGGGAGGTAGAGGGTGAGGAGCAGGGAGGGAGACGGGGAGGAGCATGAGGGAGCAGAAGGGAAGCAGGATGGGGGTATAAAGGAAAGGGGAGGGAGAGGTGGGAGGGAGGCGCTCGGCTCAACTGTTCGGGGGTGATCCCGCTCCAATGCAAAAGGGGGGGTGGCCGGGGGGAAGGCCCCCCGAAACCAGCCAGGCGGCCAGGGAACACCGACTCGCCGTCGCTCGGACGTCCATTCCCCGAGCACTGTTCGGCTTCCTGCGTGGTCTCTCGGGCCCGATGGTCGGGCATGCGGGCATGCTCCTCGATGGTCCTCGCCGGGAATGCACGCACGCGGCGGAGGCGAGGGCCCCCCGACGCCAGCCGGGCGGCCAGGGAACGCCGACGGACGCCGGGCCGGGCTCCCCCGGAAGGAGCGCTCTGCCGCGGTGGCTGCGGGGCTTGGGCCCTCTGGCGGCGGGGGACAGACCTCCCTTTAATACAGTCGGGGCGTTGACCTAAGGAACCCTAAATAAGGAACGAGGCCCCTTTTTTCCATAATTTAAACTTCGAGTTCCCATCGAAAACAGAAGGAAACCCGGAGGCAAGCTGCGAAACAATCAAGGAACACGGAGCCCCTCCCCAACGAAGAGGGTTCCGTCTTCAGGGCCCCGACTGTACGCCTCCCCTTAGGGAACAAGGCCCGGGACCGAAACCGACGGGCCCGGACCCGCAAAAACGACGGCCGCGGCGCCCTCTCGCGAGCCGAACACGGCGCATCCGCGGAGCGGCGCGTCAGGGCAGGAGGTCTGTCCACCTCCGACTCTGGCGGCGGGGGGAGGGCCCCCCGAAGCCAGCCAGGCGGCCAGGGCACACCGGCGGGCTCCTGGGCCGGGCCCCCACCGGTGGGGACAACGCTCTGCTGCGCGCTGGCCGCGGGGCTCGGGCCCCCTCTCCCGGCACCTCGCGCGGCCCCCGCCCACCCGTGAGCCAGGCGGCCCGCCGAGGAGCGGGAGTGTGAATCAAGGCCTCCTGGATAGAGGAAAGAGAACTATGCACACACACACACACACACACACACACACCGATTCTGGCCATCGGTGCATACGCCCTCCTACCTTGGCCAGGAAGGCATATGCACCGATCATGGGTCAAGGATTGGCTTTGCAAGGATCGGTGCATGTGCATAATTCTCTTCGCCCAACTAGATGGGGTCGGAGTAGATGGGGTCGGATGATGACGCCGCATGGGCGATGCATCAGCGGTGCATCGGCGGCGCACCGGCGATGCATCGGCGACGCTGGCGTGGACATAAAGGGGCTCTGCATCGGGCCGCATCGCCGATGCATCGGCGATGCGGCGCGACCCTCAGGCCCCATCTGCTCGGACCCCATCTTAGGAGGCCTAGAGTGAAGCACGGGGCAGGGCGGGGTGGCCGAAGCCTGGATCCCACTTGCCGTACAGCCCCAGCGAGGGCCGCACGCGCCTCACTCGCAGCGGCCAGGTTTCGCACACGCTGCCGCCGCCAGGCCTTCGGCAGTCCTCACGCGGCACCTCTCCGGGAGAGTGCCTTCGGCGGAACGCTCCCCCGATGCTCCCGGCCTCGCGAGACCGGAGGGAGCTGCCTGGGGCCGCAGAGAGGTGGAGGGGGGAAGTCCCGATCAAACAGTGTTCCTCAGATCGGAGGTCTTCTTGGGCTTGGTGCGGGGGGGTGTTTCAATCAGCTGCGCCTCGCCGAGTGCCTTCCGGGGAAGGTCCCAAAACGCCGGCCGAAGCGATCCTGCCCAAACACCAGGGTTGATATGTGTGTATATATATATATATGTGTGTATGCACATCTATACGTCTATATATGTATATGTATATACAGATTTAAATATATACAAACACACGTCTACGTTTGCGAGGCAGGGACCACCGCCTTGCGGATAAAGGTATGACTTCTACACAATAACCTCTATGCATATTTCTAAGTGATCCACTTATAAATGTCTTACATATACTTGCTCTGCTTCTACACAACCACTTCTATATCTAACCTTCTATATCTACTCCTACGTGTTGAGATCTGACATATCCACAACCACCGCCCGTGGATCGATGATCCGGGACCTGACCTGTCCACAACCACCGCCCAAGCAGGGGGTGGATATGGACAAGCCCATGCAAACGGGGCGTTGGTAAACGGGGCGGTAGCTAAGGGGCCTCTCCAAGCGAGAACGGGGTGACAGGGCGTTTGCCTCGCGCCAGTACGTGATACATCGGGACGGCAAAAAACGCCAGCACATCATCAGAACTCTGGGCGGGGAGGTTACCTCGCACTTGTGCGCGGCAAATGCATTTCTTAAAGTACCATTGGAAAACGCACCCTCGACTACTGGCCCGTTTACTAACGCCCCGTTTGCAGGGCGAGTCGGGAAAATATAGGACTCCGGTTCGGGAGACTCGGGTTCGGGAGGACGGGGCCGTCAGGAAAGTGACGAGACCCAACCTGAAAATTGGCGCGAACTCACGCTGCTACGAATAACATCCCACGGACCATGGACCGACAAACCTCAAGAACGGCCCGTCAGAAAGCGTCGGAAAATCGAGCTCCAGCGACCTCGATCCTGATTCGCCGACTTTTGTTCCGGCCTCCGCAGGAAAGGTCCTGGCGGAGCTCCCAGTGCGGCCTCCTCCTCCAAATCCTCCTCTTCCTCCTCCTTCTCGCCCTCCCCCTCCTCGCCCTGCTCCCTGCTCCTCCCCCTCCTCCCCCTCCTCCTCCTCCCCTCCTCCTGCTCCTCCTCTTCCTCCTCCTCCTCCTCCTCCTCCTCCTCGTGCTCCTCCTCCTCCTCGTGCTCCTCCTCCCCCTCGCCTTGCCACATCCTCCTCGCCCTGCTCCTCCTCCTCCTCCTGCTCCTCCTCCTCCTCCTCCGCCTCCGTTCCTTGTCCTTGTCAATAGCATCTCCCTGTCGCACCCCGAGGCCAGTCTTTAGAGCGGGCCGGGTGTTTCGCATGAGATTTCCTAATCATGTATGACCCTGAAGCTTAAACATTCGCAACAGTTTCACAAATGGAGAGCGGGTCGTCCTCAAAATGGAGCTCTCGCCTTAGCGCCACGCGAATTCGGTTTTAACGCTTTTGGCTAAAGTATGCAAGTGCTTCACATATTGAGGGCGACACGTTTTCAAAGTGTGGCTCTTGCGTTAGCGCCGCGTACACTCGCTTTCTGGAGCTTCACGGATTGAGGGCGGCTCCTTTCCAAAAATGTGGCACGTTCGTTTTTAAGATTTGCCAGAGCTTCACGGATTCCCATAATCAGCGTATCAGAAATAGTACTTGGAAGGAATCCGGATTCTGAGGGTGTAACAATTACGTTGGTTCGCTGTGTTGAAGTCCCAGGAATGGCATTATGGTAAGATTCAGGGACGCAACTGTCAGGTTGATCCGAGGCGTTGGAATCCCGAGAACAACTGTTTGGCATGCTTCAGGGTATTCAAACGGTTGTCTTCCAACGAGGCAGTTCCCTCAGAGGAAATGAAACGTTGTAGGGGCCTACGAAGAGGGAGCTTCGAGGGAGGGTTGACTCCGACATCGTTCATGATTCTTGGTTTACACTGGTCCTCCTCCTCGTCCTCCTGCTCCTCCTGCTCCTCCTGCTCCTCCTCCTCCTGCTCCATCCTCCTCCTCCTCCTTTTCCTTTTCCTCCTCCGCCTCCTGCTCCCTCCTCCCCCTGCTCCCAACTCCTCCTCCTCCTCCTCCTCCTCCTCCTCCTCCTCCTCCTCCTCCTCCTCCTCCTCCTGCTCCCAACTCCTCCTCCTCCTCCTCCTCCTCCTCCTCCTCCTCTCCTCCTCCTCCTCCTCCTCCTCCTCCTCCTCCTCCTCCTCCTCCTCATCATCATCATCATCATCATCATCGTCCCCTGCCACATCGCATCTTCCCCTGGCACGGCCTGCGACGCCCTGCCCGCTGCCCTGCTAACCCCTTGCGGGCCTCCACCCCCCCCCCCTCCCGCCGCGGGGAGGGGCGAGGGCCCCCACCCGCCCGGCCCCTCGAGGACTAGGCCCTCTGCGGGAGCTCCGCAGCTCTGACGCCAAGGTCCCGGGCCACGGGCAGCGATGGATATAGCTCTGCAGGAGCGCAGCCTAACATGGAGGGCCGCAGGTGGGGCGGTGTCGTTTTGCTTTTGGTCGACGGGAGCACCGCGCCGCTGCCGAGACAGGGCGGAGGATGACGAGGGAGCCGAATGAGAAGAGGAGCCTCAGAACGCCGCGGACACCTGCCCGTCTGACTGCCTCCCCCTCGAGAGAGGAGCGGCCCTCGGCCCCAGCCCCTGCAAAGGGCTCTCTCGTCGCGGGCCGGTCTTGGTGGCCCGCGGGGCCCAGAAGCGGAACCCGCCCCCTCCTGCTGCTCCCCCCCCAGCATCCCCCGGTCCTCCTCCTCCTCCTGCTCCTCCTCCTCATCCTCCTCCTCCTCCGCGCGCCCTGGAAGGCGGCGGCTCCTCCAGCTCGTTGACCTTCGACTGGAGCGCGTTCACCTGCGTGTGGCCGCGCTCGCGGTGACAGCCCACTGGGCTCTTTGCCAGAGAAGACCCGTCCTCGTCTCGTCGCAGTTGCTGTCGCCGCCGTGGTCGTGGTCGCGGTCGTCCTTGTCGCGGTCGCAGTCGCGATCGTCGCTGTATTGCTGCCTCCGCCAACGTCCCCGCCTTCATCGCAGTCCTCACCCCTATCGTCGTCGTTGTCGCGGTCGTCGTCGTCCTCCTCCTCCTCCTCCTCGTCCTCCTCCTCCTCGTCCTCCTCGTCCTCCTCCTCCTGCTCATCGTCGTGCTCGTCGTCGTCCTCGTCGCATTTGTCGTGGTGGTCGTCCTACTCCTCCTCCAAATCCTCCTCCTCCTCCTCCTCCTCCTCCTCCTCCTCCTCCTCCTCCTCCTCCTCCTCCTCCTCCTCCCCCTCCTCCTCCTCATCCTCATCCTCCTTCTCCTCCTCCTCCTCCTCCTCGTCCTCATCGTCCTCGTGCAAGTCCTCGTCCTCGTTATCGTCGTGCTCGTCCTCGTCCGCGTCCTCGTCGTCCTCGTCCTCGTCGTCCTCGTCCTCGTCGTCGTCGTCGTCTTCGTCGTCGGTAGTGTCGGCGTCGTAGACGTTGCCCTCACTCGCATCCTCAGAATATTCCTCCTCCTCCTCCTCCTCCTCCTCCTCCTCCTCCTCCTCCTCCTCCTCCTCCTCCTGGTCCGTCTGCCCTTCCTCGCACGATGGGATCACGGGCCTCGGCCAGGACCAAGGAGACCCAGAGAGGCCCCCAAAGAGGCCTGTAGAAGACCTCTGGTCCACGACCTAAGCAGCGTGGCGGGCTGGGCCCAAGGCCACTAGACGAGACCCAATGGGAACATGCAGGGCTTGCACTCGGAATCCTCGGGGGTATGAAGGGCTCGTCGTAGGGATCGTCAGGACTCGGGTTCCTACGAGGCCTCCTTGCGAAAGAGCCGCAAATGCTCGAACCTTCAGGAGTCTTACTTACGGGCGGATGGCCCATGCGCGAGGCCTGGCGGAAGCGCGGGGACAGCAGCAGCGGACAACACTGTAAGTTCTGAGTACGCGGCAACGGCTGCGCTCGTTTCCGGAGCGGAGGCCCCCTTGACATCGATGTGTGAGTCGCTGCCGTCGCGGATGTCGAGGCCGGCGGCTGCCTGGATCAGGCCAGTGACGTCGGCTGACGGCGCAGCTGAGGCCATCGGGCGGGACCTCTGGGCGCGTTTGCACGCGCAAGCGATAGTGTTGATACGGGCTGCAACCAGGGGGCCATCAAAGAGAGACTTGAGCCCCACGACTTGAGCCTGAGCTCGAAACTTGATAGAGATGACACTGAGTCACCTTCTACGTCTGTACCCTGCAATCGCCGCCCCCCCCCCTCAACACGCACTTTGAGAGGGGGGGGTCGTGATTGCAGAGCCTTTTGGGGAAGAGGGCGGTTCGACCCCGACCTCCCCCGGCAAGCGTGCACAGAAGTCGCCCGAGCCCGAGTTCGGAGGAGGTAATTACGGGCACCATCTCGCCCAATCGGGGACTGAACTCCCCGCGCCGCAGCCGCTGGCGCAACTGGAACGGCGTGAGGGGCAGCGCTGGGGGGGGATGGGCTCAGGGGGGAAAATCGAGGTGCAATCGGCGATGCAACGCCGACACATCGGCGGCAGGCCCCCGATGGCGAATCCGCCCGGTCGTCGGGCCCCCATCGGCGACGAATGGGCGGCCGGGCATCGACACATCACCCCCTGAGCCACATCCCCTCCCCCCGCCCCCCGCCCCCCGCCCCCCCCCGCCCCCGAGGGCGGAGGGCAGCTTCGGGGCCACCGGCGAGGGCGCAGAGAAGCATCCCTCCCTCCCTCCATCCCTCCTCCGTCCTCCCCTCGTCCGTTCCATCCCTCCTCCCTCCCTCTCCTCCCTCCTCCCCTCCTCCCTCCTCCCTCCTCCTCCTCCCCTCCTCCCCTCTCCCTCCGCCCCTCCCCCCTCCGCCCTCCGCCTCCCCGCCCTCCTCCCTCCGCTCCCCTCCCTCCTCTCTCCTCCCTCCCTCCCCCTCCCTCCCCCCCTCCTCCCTCCCTCCCTCCCCCTCCGTGGCCTCCGACGGCCACAGCTCGCTCGGGCCTCCGACGGCCGCCCGAGGGCGGCCTCGCCGGGGCACCCCCCCCGGCAGCCGCTCTCTCGGCGGGGCGCGGCGGCGGCCGGAGCGCATCCCCCGAGGCGGGCAGGCCGACGAGGACCCACGAGAGTGTCGACGCGCGCTCCGGGGGACCTTCCTGCCCCTCCTCCTCCTCCTCCTCCTCCTCCTCCTCCCTCCTCCTCCTCCTCCTCCTCCTCCTCCTCTCCTCCTCCTCCCTCCTCCTCCTCCCCCCGGCAGCCGCTCTCTCGGCGGGGCGCGGCGGCCGGAGCGCATCCCATCCCGAGGCGGGCACGCCGACGAGGGCCCACGAGCGTGTCGGCGCGCGCTCCAGGGGGGCCTTCCTGGAGGCGCTCGCTCTGCTCTCGGGTCGGGCGAAAGGGGGGGATAGCAAAGGGGGGGGGTGAGAATCAGCTCACGCAGCTGATTCTCCCGGCGCCTCCCGGCGCCGGGAGGCGCCCATGTATCGAGGGATGGGCCCCTCGGTCGGGCCGAAAGCAGCTGCATGCAGCAGATTTCGTAACCCCCCCTGACCTTCCTGGAGACGCTCGCTCTGCTCGTGCGTCGACGTGGCGTACAGTCGAGGCGTTGACCTAAAGAACCCTAGATAAGGAGCGAGGCCCCTATGTTCCATGAGTTGAGCTTCGATCTCGTATCGCAAACCTAAGGAAAATCCAAGGCAAGCTGCGAAACACTTTAGGAACACGGAGCCCCTCCCCAACGAAAAGGGTTCCTTCTTCAGGGCCCCGACTGTAGAGCGTCCGTCGACCTGAGACGAACTTCGGCCGGCCTCGAGCCGAACTTGAGCCGAGCTCGAGTCGAAGCAGAGGCGAACGGGGGTCGAATGTGGAGTGGAACGGCGCTGTCAGGTGGCCCCCCAGGGAGGTCCCCAGGGCGAGCACCTGACCCTGGCGTCTCGCCCCATCGGGGACCGAACCCCCCCACGCCCCGGCAGCTGGCGCAACCGGAACGGACCGCGGGCGGGCTTCGCCTGCGCCCCCCACTCTCGCCCCCCCGCGACCCCCAGGGGCGGGGGCGGGGGCCCAGGCGGCAGCGGCTGGAAAAAGCGGCCGCGGCAGGCCGAGGCCCCGCCGCGGAGCGAGCGACGCCGACGCCGTCGCAGAAGACGACGAGGACGACGAGGACGAGGACGAGGACGAGGACGAGGGCGAGGACGAGGACGACGAGGACGACGGAACTGAGGAAGACGGAGACAAGGGCGACGACGGCGACGGCGACGACGACGCCGCTGATGGCAGCGAGGACGACGAGGTTGACAAAGGCAGTCAGGGCGACGAAGACAACAAAGACGGCGACAACAAGAACCAGGCCCAGGACGAGGACATCGACGAAGACAACGAGGAATATGACGGCGGCGAACGGCGGCGACAACGAGGACGAGTACGACGACAGCGAAGTCGACGATGACGACGAGGACGACGACGAAGACGACAACGACGACGACGACGACGACGACGACGACGACGACGACGACGACGACGACGACGACGACGACGACGACAATGACGACGACGACGACAACGACGACGACGACGACGTCCGTCGTGCGTCGTCAGTCTTCCGACGTCGTCCGTCGCCTCCAGAGAGCTCCAGGTCCACATGGGGCCCAGAGGTCCCGGGAGGCCTCTAGGAGGCCTCATGGGATTCCCCTGGAGGCCCGAAGCAAGCCAAAAAAAACGTCCAAAGACCTCGATCCTCGAGCCTCGACGGCGGCGGCGGCGACAACGACGGCGCCGACGCCGACAGCGACCTCCGAGACTCTGGGAGCCTCCAAAGGTCTCCGAGAACCTCCTGGGAAGCCTCCGACAGCCTCCAAGAAACGTTGGTGAACGCTTTCTTATTCGGCGTTTCGACATTGAGCGAAAGGGGGGGGGAGAGGGGGGGTCTGGCTCCGGACCTCTGCTTAATGCGACTGTTTGCAGCAGTGCGTCCTACGGGGCAGACTCCACCTGCTCGAAACAGGCGCCGAAAGCGGCCAAGACCTACTCCATGGAGGGGGAGGGGGGGGGGGGGCGAGGGCTCGCGCCGATCGGCAAAACAATGAATAGGAAAACGATCACTTGAGCTCAGTCCAGAGGAGCAGTGTTTCTGTTTCTGTTCTTCGGGATCTGACAACCTACCAGACCACCCCAACCCAACCCGAAGACCCGAATTTCGGGTGGGGGGGGTTAAGGGCTCCACACGTGTTTTTTCGATGCTTCCCGACCCCCCCCCCACTGGAAATCGAGGGTAAATCTGAGCCTTCGGGTTGGGTTGGGGTGGTTTGGTGGGTGGTGAGAAACGGTGGGAGGGAAGTCCTGGTGCGGGCAAGGCGTGTTCCATATCCACTGTGGGGACAGCAAGCGACCACAACCACCATCGTCAGAACACGGAAGCCAGCCTGGCTGTGGCCGATGTGGGCGTCCCAAGACGGCCGAATCGACCACAACCACAACATGTCGAGATCTGTGGGTTCGTCGAGGATCCGTCGAAGGCCCTGCGGGGTGGTTTGGTGGGTGGTGAGGATCCGTCGAAGGCCCTGCGCAGCCGCTGAGGGCCGTCCGCGGCGGCAGCGCCCCCTCGGCCAGCGACGAGGACGAGTACGACGACAGCGAAGTCGACGATGACGACGAGGACGACGACGAAGAGGACAACGACGACGACGACGACGACGACGACGACGACGACGACGACGACAACGACGACGACGACAACGACGACGCTGAGAGCCGTCAGCGGCGGCAGCGCCCCCTCGGCCGGCGGAAGGTCGGGCGGGGGCCTCGCTGTAGAGGACGTCCACCCACTTGGCGAGCGAGGCGGCCTGCTTGGCCGCGACGTCGGCGTGCCTTGCCGTGGCGAGGAGGGGGGGGGCAAGCAGGGGGAGGGAAGAATCTGCTAGGGGGGAAGGAGGATTCCTCCAACCCAGACCCCCTCGGGTCATGAAAAAATCACGACGGGAGGTTTTTCGCTATTTTCGGCCTCTGGGGGCTCTCACCGGGCCTCGGGACCGTCAAGAAACGACTCAGGATGAAAAACCGGTCCCGGGGAATGGGTCTGGACCTCTTGGGGTCGCGTCATGAAAAAATCATGACGTCGGGGGTCTGGGAACCCCCCTCGCAGAGGGAGGGATCCTGCACAATTGCACGATGTAAACAGAACTCTCCTCTCTCCCCTGACGACGTCCGGAAGACGTTCGGCCCCCCTCCGCGTACTGCTTTTTACACACAGGATTCCCGGGAAGAAGGTTTTCGCTTAGGCTTTTGTTCAAAATGCTGCTCCCGCTGAAGCGCCTGCCCGATTTCTGCGCATCTAGTTGTTCCAAATCGTGCTCCCGCTGCAGCGCGGGCGTTTTCGGTCCTTCCAAGTAGCCCCAAAAAAACACCATCGGAAGTGATTACACACTCGGTGTCGTTGATTCTCTGAGCCGCAGAAGCCCCCCACACGCACTGTGGGGCGTCGTCGCTTCCAGGAAGTATCAAGCGGGAGCCCCGCTTCTGCTTTGAGAAAGCGATGTCGAAAGCAGAGCCAGCGGGTGCTCTCCATCAGCCCCGCCCTGTGTGGAGCTTTTCGGGGAGCCCAAGGAGCTAGACATGGAGCCACGACTCCAGAACGGCCCAGACCTCTCGAAGACGATCCACTTACCCTCCAAGGGACCCGGCGCCGAGCTACGACACGCTGTGCGATGTTGTGATGTCATGTTCTGCGCCGCGGTGCGATGCCATGCTTTGCGTTGCAATGGTTTGTTATGCAATGCTTCACTGCGCAATGCCACGCAATGCTATGGCATGCTACGCTCTGCCGTGCTCCTCTACGCCATGCCATGCCGTGCTCTACCATATATCGCATGCCCTCTCGCGATCATTGCCCTGCTCGACATCAGACTGTGCGAATAGAGAGAGATCTACGCCATGGCGAGGGATGGGAGGGAAAGGTAGGACGTCGGATGTGGCGCGAGCGCACCTAGCTTGTCCTACCCCCCCCCACCTCCACCTCCTCGTCCACCTCCTCCTCCTCCTCCTCCTCCCTCCTCCTCCTCCTCCTCCTCCTCCTCCTCCTCCTCCTCCTCCTCCTCCTCCTCCTCCTCCTCCTCCTCCTCCGCGTCACGTCCAGCTGCATGCATCGCCGCCCCCCTCCGCCATCTTCCCTCCGGATGAGGGCATAGCTGCGCCGTCCCGAAGCCACGCCCCTGAGGCCACCACTCCTGGCAACAAAGAACAGACGGGTCCGCGCTCCCCGAGGCCACGACCCCCGGCAACAAAAAAAAACACATCCGCGCTCCCGAGGCCACGATCCCTCGCAGTAAACTCCAGGTCCGCGCTCCCGAGGCCTCAGCTCCTCGTAAAAGAAGCGGGTCCGAGCTCACGAGCTTCGAACAACAAAGACGGTCGAGGCAGGCAACCAAGGCCACCAAGATAGCCCAAAAGGGGAAACTAAAGAGTACCGACGCCGCTACTCCCCAGACCTCTCTGGGGGTTGAGTTCAGGTTCAGGCCAGAATTTCAAGGCGAATCCAGCGGTGGCGACGAGGGCCTCCCAGGAGGCCCCAAAAGGCGAACACGAGGGAATGGTAGCGGTATAGGTACCTGTTCTCCTCTGGCCAGGATGCCTCCAAGACGGCCCTGAATGGCCCGAAGACGACCCAGCAGGGCCCCCAAGTGGCCCGGAAATCCCCCAGGGCGGCCGCAAGATGGCCTATGGGGGGGCCCCTGTTCGGCCGGGGGGGCGGCCCAAAGACAGCCCCAAGCTGCCCCGCCCCCCCCCCCCCCCAAAAAAAAAAGCCCTCGGGAGGGTACCCAGGGCGGCCTCGGAGAGCCTCTCGGCGGCCCCAGCACGGCCGCGGCGGCCACAAGAGAGGCCTCCCAAACGGCCGAGAGGTACCCCCAAGACTGCCCCGCAGGAGTCCAGGAAAGGGCGGAGGAACAGGATGACGAAGACGGGAGTCGGCGGTGGACAAACCTCCCTTTAGTAAACCTCCCCTTAGGGAAAGCGGCCTGGGACCGAAACCGACGAACCTGGACCCGCAACAATGACGGCCGCGACGCCCTCTCGCGAACCGACAACGGCCAATCCACGAATCGGCGTGTCCGGGCAGGAGGTCTATCCACCCCCGACAGGAAAGGGCGGAGGACGAAGACGAGAAACGAACCCCCGACACGACGCGCAGGAGTATGTCACATGCTGCGGCCCTCCCCAGGCCGCAGGAGCCCGCGGCATCGCACGCCGCGGCCTCCCGTGCGCCCCACCGAGAGCCATCGCCACCCGAGGTGCTGGGCTGGCGCTGTGGCAGGACTTGCCGCAGGCAGCTGGATACGATGGGCCTGCTTTCCACCACCCCCACCACCACAAGTTGAAAGAGGGAGGGGGTCCCCCTCCTCCTCTTCCTCCTCCTCCTCCTCCTCCTCCTCCTCCTCCTCCTCCCCTCCTTCTCGTCCTCCTCCTCCTCCTCCTCCTCCTCCTCCTCGTCCTCCACCTCGTTCCCCCCATCCAACTTATGGTGGTGGTGGAAAACAGGCCCATCACAAGTAGCTAGGTTGTCCTCTAAGACGGCCTCACGACAGCCTGAGAGAGCCCCTAGACAGACGGCCCAGGACGTGCCCCGAGAGTTCCAAGCTTGCCCAGGAGGGCCTCAGGATGGACCCAAGTCGGCATGAGAACCCGTCGACGGGCCAAGACGAAGACGGCGCGACCACGGCCGCAGGAGGCCCTCCAGGCAGCCAGGAAGGCCCCAAAACGGCCTAAAAGAGCCCCAAGACGGCCCCAGGGAGCCCCAAGACGACCCACAATGGCCCGAATGAATCGCAAGACTGCCCCACAGGAGACCAAGACAGCACCAAGCCGACGACCAAGAAGTGAGGACGAAAGATACCACATGTGACGACCGTCCTCTTCATCCTGCGTCTCCTCCTCCCCACCACCAGCACCAGCACCACCAATTACCCATCATCATCATCATCATCATCATCATCATCATCATCATCATCATCATCAGCAGCAGCAGCAGCAGCAGCAGCAGCATCATCAGCATCATCATCATCATCAGCAGCAGCATCATCATCATCATCATCCTCCTCATCATCATCATAATCATCATCATCAGCATCATCATTATCATCATAATCATCATCATCATCATCATCATCATCGTCAGCATCAACATCAGCATCAGCATCATCATCATGAGAATCATCGGCATCATCATCATCATCACCACAAACCTCATTCGCATCAGCAGCATCATCATCAGCAGCAGCATCAGTAGTATCATCACCACCACCACCCTCATCAGCATCCACCACCAACATCATCAGCAGCAACAGCATCATTATCATCATCATCACCATCATCACCATCATCAGCTGCAGCATCATCATCACGTCATCATTAGCATCATAATCACCATGCTCAGCATCATCATCATAATCACTGTCAGCATCATCATCATCATCAGCATCATCATCAACATCATCATCGTCATCAGCAGCATCATCATCATCATCCGCATCATCATCAACATCATCATCGTCATCGCCATCATCATCATCACCATCTCACCACTACCACCATCATCATCGCCACCATCATCATCAGCTGCAGCATCATCATAATCATAATCACAATCGTCGTCGCCGTCGTTGTCGTCATCGTCATCGTCATCATCATCAGTATCATCATTACCACCACCAACACCACCATCACCTCCACCACCACCACCATCATCAACAGCAATAGCATCAGCATCAGTATCAGCATTATCACCATCACCATCATAATCATCAGTAACATCATCATCCGTATCATCATGATCATTTAAGCCAGTGTTGAGTCCAAATAGATAAGAGGACAGGAGGAGCATGGGAGGAGGACGAAAGGAGGACGGGAGCCGGACGGGAGGAAAACGGGAGGAGCAAAATCAAGCAAGCGCAGGCAAGCAAGCGGAAGCAAGCAAGCGCATGCGAGCAATAACAAGCAAGCAAGAGCCAGCGATCAAGTGCAAGCAAGGGCAAGCAAGGGCAAGCAAGCGAGAGCAAGCACGCGAGACCAAGCAATCAAGTGCCATTGGAAAAAGGGGGGGGGGGCATTGGAAACAGTGGGGGGGCCATTGGAAAAAGGGGGGGGCCCTAAAGACCAATTACTTATGATGGGCTAGGACTCCTGTAGGGCAAGCCTATTTGGAGAATAATCATCATGTGGTTCATCCTCCCCGCCCACCACAATCGTCATCCCCATGGTACACCATCCTTCTCACCATATTCCTTTGTTATCCGCCTCCTCTTTGTACGATGTAGAAATTGGCCAGTCCGACACCGACACGGCGCAACAGAACATATCACATGATACGGCTCTCACGAGCCTCGGGAAACGACGTGTCACCATTTATGGCATCCCGGCAACTGACACTCGCCATCCTAATTTCTGGGCTGGCACGTTGGCAGGACTTGCTGGAGCCAGCTGAATCAATATCATGCGTAAGTGTGTACATGGATACGCATATGGACTTAATAATAACAAAACCAATAAAGAGAGAGAGAGGGATGGAGATAACCAAACACAACACAACAACAACAACAACAACAACAACAACAACACCAACAACATCAAAAACAACAACAACAACAACAACAACAACAACAACAACAACAACAACAACTGCAAAACGAGCAAACTAACAAACAAACCAATAGATGAACAAATGAACAAAAAACAAATCGCCTTCCGAAAGACCCAACCATATGCAACTGCGAGTACCGCGTTGTGGGTACCGCATTCGGTGGAGCTCCTACGGGGGCACGAACTGTGTGAGGGGCGTGCCGAATTGGGCGCGGCGGTGCCATGCGAACCCTCCCACTGGAGCCTTAGGTGGAGCTCCCTATGGTTGTGGATGCCATGACAATGGACACTCTGACAATCCAATCATTGAATTCAAACTGTGCTTCAAGTGTATAACATATGTTCTAAACATATGTCAGGCATGTTTTTACATATCTAAAACATGTTTGCAACATGTCTCAGACATCTGGAAATTGTTTGGCAACATGCTTCCTCTCCACTGATCGACTTCCACGACCCTATTTTGTACTGAAAGAGACCAGCCGCACGCGTACTCGCCTGTTTAAACCCTGCGGCCAGCGAGGGAGACGCTATTCGACCCAGCTCCGCAGATCGCGGGACAGGTCGTCGTCGTCATCCGAATCGCTGGCAAAAGGGAGGCCTTGAAATTCCTCCCACAAGGCCTTCCACGACCCTACGGGGCAACGAGCCGTGTGCGGAGAGGGCGTGCCGAAGTGGGCACGCGGCGGGCGTGGAGGGCAAGCGCGGACGCGGCCGCACCGGGGCCAGCGGCGGAGCTCCCTTTATGGGGCCATGGGCCGTGTGTGTGTGTGTGATGGGGCGTGCGGACAGGGCCGTGCGGAGGGCGGAGGCAAGGCGGGGGAGGAGGAAGGAAGGAAGGGAAGGAAGGGAGGGAGGGACCTCCTCCTCCTCCTCCTCCTCCTCCTCCTCCTCCTCCTCCTCCTCCTCCTCCTCCTCCTACTCCTCCTCGGGACCCGGGAGGAAGGAGGACCGCAGAGCGCTGTCTCTTCAAGACGAGGGCCCAACACCACAGGACGGTTGGGAACAACCGAACAGCCAACAGCGAACGGAGGCGGCCAGACGTAAGAGAGGGAGGGAGGGGCGAGGAAGCGGAGGAGACCGAGGAGGGCAAACAGTGGGAGGACGGGTACGCAGGAGGAGGAGCAGGACACGAGACGGGAGGACGGAAGGGAGTAAGGGGAGGGAGAGCGAAGGGGGGTCAAGACGGAAGACACAGTGGGAGACACGGACCTCTAAGGACCCCTCGCACAATCTGCAAGGACGCCCCTCGAAGACCAGCTGCAGCCGCCCGAGACCCGCCCGCCCCCATCCGCCCAGACGGGAGGGGGAGGGTGACGCGCGTGAGGAGGCCGAGGAGGCGGAGGGACACAAATGACCTCCGAAGACGCCCTCTTGAGCCCTGCGACGTCCAAGACTACGCCAGCCGCCTGGTTCCCGAGTTACGCACTGATCCCCCCCTTCTCTGCGACCTTCTGGGATCTCCAGCATTTCCAGCGGGCGGCCCGCGGCCATTAGCACTCGGCCGTTCGTCGCTGGCCGCTCTGGACAACGAGCAACTTGGAAATCTCAAAACGCACCACTATCACTACTTTGCGCAGGGTCTCTTGAACGCAAACTCCCCCCCTTTCTTGCTCCTGGCTCCTGGTTACCAGTTCCCGGCTCCTGGTTCCCGGTTCCAGGCTCCCAGCTGCCCATTTCCGGTTCCCGGTTCCTGGTTCCCAGTTGCAAAGTCAAGGCCCACTACCGAGACCAGATGAAGGGGGAGATGCGGGAGAGGCTTTCCGAGACCATACTGAAAGAGACTCCGGTTGGCCCACGAGGAGTGCCTGATCAGCTAGTGTAGTTGTGCTATACTTGTGGGCACGTTGCTGGCTCTCCCAGGCCCTTGAGGATTCACCAGAGCAAGACCCATGTGGCGCCCGACTCCCCTTCTGCGCTGGCCACTGGAACGTGTTGCCGAATCTGCGTTAAGGATTTCGTGGAGATCCCTGGGCCGAACAAGCACTTGCGAGATGCCCCGTCCTGCCACCGCGCACGGGTTGCACCTGGTTTTCGCCCAACGGTGGATGAAAGTGAGCGGGGCCACGGGACTCCATGAGGCCCAGGCGACGCTTCCCCCTCGGCAATGCTACTGGCCACCGGTGACCTATAAGATAAGCATCTCTAGAAAGCAAGCACTTGCTGAGCGTGCGCCAGCTCCGCCCATTCTTCCTCCACCAGTGCATGTTCAGATCCTTCTTTAGTCGCCGCGCCCCCTACCTAGAAGGACCCACATGTATGTTTTGCACATGTTTTCTGGCTTCTGGGGGAATGACGATTTTCACTGGTACCTAGAAGAGTTTCCCACGGAGTTTCCGACAGCTGTCCACGTCATCGGCATCGATGTCGCTCATGACCCCAGCTGGGGGAACCTAACCGACTCTGACACGGTTGCCCTGTGGATGTCTCTGCTGAAAGCAGGGAGGATGGCCGCCATTTTGGCGGGACACCCATGGGAAAGCTGGTCAGCTGCTCGCCACATCCCAGCTCCTGAGTCTCAAAGGCCACCCAAACCACCCCGCTCCACGGAGCACATTTGGGGACTGGGATGCGTTAGTCCCTGTGAGTGATCTCAGCTTGACCTGGGAAATTAGCTGTTGCGCACCACCATCAGCTTCCTCTAATTAGCGTGGAAATTCGGAGTCCCTGCGTTGATGGAACACCCTGCCCCTTGCTCTTGGAGGGAAGGCGTCCCCAGCTCTGGGAACCTCCCAAGCCTCAGGAGGCTTGCTGCGCAGCATCATGTTCGGGCCCCAGCCCACGGCGGCGATCAAGCCGTCCGCGCACTTGGCTGTTCACCTTCCCGACCTCCACCAATGGCTTGACAGCATGACTCTGAGACCCCAGGACGTCCACGTTTCCCGTAGCAAAACCATCGAAACCCAAGAAACCCAGGGCACCCTGGAGACAAGCAAGCTGTTTCTTGGCATGGGTTTCCGCTATAGGCACAGAACTTTGACTAGGATTGTCTTTTGGATCTCTTCGGCAGCCAAGAGTTACCCGAGTGGCCTGTGCAGGTGCCTTGCGAGGACCATAAACGCCTCTATTCGTTCCCGTGTTCCCCACCTTTGTTGTACCGATCGGTGTTACCAGACCTAACGACCTCTCCTTTGTGTCTGATGATTGGCCAGTCTCCTCTGAGCAGGCGTTGTGCAGCCAGCTGGGCAGGGGTGCTACAGACGACAGTTGGGAAGTCCCGGCGGGTATCAAGCCATACCACGCCCCTTTGAACCCATTATATGCGGCCGGTATTGCTATGGACTGTATGACCCATCAACCACGTACCGGCTAGGGGTGCGTGAAGGGCTCACTTTCGCGGTAATGCTTGCACTGATACCCTTTCCTGTGCCCACCCCCCCTGACCAAAAGGCTCAACTCATGCAGAGCATTTCCCATCTCAAGAGATTGTTGCTGAATGTGTGCTGTGCCCAAGGGCCCCGCCAGTGCGCACCCACTTTAAAAGGTAGTAGGCATCAGGTGCGTTCCGCTGGATGGCAGGAGCTCGTCTAAGGAGAGTAGTTGGTTCTGCCCAGGGGGGGAGGCTTTCTGTTACACTCCTACGTTTAAGACCCCATTATTCCTATGGCTTCGCGCCTAAGGCAATACCCCTTTGTTTTTGAATGCTGTGGAGCAGCTCTCGCTGCACCGCCTGCGCCTCCTGGTGCAAGCAGGAGCCGCCCGACGCACCGGGTCGCCGCTGCTGCTGCCATCGTTTGCTTTTCCTGCTCTCTCTCTCGGCCTCGCCTGCGGCTAGGCGTCGACTCATCCGCCTTTCGACCGACCGACCGACCGAAGAGGAGGAGGAGGAGGAGGAGGAGGAGGAGGAGGAGGAGGAGGAGGAGGAGGAGGGAGGAGGAGGAGGAGGAGGAGGAGGAGGAGGAGGAGAGGAGGAGGAGGGAGGGAGGAGGAGGAGGGAGGAGGAGGGAGGAGGAGGAGGAGGAGGAGGAGGGAGGAGGAGTGTCAATGTGAATGTTTTCACGCGGGCCGCGCGGCGACCTGTCTGCAGACTGCAGTCCCAGGGCCCTAGGACTAGGGCCAAACGGCGGCGGGCAGGGCGCACGCCGCAAACATGAAACGTATGCACAGAATGTACCATCCATGCATCATGCTTACAATGGCGGCACGGGGCGGCAGAGGGGCAGGGAAGGTGCCCTCTTCACACTGTGTGAGAACAATGCTGCCCCGATGCCGCTTCTTACAATCATGAAACGCGGCACACGGTACCGCCTCTTCCGGCCGACAGGCTGGAGCACCTCAAGCACAAGTGCGGCCTGAGGCTCAAAATATAAAATATGAATGTCCCGACTCACTGTTCCAGACTGTCATCTCGATATACGCGTGCACCTCACCGTAGCCATCACCAGGTCCATGCGGCGGCTGCAAGGACCTCAAGGGCTCGCAGGCCCTGAAACGGCGGCCCGACGCTGGACCTTCCGCTCCTTGGCTCTCTCACGCTGTCCGCGGCGCAGCCGCAGACGGTGTGCCTCCTCATCCTCCTGTTCAGCAGTCGGCACCATGCTGAACACCCCGTGCCGGAGAAACTGCAATAGCACCTCGTTAGGCTGCACAGCCTTCGTCAGCACGTCCGCCAGCATATGGCTGTTAGGCAGCCACTTGAACTTGATGGCCTCCTGCTCGATCAAGTCCTTGGCCACCAACAGGTCGATGAGGGTCTGCCGAGACACCGGCATTGAACCGATCTTGCACGCGTGATCGTAGAGCGACTTCGCATCCGTCACAAGCGCCCCCGGGACCTTCAGCACCAGCCTCCAGTCCCCTTGCAAGGGCGGCCCCCCGTACAAGACGGCCTCGATAAGCAGCCTGAGGTAGAGCTGCCGATCCAAAGCAACAGACATGGCTGCGGACTCTGCGGCCATCGTGGATCCAACGACTCGTGTAATAGTACTGCTCTGGAACTCCACGAGGCAACACACCGCTAGCTCCTTCAGCACGCGCATGTCCGCAATCATACTCATGAACCCCATCTGGCTCTCACAGCCGGGCTCCTTCGCGAACGAAGCGCCCATGAGCGCGAGCACCTGCAAGTGCTCGATGTCCACACGGCGGATCCGGAGAGTCGCTTGACCTCTCTTGTCGTAGTCCTGAAGTCGGTCGATGATGTCATTGAGCACTCGCAGGTGCAATAACCGCCGACCTTTCGGACCCCTCTGTGCGAGCGCCGACACGCTGTAAGCGAGCTGCGGCACCACGCGTGCGACAGGCCAGCGCACCTTCTGGAGCAAGCTCCGGAAGTCGTGGTGCTCCTCTGGAGTCATCTCTCGTTCCTCGTCCTGCCCCCTTGCAAGGGGGTGCTGTGTCAACTTGCCGATGTACTCGTGCATGCTGATCTAAATGCGGTCGGGGTGACGCCACCACTCCTCCCCGAGATAGGCGACGGCCTCCTTGTCATCGCCCTCCTTCCAGTGCTTGATGTTGAAGCGCTTGTTGATATTCGCCTTCACCTTCTGGTACTGGGTGTCACGCGGGTTCCCAAACAGCATGCCGCCGTCGACATGCAACGTCAACATAGCAATCAGCTTGTAGGTCACCCGGTTTTCAGCAAACGAAGCAACGCATAAGGCCGCACAGCTGGCCATCCAGCGCCGTCGACGGCCGGAAGCCCGTCCTTAGGAGCCCTCACGTACAGCTCCCGCTCCAGCTTCAGCCCGGACAGGAACGCAGTCGCTACGTCGAAGCACTCGAATGTCCAATCCATCGCCATTGCGATAGACGCACACACCAGCACGGCCAAAGGGGAGGTGGTAGGCGAATCCGTCCTGAACAGACCAAGCTGCGGGTCTAGATGGCCAGGGATAATCAAACGCGACTTCGCCTCCAACTCTGGCCCTCGCCCCCGATTCGCGCGAACCGAACGCATGGGCACCGAGATGATGTCCTTCGGAATGCTCCTCTCCTCCTCCTCGGTGACCAGCTCGACCGTGTCGTTGGCGATCCACTGCCGCCACTCGGCGGCATCGGCCTCGTCGAAGTGACGTGGGTCTAGCTCCTTCGCGTTCTGCTTCATCACGAGTGCAAACACGTCGCACTCGTATCGCGCCTCCTGCAGCCATGTGTCGTACACGGACGACACGTTGAGCCAGTCCTCGCAAGTCAGCGGCTGCCGTAAAAGACCAGACGGAGTGTCCAGATAGCACACCCCCTGCGCCTGAGCATCCAGCTTGTCGTGGTAGAAGAGCGTGTGGCCAACCCAGCTGTCCTCCATGCGCTCGTCGGCACGGCTCGCGCCGTCCGCCGTGGCTCTCGATGCACACGTACTCCTCGCACGACCTTCAGAACGAGCGTGGAGATGCCATCCAAGGCGTTCTGGTCGAACCACTCCTGGGGCCCCGAGTGCACCACAGCGTTCATGGCAACCTCGCGGAGGGCCGGCAAGCCACTCGTGGGGGCAGCCTGCAGACGCGATCCCTTAATGCAGCTCGGCACGTCATCTACCAGAAACTTCCGCTTCCGCTCAAGCTCGAAATCGCCTCTGGGAATCGGCGGCTCCGGAGGGCCACCGGAGCCCGATGCTCCCGGCGAGGCTTCCGGGAGCGTCCCAGAGGAAATCCGCCCTGGAGGGGAACGAGACCGCGTCGTCCTCAGAGGTGGAAGCTGCGGCAACTGCTCCTGCTCAGGTGGCTCCTCCTCCTTAGCCTGCGCCTCGGCGGCGCCCAGGGCCTTCAGGTCCACGCGGGGCTGCCTGGACCCCTCGAGCTCACTATGTCGTTCGCGTTCCTTCTTCAGGAACGTCTTCTTCACCCTCTGGACCTTCACCTTGGGCGCGACGTCCACGACGTCGTGGAAGGCGCGATCATCTCGCTGCTGCGTCAGCCGCACGTCCGTCTGGATGGACTCCGCGGCCGCGGCCTCCTGAGAGGAGGCGTGCCGGAGCTGCTCACGAGCAACGAGTAGCACGTGACCGCGCCGTGATAAGTAATACCGGCTGTTGGATTCCTTCGCGATCACAGTCGCAGTACCCCACCACCTTTCAGGATCTTGCCGACGACGTCCCTTGAACGGATTCGGTGCCCAGAAACACACCCGCGATCCTGGGCACAGATCGCCGACGACCGTCGGCGCCTGTCGCAGCAGCGCCCTCCGCACCTTGTCCGTCGCGTCGCGCTCCAGCAACATCATCTCGGCTGCGGCGCGGATTTGGGACGAACGCCAAGCTATGCCCTTAGCGCCGAGGGCCGACATGAGAACCTCGTCGTCGTCCCTGTTGGTCACCTCCGTGAAATTCAAGATCCTCCCGAAGACAGCCTGCTCCGGGGTCACCCCGTTGCGGCTGATCGTCGAATTCTTCGCGTTGACGATAGCAGCCAGGGCCACAGTAGACATCGACTTGCCCTCGACGTGGAACACGTGCACCACCTTGCCCCAGATAGTGCCGAGCAGACCTCCGCGGCGCTCTGCCAGGCCATGCTGCCATGCTGCATGAGCTCCCGTCGTCTTCGTATTAATACCGAACTGCTCCATCAGCGCGTTGAAGTAGCCATCGAACTCGCCGCCCTGGTCGATCACGATGTTCTCTGGCACGCCGTAATGCTTGAACCACTCGTTCATGATCTGGCGGGCTACGTGCTTGGCCGTCCTATTCTTGAGAAGGCATGCGCAGTGCCATCCCGTGCCAGCGTCCACCATGCTGAGAACCACCAGCTGCTCCTTGGCCGCGTCCCGTACGTACTTCACGTCGATCACAACCGTCACGTTGAAGCCGAATGGTCGCACGTCCGCCGCCCCTTGCACTGGACGGGGCGGCGCCTCCGACTCAGCGCAAGTCGGGCACTGCCAATGCTTCGCGTATGCCAACGCGTTGGGCGCGGCACCGCCGAGACGCAGCATCTTGACGAATGTCGGTCGGCTTGGGCGTCCAAGACCGCGGTGGGCCTTCCGCACGGCACGTCGCGTACTCCGGGGAATCTTCGTCATGATGTCCTGCCGCACCACCTCTGGAGGCTCCATCTCTGACCAGGAGGCTGCGACCTCCTCCTCCTCCGTGGGGTGCTGCATGGATTCCTCTTTCACCGTCTTCTGCAATGCCTCGCGAATCTCGGCACGAATCTCCTGCGGCGTTTTGCCCCACTCAGGTCTTTCCGAAACACTCCCGGGAACCTCTCCAGGACCATGCTCCGCGGACTCTGGTCCATAGCTCCTGGGCTCCTCCGTGGGGTCCGGGAGGCGCGCCGCAGGGAAACTCGAATTCTCGCACTGCTGGGCCAAGTAATGCGTAGCACCGGTCATCACAGCCCTGGCGATATCCTCCGCGCAGCTCCCGCGCGCAGCAGTGCAAACCTCAGGGTTTGCCAACGCCCGCGTGGTGTTCTGGAGACAGATCGTGCCCTCGAATGCTGGCTCGACTTCGTTGCATTCATGGGTGGCTGGCTCCAGGCTGTCGATTGCGCGTGGTCCACTACCATGGCTGCGCGTCCTCCTGCAGCTTGCCACTGCATCACCTCGTCTGTGAACGAGAGCAACATGCGGTACTCAATCCGCTCTCGGCGTTGCCGGCGCACTCGCATAGGCCTCCGCTGGTCGACGCTCTGCAGTCGACTCCACGCCGTACGAGGCGGGGACAAGGCCACGAAGTCTGGATCAACTGCAACCAGGTACGCCCGTGCCTCGTTCCTGCCCTGGACCGTCAGGAGGTCGAACGCTGGCGCTGTGATGGGCTGGTGGGCGTCCCATCCCACGTTCGCCGCCAGGATCGTGTGCTGGCAAGCCCATGCGAAGATTTCCACGATCCTCCAGGGCCCTGGTCGCCGCCGGGTCTCCCGCCGAAGAGGTAGTACAAGTTCCTCCTGGTAGTGCTTGAAGGCGTCCTGCTCCTGCCGATCAGCCCGAAGCTTCCTGTTCGCAATCTCCTCGATCATCAAAACCTCCAGCTCCTTCAGGTTGCTCTGGACGTGCCTGCGAGCACCTTTCGTCATGAAAGCCTCGTTGTCCGCGTTCTCCATGAAAACCTCCTCGTCGCTCGATGCCGTCTCCGCGGACTCCGGGTCGCTGGTGTGATAGTGGGATGCACTCAGCTCTGAATCGCCCGCGTCCTGGCCATCGTTGCTGTCAGAATCGTGCGCGTCCTCCTCCTCGGCGGCCTCGGCGACGCTGTGCTCGTCCTTCTCCTCGTGGCTCGCAGTTCCACTGAACATCTCATCAGCGAGCTCGTCCTGCCCCTCTGGCTGACCGACGGGGAAGGCACTCGCGACCGGTGCCGGGAAATCCAGCAGTGACACGCACGGATGCCCAGACGCAGCCGGGACCAACGGCTTGGTCACGCCGTTCGCCGTAAAGGTACCGCTCCTGAAGCTGATTGCTGCATCCCACTCTGCCATCTCGTCAGGGCCGATGAGACCAGGCACCTCGGCATCGACCTCGGAGATCAAAACCTCGCACTGCGTACCATTGATGCCGACTATGTAGCACCACGCACGCTCTGACATGAGCGGCACACCTGGACCAAACTTGAAGTACTCGTGCTGGTTGATGCTGTGGTACGGCACGCCCTTGGCATCCAAAGTCTTCTGCAGCTCGACGTGCCAGGGACGCCCACCGACAGCCCGCTTGCAGCCCGCATCAATCATAACCAGCCCCGCGGGTAAGACAACAAGCACGACGGACTGCTCATCTATCACCACGCGGGGGCACTCCTCTCGGGTAGTGACCATGCGGGTTGCAGATCCCCCTTTTGCTGCCCAAGGGCCCACGCCCTTTGCTGCCCAGGGGTCCGCGCCCTTCGCTGCCCAGGGGTCTGCGCGCTGCAGTGAGTCCTCCTCGTCCGCCTTCGGCTTCTCCAGCGTGTAGTGTATCACCGACTTCAGCGAGCACTTCTTGCACTTCGCGAAGATGACGGTGCCGTTCGACTGCCACTTAAGCTCGTCAGCTGGATGAAGACACGCAGCCTGCTGCTGCATGAGCTCTGGGTCGAACTTCGCCTTCGGACCTGAGACCAGCCCCTCGGCGTCGAACTGCGAGTCGTACATGGCCCGATGCATTTGCTGCTTCTCCAGGTCGCTCTGCGTGGCGCCGGCACTCATGACGTTGCTCCGTCCAGAAGCAGTGACTACACGCGGAGCTCCAGATGCAGCCGGAGGTGCCGTCGCAGCGGCAGGCGCACCTGAGCTCACGGCTCCGGGGCTGGCCGCCCCTGGAGGCGCTGGACGATGAGCACGTCGTCGAACTCCTTCCATGTTCTTCCACGCGCTTCCGACCCCCGGCTGCTCAGGAGATGTAGGCAGCGCACGCTCTGGCGGAGGTGCCTGCTCACGTCGCCTCTGCAGGCCGTCGTAGACCTCGCCCGGGCTCAACCGGGTATGCATCTCCGACTCCTGCTTCTCTATCAGCGCGACGCGGTCCAGCAGCTCGGCTTTGTCACGCTGCAAGACCTCCAGTCGCTTCTTCTCCTCGCTCTTCCTCACGTCCTCGGAGGCCCCTGCCATGACCCAGTCCTCGTCCTTCGGAGCGGCGGCGGCGGCTTCCCCAGTCGGCGCGGCGGACGGTTGTCCTGTCGCAGCTCCGTCTGGGATGTTCCCGGAAGGCTCCCCCGGAACATTTGATCCTTCCGTCTTCGACGCCCCCTTCGCCGACGGCGCCGCCGCGGCGTCCGCCGCGAATACTGGATGGGCCTTCGCAGGGCCACTAGTTGGAGAGAAGTCCGGCTTCTCGCAGCGGCGCGCGTAGGGGTTGAGGCGCACAATGCGGTCGTTCTTCGCGATGAAGTGGATGGTCGCCGGCGGCGCCAGGTAATCCCTAAAGATGTCCTGGCGCGGATACCAGCAGCAGAAGATCTCGTCCATCTCCTCCGGCGTGAACGGCAGCTCCTTATCCTCGCGCCGCTGATCGTCATCGCCCTCACTGGCCTCATCCTCCTCGCTGGCCTCATCCTCCTTCTTCACCTCGGCCTCCTTCTTCACTTCACTGCTGCTTCTCGCCTTCTTCCTCTATTTCTTCTCTTCCTTGCTGCTCCTCGCCTTCTTTTTCTCTACCTTCGCGCCGCGGCCTGCCGGCGCGCTCCGCGACCTCGAACGCGATGAGGCCCCCACCTCGGGCGGAGGAGGGGCGCGATGCTCACGGAGAACAGCTCCCCGATCTCGGTGGCGGTCGTCACGACGATCTCGATGATGATTGTCACGATGCTTGGTGCCACGGCCTCCGCCTTCACCGCGCTGATCGCCGCGGCGCCTGGTGTCACGGTTTCCGCCCGTCACGATCTTAAGCATAGTCGCCGTGATCTCATCGAGATCCACCTCGGCCGCCGTACGAGGCTTCGACGTGGTCAGCTGCAGCCGGATAAGCCGACCCTGGACGAAGTCGATGTTTCTCCACCCGCTCCACGATGTGATGGGCCGTCGCAAGGTCAGGAAACTCCAACTCCACGCTGTGCCCCTTTGCGTGCGTGTTGGCCAGGATGCGATGGCAACGCACGCATGCATCCTCGCCCTCCTGGTCCTCGCCGCGCCTTGCAAGGGCGCGCGCGCGTTCATCACTGCCCTGTTCGGGTCTGGGGCCATCGTCGGTCTTCCGGCGTAAACGCGGCGCAGGCATACTCTTGGGTCGAGGGTTCCCGGCGGAACTCCCCGGAGCATCGGCTCGGACCTCTCCCGAACGCCTCCGGGCAGGCACCGACAGGGGGGCGCGGCGCCATGGCACGCGGCCACGACGCTCTTCGGCACTGCCAGCCATGCCAACCCAGTGGATGACCGGCCCATGCACCTGCCTTGGCACCGGCGGCTTCGCTGAGCTCCGCTGGTTGAACGATGCCGGCTGGCCACTCTTAGGCCCGGTCTTGTTGCACGGCTCGCGCTCGCCACTCTTTACCTTGGGGCACTCTGGGTCGCCACGCCAGCGGCCGGAATGATCACAATCAGCACACCGGCTGTTGGCTTTGCGCTGGTCAGTCGTCTTGCGACCAGCCTGGAAGGAGCCGCTGGCGTTGATCTTCCTGGGGTCCCGCTGCCGAGGGGCAACGAACCCGCGCTCCTGACGCTGTGCATCCGTCTTCTGCTTGGCCCTCCAACCGGCCAAGAACGCCTCCTGAAGATCCCCCGGTGCCTCGTACTCCTCGTCGTCAGGCCCGTCGTTGCCCGACGCCAGCTCCTCGTCGACCTCGGCGCCGTCCTCGAAGAAGATCCCCTCGCCACCTCCGGGGTCTCCGTCGTCCTGGTCGTCTGCTTCATCCTCGTCGTGCTGCGCCTCCTCCAGGTCGTCGTCGTGTTCGTCGTAGTCGTCACCGTTCTCCACCTCGTGCACCTGTTGGCCAGGGCGTCCTCGAAGTACGTATGGCCTACGAGCCTGGGAAGGGGGCGGGAAGCGACCGCCCGAGCTCCCGGAGGAACGCCCGTGCTCACGCTGCGCCGCCGCAAACGGCGAGCGGCGAGGAAGCACAGAGCGCTTCTCGGTGTCGTGCACCTTCGAATAGGCTGCCTTCAGCACGACCTCCATGCGCTTCGAGTCGTAGACGCCGCCGCAGTTGAAGAGCACCTGCGCGCGCTCTCTCTGCGACAGCCCAGCACCACGGAGCATCTTGCTCGCCAGCGCGCGATCGCTGATCGCTGACGTGGGGTCCTCGAGCTGCAACTCCATGCGCTTCTTCCGAAGGTACGTCGTCCAATCCATGATGGGCTGCGCTGCTCGACGGCGTGCTCGCTCCCACTCCTGATGCACCTGGTCCAAGCGCTCGTGGTCCATCTGCTCGAAGGCGTCATCGTAGATAGCGAAGATGGTCTCGAGCGTGTCCTCACGCCGGAAGTCCGACGCGTCGAGAACCTCGATGAGCTCCTTGGCCCGACCTGTCACCTGGCTGTAGATGATCAGGTCCAGCTCCACGTCGGAGAGCTGGTTGAGATTGCGGATGACCTCCACGGCCTTGCGCCATTCTCGGTACTTCTTGGTGCTAGTGCCGACGGCGCCCTCGAACTCTGGGAGCTTGACCTGCGACAGCAGTAGACGTGCCCGTCTGGGACCACTGTCGCCGCCACGATCCTGCTGCAGGGCCAAGAGCTCCCGCTGGGTCTCGGCCATCACGCGCAGGACCGCGTGCAGGTCTGCGGAACCTGCGCCAGCGGAGGAGTCGCCCTCCGCGTCCGAGCCGTCGTGGCTGCCAGCCATGGCGGCCCTGCCGGGTGGTCGCAGCAACCGGGGCGGAGCACGCAGTGCGTCCGCTGGAGCTTACAAACTCCGCTACCAATGTCAATGTGAATGTTTTCACGCGGGCCGCGCGGCGACCTGTCTGCAGAGTGCAGTCCCAAGGCCCTAGGACTAGGGCCATACGGAGGCGGGCAGGGCGCACGCCGCAAACATGAAACGTATGCACAGAATGTACCATCCATGCATCATGCTTACAATGGCGGCACGGGGCGGCAGAGGGGCAGGGAAGGTGCCCTCTTCACAAGGAGGAGGAGGGAGGAGGAGGGAGGAGGAGGGAGGAGGGAGGAGGGAGGAGGAGCAGGTCTCCTGGCTGCTCTGGGCCGCTCCTGGCGGGCCCCCGAGGGGAGCGCAGGGAGGCGCGGCGCCGCGCCACGCGGAGACGCAGGCGCTCTCGTAGTGGAGGGACCCCACGTCCTGCGCCGCGGTGCGCGGTCAGGCGGACGAGGCCGGCGGCGGACGACGGACGGCGACGGGCGACGACGCCGACGCACGACGACGAAGACGCGGATGGCGTCGCCGACGACGACGACGACGACGACGCCGGCGCCGACGACGACGACGACGACGCTGGCGTCCATGAGAATGGCGACGGCGCGGACGGCGGCACTGAGGACGACGAAGACAAGGGCGACGACGGCGACGGCGAGAACGACGCCGTTGATGGCAGCGACGAGGACGACGACGACGACGACGACGACGACGACGACGACGACGACGACGACGACTGCACGGACGGACGGACGAATGGACGGCGGACAGCGAGGGCGACAAGACGACAGTCGTCCATCGACTACGTCGGACCGATTACGACTGACGACGGACGGCTGACGACTACCGACGACGACGACGACGACGACGACGACGACGACGACGACGACGACGACGACGACGACGGCGGCGGACCTGCCTCTAAAGCCCCCCCTCCCGCTCCCCCCGCACACCACCCGCCACTGCCCCCGTCTCTCCTGCTCCGACTCACACTCTCTGCTCCCCTCCCCTTGGGCGTTGCCTCGCAGGAGGGGCGATACACGGGGGGGGGGGGGGCCGAAGGAACGCGCGCCTGCCGCGCACCTTCTGGGCCCCAGGGGTCCCGTCTGGGGCCCCGAAGGTCCACCGTGCCTCACCCCCTCGAGCACCGTTCCCCGATGTCGCAGCCATGCCCCGACGAAGGTGTGAGCTGCACTCGGCGCATGCATCCTTGGTGCCGATGAGCTGTCCACGCGCCAGGCCCGCTTGCTTGCTTGCTTTTTACGCAGCGCCCGACACCTCCCCCGCTCCTCTGGCTCCGTCGCCTCGCTCTGCACTGCTCTTCCCCCCGGCCCTGTCCCCCCCCCCCCCCCCGCCTCCCCTCCCCTTCGGCGAGGGGGGAACAGCGGCGCAGGCAGGACGGGGAGGGGGGAGAAAGGGGATGGTCGAGGGAGGAGGATGTTAGGACACACGTTCTGAAGTCCTCGTAACGAGCGATGACCCAGGCATGAAGAACATGCGGGCATTCCCCCCGCAAGGAAGAGGCCCACCTGGCGAGGTTCGATAGCAGCACATCGCTGAGCGGTGCTACAGCCTCTGTCACAGCCTCTCCCAGAGCAGCAGCCAGACAAGCCGGGCTTGCACCCGCATGCCTTCCTGAGCCCAGGCGCGCTTCGGCAACCTGTCCCCCAAGATTCGCCAGGGCCATCGACACGGGAGAGAGGCGGCGGTGGCCGGCGCGTCCTGAGAGCTGAGCGGAAGCGAAGGAGGAGGAAGGGGGAGGAGAAGGGGACGAGGGACTGCTTAACATCCACCGTGGGACCGCACGGTAGGCCTCATCCTGGGTCTACCGCCAAAAAGTTAGGGACAAGACAGACACAGAGACAGAGATAGGGGGGACGAGGGAGCGGGGAGGGGGAAGGGGGGCGGAAGGAGAGGAGAGGAGAGAGGGGAGCAGGAGGAGGAGAAATGGGCGGGGGGGAGCACCAGGAGGGGGGGAATAGGGGGAGCAACAAGAGGAGGCGTGGAAGGGGGTGCGAGGATGAAGAGAGGAACGCGGAGGAGAGGGGAAGGCACGAGCACACGGGGGCACGGCAAGCACACCGCCAGCCAACAGCGCTCCTGAGAACCGGCCATAGAGGACGCTGGGTCCTTCGGGGTGCGGCGCGGGCACGGCGCGTGCGAGAGAGCACCCGCAGTCACCTGAGGAGGCAAAGGGGGGAGGAAGCGGAAGGGGGCAAGGCGGGGGCGGGGGAAGTATCCGGCGGTGCCCGACTGTGTTTAAACGATTCCTGCACTTATAGTGCGTGCGCCCAGGGGGGGGGGAAGGAACATCTGATTGAGACAGGGAAAAGGAAGAGATCGAACATGAATGCTATCTCTATAGGTATGTGTACACGTATGTAAACTAGAACCACGCGCGCGCTTCGCACGCACTAAGGTTCGAGTCACCGCTGCCCCATGTTTTACGGCTCTCGCTTTCGCTCGTCTGATCGGCGACATTGCGAAATCTGCTGCATGTGGGCGTTGCAGGGCCTCCACCCGCCTCGGCCCCCTCCCCCTCCCTCGTCATCGTCCTCCTCGTCCTCCTTCTCCTACTCCTGCTCCTCCTCCTCCTTTTCCTCGTCCTTCTCCTCTCCGCGCTCCAGCTCCTGCTCCTGCTCTCCCTCCTCAGCCCCTCCTCCTCGTTATTCCATTTTCACTTCTCTTCGTCCTCCTCCTCCGCCTCCTCCTCATCATGCTTTTCCTCCTCCTCCTCCTTCCTCCTATTCCTTCCGTCCCATGTCCTGCTCATCCTCCTCCTCCTCCTCCTCTCCTGCTGCAGCTACTCTTCTTCCTCTCTCCACCTCCTCCACCTCATCCTCTTTCCTGTCGATGATCCTCAGAACGTGTGTTAGCCCCAACGTGTGTTTGTCCATCGAGGCCCTTCGATACGACGCAGACGATGTAATTATCTACTGTCTGGGCAGAAGGGGGCAAAGACACATTGGGTTAACACACGTCCTGTGGATCGTCAGTCCTCCTCCTCCTCCTCCTCCTCCTTTTCCTCCTCCTCGTCCTCCTCCTCCTCCCCTCCTCCTCCTCCTCCTCCTCCTCCTCCTCCTCGTTTGCCTCCTCCCCTCCTCCTCCTCCTCCTTTTCCTCCCCTTCCTCCTCCGCCTCCTCCTCCTCCTCATCCTCCTCCTCCTCCTCCTCCTCCTCCTCCTCCTCCTCCTCCTCCTCCTCCTCCTCCTCCCCCTCCTCATCCTCCTCCTCCTCCTCCTCGTCCTCCTCCTCCTCCTGCTCCTTCATCCTTATTCCTTAGTAGAATATGATATTACACCCCCCTCTGGCCGGCCGATAGGGGTTGCATCCGGGCCCTCCCATCCGAACGGGGAAAAAATCAATACAGAGTGGTCGTTTGTTTCGCCCCATGGCCTTTCTTGTCGTCGACGATGCGAAATGCGTAGAAGGGAATGGGACGCGGCGCACATCGCGCGCGGCCGTCAATCTGGGCCCTCCCATCCGAACAGGAAAAATACAAAGCCGTCGCTGTTTCTCAACATGGCCTTTCTTGTCGTCGACGATGCGAAATGCGTAGCAAGAGTGGGCCGCGGCGCACATCGCGCGCGGACGTTTGAGGGAACCCCAAGCGGGAAAGTCCATCCTACCGATCCAAAACCATACAAAGTCGGCATGCTTCTTCTCATTGGGGATTTTCTTGTCGTCGGCTTTGCGAAATGCGTGGCAGGAAAGGGGCGCGGTGCACATCGCGCGCGACAGGGCGAAATGTCGCTCTCGCTTCGGCGCCGCGCGCATGTTTTCTGAAAGTTGCGCTCCCGCTCAGGCGCGGCGCACATTTCTCGCTCGCCAAGTCGTCGAGCGCCTAAGGCCCCTCTGGGACCTCCCAGGGTTTCCTGGGACATCCTGGGGCTCCCCGGGGCTTCCCCAGGGCCTCGTGGATCCTCCTGGAGCCTCCTGAAGCATCCTGGGGGTTCCTGGGATTCCCCGGGGGGCTTCATGACATTTCCTAAGGCTTCCTGAAGACTCCTGGAATTACCTGGGACTTCTTGGGCCCTCCTGATGCCTGCTGGGGTTTCCTGGGGGTCGCTGGGGTTTCTCCTGGTACTTCCTGAGGCCTCCTGAGGCTTCCTGGGGCCTCCTCGACTCGTGCTGAAATGCCAGCGCAGACTTTGAGACGCGCCAGAGATTTCTTATCGGTAACCGCCTTCGCAGCTGAGTCAGCTGTGGCAAACCACCTTGCCGACCGAGTTTCGGTCCCCAATTGCGCCAGCACTGTTTCTTATGTTGTGGGAGGGCGGGTGGGAATGGGTATGCCATGCTTGACTCGCTCGAGCTGGCGAGCTGGACTACTACTCCTACTCATATCATTATTTCTTATTGAAATA
>CAUYUJ010008503.1:5000-39765 GCA_963575745.1 Prorocentrum cordatum
CAGAATTTTTCAATTTCAGTTTCAAGAATCTCACTATCACCCACTCGCCAAGCGGGCTAAGGATTGGCCACATCACGTGTCCCGATGCAGCCTCATGCCTCGATGTCAGCATTGATGGTCTACAGTTTCTGGATGTGCCAAGGCCAATCCCTCTGACGTGTGCGAACATTCATGGCTCGCAAGTTGGCGTAGACCCTCCGGAGAACTCAGCTTGCCACATGCTGAATCTGCCTGTGGCCTTTGTGTAACACCAATTAGACAAACCGGATGCCTAACGAAGGCGTGTCGGTGGAGGAAAGACAGTGCCGTCAGTTGGCCTTTCGGATCCTTCTCCTTTGGGGCCCCACGAGCAGGCATGGCCTTGTAGTCCTATGAGACACGAGCTCACAGCTAGTTGACGCGGTCCCGCGGGAGTGCAGATAGGCTGGCACAAGCCCATTCTTGCTGCCTTCCTCGGACCCGAGATCAGCAGGGCTGTGATATGCTGCCCAACGTCATTCACAGAGTGTCCAAGGCAGTGGCCATCGGTGAACAAAAGATGATGGCTTCCCTTTGTCGAGGGAATTGTTTCATGCATCGGAGGCCCGATATTCCCTCATCCAGATCTCCCGCTCCCAGAGGTCGAGACAACGCCGCTCCCGGAACTTCACGACCATATTGAACGACACATAAGCACAATGAGTGCAGATTCGGGGAACTCTGAATCGAACCCGCCCCATTCGATGCGTTCTGTGGGGCTGATGCTTACAACGAATCCACCTTGCAGGAAGACAAGGGGCACGGGGAGCACGAACAGAAATGGAAGATGTGGGGATCCTTAGGAACCTTCGGGGCTACCCTAGGGGCTGCTGGGACCGTCTGGGGCTGTCCTGGGGCATCTCGGGAGTCGTTCGGGCATCTTGGGAGTCGTTCGAGGTCTTCATAGGTCCCCTTGCGAGCTTCTGGGGCCTTCCTGGGCGGTGTGTCTTCGGACTCTTCGGGCCCCCCTCGGGCCGCATTGGCGCCCTCTCGGGCTGTCTCGGTGCTCTCTCGGGCCGCCCGAAGGCCTCTTGGGGCGCTTCTGGGAACGTGCAGGCACTTCTTCGGGCCCCCTGTGGGGGCTTCGCTGGGCCCCCTCCAGGCCCGCCTGGGTGCGCCCAGAACCTCTCCCGTGTCGGGCGTGTCCCCCTACAGAGGGATTTTCGACGAAAAATAAAAAAACCCAAAATGCACCAAAAAGGTCAAAAAATACTCCAAACATAGTCCCCAGACTATTTACCTAACAGCGAAGACTGATAGGTTTCTAGTTGACTCAAAAGAGCTCACAGATCACTCCACAGGGGGGTCCGGGCAGGTGTTGGGGCGTTTCCGGGCGGCATGAGCCGGGCTCGTTTTTCACCAACAGTCACACACTTCGTGCTCTTCGCCTTCCCAGAACTCCATTCCCAGGCCACATTCTGGGGGGCCGGATGCAACAGTCACACACAAAGTGCTCTTCGACATCCCAGAACGCCATTCCCGGGCCACATTCTGGGGGGCCGGATGCAACAGTCACACACTTCGTGCTCTTCGAGTTCCCAGAACGCCATTCCCGGGCCACATTTTGGATGCCCGGAGCCAACTGTAGGCCACTTCGTGCTCTTCTATTTCCCAGAACTCCATTCCCGGGCCACATTTTGAATGCCCGGAGCCAACTGTAGGCCACTTCGTGCTCTTCGAGTTCCCAGAACTCCATTCCCGGGCCACATTTTTTGAATGCCCGGAGCCAACTGTAGGCCACTTCGTGCTCTTCGAGTTCCCAGAACTCCATTCCCGGGCCACATTTTGAATGCCCGGAGCCAACTGTAGGCCACTTCGTGCTCTTCGAGTTCCCAAAACTCCCATTCCTGGGCTACCAGGAGGAGGAGGGGAGGGGGAGGACTACCAAGGAGGAGGAGGAGGAGGAGGAGGAGGAGGAGGAGGAGGAGGAAGAGGAGGAGGAGGACGAGGAGGAGGAGGAGGAGGAGGAGGAGGACATTGCCGGGCAACATTTTGAATAGCCAGACGCTTCATATTCCTTCCGCCACAGCTGTGTTTGGTTCAGGACTTGCTAGTGACACTGCAGTCCTCTGCATTCAATTGGCCACTACATTCATTCACTGCAGTCCACTGAGTTTTGATTGCAATGGCGTTCCCCTGGCCGTACCCCCATGTCCAACGTTCATCCGCAGCCTCTGCTCCGCGAGGCTCGTCCGAAGTGTCGCCGCCTCGCGGTGCTTCTCAGCCTGCGCCGCCTCGCGGTGCTTCTCAGCCTGCGGAGGAAGGTGGACAGACGCCTGGTTCTGGCGCTGTGCAGCCTGCGTCTTTCACGGTCGCCTCGTTCAATTTCGGGTTCGAGCAGGGCATGATGACTGGTAAGCAGGCGGCCACTCACTGCGCTAACTTCGGAAGGTTGTGCGCCAAGATAGTGGAGACCGCTGATGCTGATATGGTCTGTGGCTGCGAGGTCGGTGCGTTCCGTGAAGGCTTTCGCCGAGCAGGGATCAACGTGACAGACATCCTCAGCAAGCCTTTCGGTGATGGCATTCGCTTCTTGGAGGTCGACAACTACTTGACTCTCTGGGGGTTCCGCGGTGCTTCTCAGCCTGCGGAACTGACTCTGTGCGAAGACAGCAAAGTTTACAGGCCTCCTAGCGGCCGAGATATTGATGCTGTTATTTCACATTTTGAGGTGAACAAACCAGGCCATGACAAGTTCCACGTGGTGATCGCCAACATGCACATCGTGTGCGGCAAGAAACCGCCGAGCATCCAGACTCGAAAGCGGACAGTTCGCCATCTCCGCTTGCACCTGGACGGCCTGGCCAAGATTCTTGAGAATCTAAACGAGGCAGTCGTTGTGCTTGTAGTCGGCGACGACAACCTCACTTTCCAGGAGGCGCGGGAGGCTTACCAGCGCGAGCAGAACGACGAGAAGGTATGGGAGGTCCATGCCACTCCGGCCGACCTCAAAGGCGACCACGTCGCGGTCTGCGGAGCAGTCGCCCGTTTCTGCTCCATTGCCGTTGGCGCGTCTTTTACGGATCGTGGCATGCGCAACGACGCACACGATGCGGTGGCGGTTGTGCTCACTCTCCCTGGTGCTATTCAGCCTGGGGAGAGCAAGAGGCGGAAAATTGTCGTCGAAAACGTCTCCGACGCCGACGTCAGCGTACAGGCGGACCGCGAGTCTTCTGTGCATTGGGATCGGTCGCCGAGTTCTGCTCCTCCGCTTTCACCGACTTCACCGGGTGATCCCGACTACGTCGAGGATGTCGTTCAGAATCGCGCGGACGACTTGCACAGGGAGCTGAGGAAGCTTTGGGACGACAGGTACGACGAGGAGTACGATCCGAAAGTCCTCCATCATCTCAGTCTCTTGCTTTTCAAAAAGAGGAAGTCCACGGAGCCAGCGGACACTGATCCAGCTGGCGCTCCTCAGCCTGGCTCGGAATATGACGCGGCCTTTGCGTCTCAGGAGGAGACTGGCCGAGCCATTCTCTCTGTCCTTAAGCTTCGACATGACTTTCTGCGGAGCAAGAACATCGACGACATGCGCTACGTTCTCACGGAGCCTGAGCGCCAGGAATTGGTCAGAGTAGCTCGCGACCAGTACGAGCAGTCGCGGCAGCAGCGTGCGCTTCAGGAACGGGATATCGAAAAGGGAAAAGCGAAAGGCAAGTCTGCGCCACAAGGGGGCCATGCGGTTCCGCAGGGTCCGAACAAAGGGCCAGGCGGTAAGAAAGGTTCTCACGGTGCTTCTCAGCCTGCGGGAAAAGGTGGCCAGGCCAAGGGTGCAGGTCTGGGTAGCGTCGCCAAGTTTGTGAAAGACCAGAAGCGTAAGCGGTGGCATCGCCATTTGCAACGTGTGGCCGGTACTAAACAGATCTGGGAGGTGCTGGCCTTCTCAGGGCGCTTCGACGTTGATTGGTTAACGCAAGCGTTGCAAGCTGATCACAGTGAGGGCCGTGATGCAGCAGTTCCCGAGGAAGCTCTGCGGCAACAGCGGCGCCGGCTGCGCCACCAGAAGGCCGAGGCCATCGCGCGCTACAACGAGGGGGAGCGGCTTTCCCTATATCTGTCAGCCCAGGCTGGCCAGGCAAAGCCGAACTTCACGCGCAGGCAGCAGGACGTGTTGCAGATGTTTGAGAGCGGAGCGCTGCTTCAAATCCGCAACCAAGCGATTCTGGCGTGCGGGCGCGGCCGTCTGTTCAGGGGCGATGGCGACTACCTGGACATCGGCGGCAGCACGGGCGGTGGCTCCAGGCGCATCATCGATTCTTGGCAGCCGCCGGACTGGCGTGACTTCCTCCAAGACGATCAGGACATCTGAGTTTTGCAAGTCTCTCTGCCCGCGGTGCTTCTCAGCCTGCGGTCTGCCGCTCTCCAGCTGCGGTCTCGAGCAGTAGTGTTCGAAAGCATGCGAGTTCCTGCGGTGCTTCTCAGCCTGCAGGTTTCGCAGCCTGCGCTCTGCAGTACAAGTGCTTTTCAGCATGCGACATCCTGCGGTGCTTCTCAGCCTGCAGGGTTCGCAACGTGCGGTTTGCAATGCATTCCTTTTCAGTATGCGAGTTCCTGCGGTGTTTCTCAGGCTGCAGGGCTCCGAGGCTCTTCGCTTCGATGCCATTGTTTTCAGACACCGTAGCTCCGTTCCGTAAACGTCTTCCAAGAGCCGCTCGCAACCTTTTGCAGCTGGCTGTCTGCACGCTTCGCCGGCTTTTGCTGCGCGGACACTTTTCACACACACGTCAGCGCCGTTTGTAGGCGTCAGAAAAACATGTAGACATTCACGAAGGGCTCAGTCTGTATATCGTCACATCATTACATACGCAGTCGTCGAACACATCGGTGTACATTCAGCGCTTTGTCCTTCTAGCTGGGTTGCTTCGTGCTGAGGCTGAGGCTGATGCAGGCTGAGGCTGAGGCAGGCTGAGGCTGAGGCCGAGGCTGACGGCAGACTGAGGCTGAGGCTGAAGCAGGCTGAGGCTGAGGCAGAGGCAGGCTGAGGCTGAGGCTGAGGCTGAGCTGAGGCTGAGGCTGATGCTGAGGCAGGCTGAGGCTGAGGCTGAGGCTGAGGCTGCAGGCTGAGGTTGAGGCAGTCTGAGGCTGAGGCCGAAGCTGAAGGCAGACTGATGCTGAGGATGAAGCAGGCTGAGGCTGAGGCTGAGGCAGGCTGAGGCTGAGGCAGGCGGAGGCTGAGGCTGAGGCAGGCTGAGGCTGAGGCTGTGACTGCGACTGCCGTTGCCACTGCGACTGTCATCGCGAATGCGACTACGACTGCGAGAACAGCAGAACTCTACAACTGGATTCTCATTTGAATCTTAAGGGGAATGCTTCCAGATATGCTCCTACACATCGCTGTTAGGTTGCTTTGCCGGGATAATTTTTGATTATTTAATCGCTTCGCTCATTCCGCCGGCCCATACAGTCTCATGTCTGCCGTTTGCCCGAGGGCCTGGTGTCAATGCGGCGCTTTGGGGGTTCTTTTGCCAGGCGTCTCCAGAACCTCTTGGAGGCAGTGTTGAAGCCTCTTGAGGCCCCGTAAGGGCCGTTTGGGGGTCGTTGGGGCTTCTTGTTGGGCTTCTTGGGTGGTTCTTGGGGCGTCTTGGGGGACTTATTGGCGGGATGTTGGTGGCTTCTGAGGTGCTCCTAGGGGCAGAATCCCCCTTTGGGCGCCTCTTGGGCGGTCTTGGTGCTCTCTTGTGCCGTCTTGGGGTTATCTTGGGCCGTCTTGGGCCGATTTTAGCGGATTGTTGGGCTGTCTCGGGGCGATGTTGGGGGCTATTTGCGTAGTCTGAGGCGCTGTGAAACTCGAAACGCCGTTCATGCGGGAAGTGTACATGTTCCTCTTGGAATGGGACGATTTTTGATTGTAATGGCCGTCTTGGAGGGCCTCTTGAGGCTCTCTTGGGGCTTCTTGGCGGCTTTCCGGGGTTTCCGGCGTAAGGAGGGCTTCTTCGCGGCACTTGTGAACGCTCCTGGACAGTGCTTTTTGGGCAGGTTCTTGACGCTTGTTGCAAGTCTGTAGGGGCCCCGTTGGGAGTCTACCGAAAGGAGAGCACATTGTAGCATCGCTTGCACTTGCTTGCGTGCTCGGGGGGGCATTTGGGGGGCCTTCTGGGGCCGCTTGGGAGACTCTTGGGGGCCTCCTGAGGGCCTCGTGGGGGCCTCTTGGGGCCTCTTAGGGGCCTCTTGGGACCTCGTGGGGGCTTCTTAGGGCCGAGGGCTCGAAATGTTGTTTCGTGTTCCCTCTCTGGGGCCCCTTTTGGGGCGTTCTTGGGGCCCTTTTGGACCGTCTTGGAGGCTTCTTGGGCCGTCTTCGAGCCCTATTGGGCCATCTTGGGGCCCTCTTGGGGGCCTCTTGGGCCCTCTTGGGGCGATCTTGGGGGCCTCTTGGGCCGTCTTGGGGCGTCGGGAAGCCGAAAAGGTGGAAGCTCCAAAATCTTCAAAAACCTAAGGAAAAGCAATGAATTTTGCCTCCGGGGGCCCTCTTGGGAGTGCTCTTGGAGGCCTCTTGGGGCGTCTGGGGGCTATCTTGGGCGTCTTGGAGCGATCTTGTGGCATGTCGGACCCCTCGTGTACCATCTTGGGGGCCTCTTGGGGGCCTCTTGGCCTTTCTTGGGGCTCTCGGGGACGTCTCGGAGCCCTGTTGGTGCGCTCATGGAGCGCTCTGGTGGAGTCGCCCGGGGATCAGCCGGGGGTCGCCCGGGGTACTTTTCGTCCGGGGACCCCCAGGGGCCGCCCCGCGCGCGCGAACTAGAGAATTGTTAACCAGTTACTGGAGATCTTAACACGCCTCTGGCCCGTTGGGCCGGCGAATTTTTGGGGTATTTGTTATTTTTCGTCGAAAATCCCCCTGTAGGGGGACAGGCCCGTCTCAAGAATAGTAGAAGTGTTCCGGTTTCCTTCTTCTTCGGGGTCCCAAAGATCGCCCCCCAAGTCACGGTTATGGGTCCGGTTCTGCTTTTGGTTCCGGTTTCCTTCTTCTTCGGGGTCCCAAAGAAGATCCCCGAAGTCACGGTTTTGGCTCCGGTTCCGGTTGTGGTTCCGGTTTCCTTCTTCTTCGGGGCTCCCAAGAAGACCCTCCAGGTCACGGTTTTTGTTTCGGTTCCGGTTCTGGTTCCAGTATCAAGTGGGAGCGTTGGGGTTTTATGAGGAGGCGAGATCGCCTCCCTTTGGGTGAAACACGAAGTACCATCGAGCGGGTGCGATTGTTTTGCTGGATGTTTGGTTTTTGATTGCGATCAAGAGCGTCAGTCCTGGGTAATGCGTGAGGACGTATCGAGTGGTAGCACAATTCTTGCCGCTGTCGATGATGTTGATGTTGTTGGTGGGGACAGTGGTGGGAACAATGGGACAGCTCAGTGGGACAGCGGCAGGGACAGCGTGACAGTGGGGACAGTGAGGACAGTGGGACAGTGGTGGGGACCGTGGGGAAAGTGGGGAGAGTGGGACCGTGGTGGGAACAGTGGTGCGAACAGTGGTGGGAACAGTGGTGGGGACAGTGGGGACAGTGCGACAGTGGTGGGGGCACTGGTGGGGACGGTGGGGACGGTGGTGGGAAAAGTGGGGACAGTGGTGGTGTGGACGGTGGTGCTGGGGACAGCGGTGGGGGATGTGGTGCGGACGGTGGTGGGGATTCGGGAGTCGTTTGCCCGCGGTAGTGACCCCCCTGGTTTTCTGGAGGGTGGGGGGGTGGGGGAATGGGGGTGGTTCGAACTGGTAGTGACCACCCTCGGTTTTCCAGAAGGGGGGGGAGGGGTGTTCGAACTGGTAGTGAACCCCCTCCGGTTTTCCGCCGTCCCACTGTCCCGAGGAGTGGGAATCGTTTGCCGGCGGCGCGGGGGGGGGTTCGAACCGGTAGTGACCCCCCCCTCGGTTTTCCGCAGGGGGAGGGGGGGAGGGGTTAGGAGGGGGGGGTTTTGCCGGGGGAAGGGGTGGGGTCCAGCAGGGGTGTGTGTGTGTGTGTGTGGATTTTCGAAGGGGGGAGGGGGACTCCCGAGTTCAGGAGGAAGGGGGGGAATCTTCCAGAGTAAAGCGGCGGTGGATCACGGTCTCTAATGATGATGATGCTGATGATGAGGAGGAGGATGATGATGATGATTATGATGATGCTGATGCTGATGCTGATGCTGCTGCTGATGATGATGATGATGATGATGGTGGTGGTGGTGGTGGTAGTGGTAGTGGTGGTGGTGGTGATGATGCTGACATTGGACCGCGTCAACTTTACACCCATCCTTTCCAGGTCAGGCCCACGGTCGGTGTAGTCGCCTTCCTGGCCAAGCCAGGAGGTCGCATACTTGGCTCAGGGCGGCCCGGCCAGGCTAGGTGTAGTTGCATAGTTGTCGCCCTCCTAAGACAGGTGTCGCCGCCGCCGTTGCGGTCGTCCCGACGCGCGACGCCACCAGGCCGGGTGCCTTGCGAACGACGCGTATTGCCGGGCGGACTACGACGCCCTCAATACGCGGAAGGCGCGCAGTGCGGGGGCTGCGTCGGGGGCGTTCCAGGGAAGGCTTCGCCTTCGAGGGACTGGGAAGTTGACCTCTCTTCTTCGGCCAGAGGTGGCGGAAGCGGCGGAAGGCTGGCGGACACCAGAGGAAGCAAAGCACCGGCGGCTCTGCTTGAGGAAGCCAGCAGAAGCTGTCCCCCGTGTACCCAAACCTCCCACAGTTGAGGTCCTTGTTTTGAATTGAGCGCTGCTTGCGCGACCTTCTCCTCATGCTGCCTCCCTGCCTCCCGCTTCCTGTCCTCTCGCGCTCGCCCTTTTGGGGCTGCCGACTGCGTAACCATCCCCACTTTCGTGAGCTCATGGGAGGTCTGGCGGATTGACGCCCCACGCGGACCCAAATGAGACCCGGTTTTCTGGGGTTGCCAACTGCGCAACCGTGGCCACTTTCGTGAGCTCCTGGGAGGTCCAGCGGATTGACGCCCCATGCGGATCCAATTGAGAGCTGGCTTCTCTGGAGGTTGCCATTTGCGCAACCGTCGCCACTCGCGATCTCCTGGGAGGCCAGCGTTGTGACGCCCCACGCTGACCTAAATGAATTTGCGCCTCTTTCAGGGTTGCCCTGCGCAGCCGTCGCCACCTGCGCGAGCTCCTGGAAGGCTGGCGTAGTGACGCCCCATGCGGATCCAAATCAGTGCTCGCCTCTCTGGGGCTGCCAACTGCTTACCCGTCGCCACTTTCGCGAGCTCCTGGGAGGGCCAGCGCAGTGACGCCCCACGCGGACCCAACTGAGAGCTGGGGGCTGCCCAATGCTCAGCTGTCGCCACTTTCGTTAGCACCTGGGAGGTCCACCGGTTGGCGCCCATGCGGATCCAATTGAGAGCTGGCTCCTCTGGGGGTTGAGAACTGCACAGCCGTGGCCACTTTCGTGAGCTCCTGGGAAGGCCAGCGCAGTGACACCCGGCTCCTACGCGGATCCAGGCGAGACCTCGCCTCCTTCGGGTGCTATCAGCTGTTCAACCGCTGCGCCAGTTTCGTGGGCTCCTGGGAGGGCCAGTGCAGCGACGCCCTGGGCGGACCAAATAAGAGCTCGCCTCCCTGGGGGCTGCCAGCTGCGCAACTGTCGCCACTTTCGCGAGCTCCTGGGAGGGCCAGCGTAATGACGCCCCACGCTGACCCAGACGAGACCTCGCGCTCCCCTGGGGGGTTGCCAACTGCGTACCTGTCGCCATGTTCGTGAGCTCCTGGGAGGTTCAGCAGAGTGGTGCCCCATGCTGATCCAGACGAGACCTCGCGCTCTCCTAGAGATCCGTTTTAAAGTCACCTCGTTTTCAGAAAGGGTTGGGTATGCCTCGGGATAATGTTTGGACTCATCGTTCCCAGAGTGCTCCGTCCTCCCCTCCTGGGGCGCCCGCGGCTCGCCGCGATTTTCTGCCTGGACGCAAGGTCTCTCTGCGCTGATCTTCCTCCCGCCTGGACAAAATCTGGTCGTACTGCGATCACAAGGGGGGATCAAGCTCCGCGCCTGTCATATTGGATTTTGAGCCACGGGTGGGTCTGCAGGCTTTTTCTGAACGCCTCCCTCGCCTTGAAAGAAGTGCGTGTTCGCTGGTACCTCTTCATCCTCGTCGTCGTCGTCGTCCTCCTCCTCCTCCTCCTCCTCCCTGCTCCATCCTCTCTCAGTGCCTTTCGTCGCCTCCTCCCTCCTTCTCTTTCTCCTCCTCCTCCTCCTCCTCTTCCTCCTCCTCCTCCTCCTCTTCCTCCTCCTCCTCCTTCTCCTCCCTCCTCCCCCTTCTGGGCCATCCTGGCCCTCAGATGTCTCGCTATGTATCCTGCAGCAAGCGGGGATGTCCTGGTTGGGAGTGGGCCAATCGGGCAGATTGGTGCAGTTAGTGCGGCACGAAGTACCAGGTCCAGAGACAGCCGGACCACCAGAGCGGCAAGTCCCAGGAACAGAGAGCTGGGCGTGACAAGCCCGACAGTTTCAAGCCTGGTTGTTGGAGACGTACGCGTTCCCGCCAGTCGTCCAACTGCAACGTACATGATCAGGAAAAGCCACCAACTTTTGACGACGGTCCTCCTGATCCAGTGTCCCTGGCCCAAGCCCAAGTTTCCTTGCGGCCCCAGTTTCACTTCTGCAAACACGCCAGCAAGCAGTCCTGCGGGGCAAAAACCCAATCGCTCAACGTCCAGGTCCAGACCCTCGAGGCCAGGACTCCGTCAGCCGAAGACGAGAAACCAGTCCATCAAGGATCAGATCGCGACCCAGGCCGACCAGTACAGGGATAATCTGCATGAACAACCCGAGCCTCGTGCAGAACTCCAGCAGCTGAAAGCTCAACTGACCATGGCAGCTGCAGTGGCAGCCCAGGAAGCAGCGGAGTCCACAGACGTCACCCAGATGCTCGACGCGGCCATCATGGCAGAGACCCTGCACGGCGGGGCCATCCCAGACATCCTGTCCCACCGAATGCAAGAGGTCTGCCAGCCTTTCCGCAAGCTGCAGGAGCAGCACGAACGAGCCACAGCACCAGGGCAGCCGGTAGCGCCACCAGCGCAAGCAGCACCAACTCCACTTGCCGCAGCTCCCGAGCCTCAGGCAGCAGCTGCATCGGCTGCCGCAATGGGCGGAGGTGGCGACGCAGCTGCAGTCTCGGGTGCCGAAGTGAGCGACGACGGCAGCGGCATGCCGCACGCCTTCGGTGGCTTCAGGCGTCCTGCGGCCGAGCTCAAGGACGCGTCCATGCTCATGGAGTCCAGGAGTGCCGACGTCGCCAAAAAGGTCACGGACGCACCGTGTGCGACTGCAGCGGCGGCGGCGTCGGGTGCTTCACCGCGGAATCTCCAGCCAGCACATCGCCTTGCTGTCTGTCAGTGGTAACTGTTGGAGTACCTTTAACCGGTTCGTTTTCTCCAAACCTGCGCATGCCGTCGATCTCATGTGTGTTCAAGGGCAGGCTTGAAGATGACGATGTCATCGTACAACATGTGCAGTGGTGTCAGCGTGCGGGGTGGCTGGCACATGATGTCCCGGCAGATCTCGATGCCAAGGCATACCTGGTCAGCGGTGCCGCCACCCTCGCCGCGAACGGCCTTTTATATCAGAGTCCCCAACATGACGATCCCTCAGAGGGTCGACCGCAGCAGGCTCACAGGCGTGCTGCCCAACATCATGCCCAGCATGCCCAAGGTAGGACGCACGTGTGCGTATCGCGAGGCCCCACGTGGATTGGAAAGTCCACCTCGGTCTGTTAGCGGACATTGCGGTCCAAAATGTGGCAAGAAAGTTCAAACTGTTGTTCGAGAGTCGAAGGTTCGGACTTCCTCCACCATGTTTCCACCCAGCTGGTCCCGATCTGCCGTGCCAGAACTACCCAATCTGTTTGGACCATGTTTTGAGCAGTGAGTCAGCCCCTCGGGGATCGCATCCAGGACGTCAGCCTGGGGCAACTACCCGCTGTCCCCACGCAGGCCAGTCTGCCTGCCGTTTTCCGATGTTGAGCATTTTTGGGTGACAGTTCTGTCCGGGCCTCAGCGGATTCCAGTTCAGGCGCTTGTAGGGCCGCAGCCCGAGGTGCGACTTTGGATTCAGAGTGATCAAGCAGTTCGCTCTGCAGAGATCCTGCTCGCCGATGCAACCCGGCGTCTCAGCCAGCAGCAAAGGCATGGCATCCCCGCGCAGCCTGCTTCGCCGCTATGAAGGACCTCGACAATGGCCCCGACCTGAACGCGGACGCCCCGCCTCGTCTCACCGGCGTCCTAAGAGCCAGTTCCCTTGGGACAACATGGGTCAAGGCCAAGAGTAGGGGGCAGAAACTCAGAGCCAGCTGGAGATCACTGGAGGCTCCTCATAGGTTGGCGCACTTGAGTAGAGTATGTTTCAATCAAGCTGGGGCGTGGCCAGTGCGTCTTTCTCGTGGTCGGCTTGTGCCGCCGCCCGGGCGAGTTGCACTGTGTCTCCTCCTTTCAGGGCGTCGTCGGGGCGATGCAGAATTTCGGGGGCCTTCTGATTGCAGACAGCGCCGCGGGAGTTCCGTCGGGAGGCGCGGCCGACGATGCCATCGACGACGCGCTCGCCGACGCCCGGAAACGCATCGATGCCGATCTGCGCAAAGACCCGCTCGAAGCAGCTAAAGCGTGGTCGTCTTGGGCCCAGCAACCTCCTCGAGGCGGAGTCGGTCGGGCTCTCGAACGCCCGCCCCCAGCTACCTCAAATGGAGGTGGTCTGGGAGATGGTGTGGGAGATGGTCTGGAAGATGGTCCGGGAGATCTACCGTCGGGGGGGGGTGAAGGCGATCGACTTGCGGATATTTCTGGAAGTTGCCAGCGGGTGCCGGACCTCTCCAGCCCCCCAGAACATCGACGAGGGATTCGCTTGGAGTGCTCAACGGCAGCGTCCTCCGGGAAGCTCCCACAAGTTCTGCAGTTAGGACTGCGGCGGCGCGAGGCGGGGTGCGCCCGGGGCACCTCGCGCTTATCGCCGGGGGCCGCGCTGAGATTATCGCAGGGCTGCTTCAAGTCGGCGAGGCCCTCGGGCGCGCGCCATTTCAAATTCAACGCGTCATCTCCGTCCTTGTCGTGGAACGCAAGCAGCAATAAAGAAACTGTGGCGAAGCTAGTCGCGCGATCAATCGGACTGATGTCAGGGCTCTGCCGAGCGAGGGCTCGAGTCCGACAGTCCGCAGCCCGAGAATGTGAGCGGCGTGGTCATCGATCCCCCTCCTTGATCACCGGGCAGCGCGCTCCGTCGTTGATATCGTTTCCAATTAGAGCCTGGGTTGCGGAATGTGCAAGAATTACATACTTCCGCAGGCCGAAAGATTTTCCTCTTGAGCCCCACATGTCGGAAGCGACGCGCCGTTCAGGTGAGAGCAACCACATGTTATGGGAGAAGTGCAGGGATGTGGCCGGGCCCGCTGTGGCGCTCGAGCTTCCGACTTGGAAACTTTGCTTGTGTGTCCTCGCCCTCCCTCATCCCTTCCTCTCCTCCTCCTCCCACTTCCCCCCTCCTCCTCCCGCCTCCTCCCTCCTCCTCCTTCCTCCTTCGTCCGTCCGCCTCCCTCCTCTCTCCTTCCTCCCCCCTCATCCTCCTTCTCCTTTTCCTTCCTCCTCCCCCCGTCTCTTCCCTGATTATTCCTCCTCTCTCCCCCCCTGCGGCCCCTCTGTTCTCCTTCCCACCTCCTCTTGCCTCTTCCCTCATCCTTCCCCCTCTTCAGCCTGGGACGACACCCCCTCCCCTGTGTAATCATAGCATTGGTCTGCAGATCCACAGTTCCGTGGATAGCATGATGCTTCACTTGCGGTGCTCCGCGGATCCAATTTCCCCTGGGTCCCGGATGTTAATTATTTTAATATATTTATTCTCGGGAACTGGATGGATCCGTCGTTTTTCACACACGAAACTGGATCCTCGCAACACAGAATTAGGATCCACGGAACTCTCCCACACCCGAAAAAGGGATACAATTTGATCCGTTGTTGTTGTTGTCATATTTTTAGTCCAAGGGGAAAAACTTTGGGCCTGGGGATGCAGGATTTAGCACCCTTCTCGCACTTCCACGCAGGGGTGTTGGCGGGGGAGGCGCAGTTCGAAATTCCGCGCAGGGGTGTTGGCGGGGGAGACGCAGTTCGAAATCCCACTAAGGATTTAACACCCCTCTCGCACTTCCACGCAGGGGCGTTGGCGGGGTAAACGCAGTCCGAAATCCCACTGACAGATTTATCACCCATCTCGCACAGCCGCGCAGGGGTGTTGGCGGGGGAGACGCAGTTCGAAATCCCACTGCAGGATTTAGCACCCTTCTCGCACTTCCACGCAGGGGTGTTGGCGGGGGAGGCGCAGTTCGACATTCCGCGCAGGGGTGTTGGCGGGGGAGACGCAGTTCGAAATCCCACATAAAGATTGATCACCCATCTTGCACATCCGCGCAGGGGTGTTGGCGGGGGAGACGCAGTTCGAAATCCCATGCAGGATTTAGCACCCCTCTCGCACTTCCACGTAAGGGTGTTGGCGGGGGAGGCGCAGTTCGAAATTCCGCGCAGGGGTGGTGGCGGGGGAGACGCAGTTCGAAATCCCACTAAGGATTTATCACCCCTCTCGCACTTCCACGCAGGGGCGTTGGCGGGGGAAACGCAGTCCGAAATCCCACTGAAAGTTTCATCACCCATCTCGCACATCCGCGCAGGGGTGTTGGCGGGGGAGACGCAGTTCGAAGTCCCATGCAGGCACTTCCACGCAGGGGTGTTGGCGGGGGAGGCGCAGTTCGAAATTCCGCGCAGGGGTGTTGGCGGGGGAGACGCAGTTCGAAATCCCACTAAGGATTTAACGCCCCTCCCGCACTTCCACGCAGGGGCGTTGGCGGGGGAAACGCAGTCCGAAATCCCACTGACAAATTTATCACCCATCTCGCACGTCCGCGCAGGGGTTTTGGCGGGGGAGGCGCAGTTCGAAATCCCACTTCCGCAGGCCGGGAGATTGTCCTTTTTAGGCCCACGTGTCGGAAGCGACGCGCCGTTCAGGTGAGAGCAACCACATGTTATGGGAGAGGTGCAGGGATGTGGCCGGGCCCTCTGTGGCGCTCGAGCTTCCGACTTGGACACTTTGCTTGTGTGTCCCCGCCCTCCCTCATCCCTTCCTCTCCTCCTCCTCCTCCCACTTCCCCGTTCCTCCTCCCACCTCCTCCCTCCTCCTCCTTCCTCCTTCGTCCGTCCGCCTCCCTCTTCTCTCCTTCCTCCCCCCTCATCCTCCTTCTCCTTTTCCTTCCTCCTCCCCCCGTCTCTTCCCTGATTATTCCTCCTCTCTCCCCCCCTGCGTCCCCTCTGTTCTCCTTCCCACCTCCTCTTGCCTCTTCCCTCATCCTTCCCCCTCTTCAGCCTGGGACGACACCCCTCCCCTGTATAATCATAGCATTGGTCTGCAGATCCACAGTTCCGTGGATAGCATGATGCTTCACTCGTTTTTTTCACAAAAGAAATTGGATCCGCGCAGCACAGAATTAGGATCCACGAAACTCTCCCACACCCGAAAAAAGGGATCCAATTGGATCCGTTGTTGTTGCCATGTTAAGAAGAAAAAAACGTTCGGCCTGGGGATGCAGGGTTCATCACCCCTCTCGCACTTCCACGCAGGGGTGTTGGCGGGGGAGGCGCAGTTCGAAATTCCGCGCAGGGGTGTTGGCGGCGGAGACGCAGTTCGAAATCCCATGAAATCCTCTCGCACTTCCACGCAGGGGCGTTGGCGGGGGAAACGCAGTCCGAAATCCCACTGACAAATTTATCACCCATCTCGCACATCCGCGCAGGGGTGTTGGCGGGGGAGACGCAGTTCGAAATCCCACTTCCGCAGGCCGAACTATTTTCCTCTTGAGCCCCACATGTCTGAAGCGACGCGCCGTTCAGGTGAGAGCAACCACATGTTATGGGAGAGGTGCAGGGATGTGGCCGGGCCCTCTGTGGCGCTCGAGCTTCCGACTTGGACACTTTGTTTGTGTGTCCTCGCCCTCCCTCATCCCTTCCTCTCCTCCTCCTCCCACTTCCCCGTTCCTCCTCCCGCCTCCTCCCTCCTCCTCTTTCCTCCTTCGTCCGTCCGCCTCCCTCCTCTCTCCTTCCTCCCCCCTCATCCTCCTTCTCCTTTTCCTTCCTCCTCCCCCTGTCTCTTCCCTGATTATTCTTCCTCTCTCCCCCCCTGCGTCCCCTCTGTTCTCCTCCCACCTCCTCTTGCCTCTTCCCTCATCTTTCCCCCTCTTCAGCCTGGGAAGACCCCCCTTTCCCCCGTAGAATCATAACATTGGTCTGCCGATCCACAGTTCCGTGGATAGCATGATGCTTCACTTGCGGTGCTCCGCGGATCCAATTTCTCCTGGGTCCTGGCAGTTAGTTTTTATGATATATTTATTCCCGGGAAATACATGGCCCCATGGTTTTTTCACACACAGGAACTTGGATCCGCGCAGCACAGAATTAGGATCCACGAAACTCTCCCACACCCGAAAAAAAAGGGATCCAATTGGATCCGTTGTTGTTATTGTTGTCATATTTCTAGTCCAAAAGGAAAAACTTTCGGCCTGTGGATGCAGGATTTAGCACCCCTCTCGCACTTCCACGCAGGGGTGTTGGCGGGGGAGGCGCAGCTCGAAATTCCGCGCAGGGGTGTTGGCGGGGGAGACGCTATTCGAAATCCCACGAAGGATTTAACACCGCTCTCGCACTTCCACGCAGGGGCGTTGGCGGGGGAAACGCAGTCCGAAATCCCACTGAAAAATTTATCACCCATCTCGCACATCCGCGCAGGGGTGTTGGCGGGGGAGACGCAGTTCGAAATCCCACTTCCGCAGGCCGAAAGATTTTCCTCTTGAGCCCCACATGTCGCAAACGACGCGCCGTTCAGGTGAAAACGACCACATGTTATGGGAGAGGTGCAGGGATGTGGCCGGGCCCTCTGTGGCGCTCGAGCTTCCGACTTGGACACTTTGCTTGTGTGTCCTCGCCCTCCGTCATCCTTTCCTCTCCTCCTCCTCCCACTTCCCCGTTCCTCCTCCCACCTCCCTCCTCCTCTTTCCTCCTTCGTCCGTCCGCCTCCCTCCTCTCTCCTTCCTCCCCCCTCATCCTCCTTCTCCTTTTCCTTCCTCCTCCCCCCGTCTCTTCCCTGATTATTCCTCCTCTCTCCCCCCCTGCGTCCCCTCCGTTCTCCTCCCACCTCCTCTTGCCTCTTCCCTCATCCTTCCCCTCTTCAGCCTGGGAAGACCCCCCTTCCCCCGTAGAATCATAGCATTGGTCTGCAAATCCACAATTCCGTGGATAGCATGATGCTTCACTTGCGGTGCTCCGCGGATCCAATTTGCCCTGGTTCCCGGATGTTAACTATTATCATATATTTATTCCCGGGAAATAAATGGCCCCATGGTTTTTCACACAGAGGAAATTGGATCCGCGCAACACAGAATTAGGATCCACGAAATTCTCCCACACCCGAAAATGGATCCAATTGGAGCCGTTGTTGTTGTTGTTGTTGTCATATTTTTAGTCCAAGAGGAACAAACTTTCGGCCTGGGGGTGTATGTTAACAGACGTGGGCGCCGCGCAGTGTGTCTCTAGCAGTGCGTGGTGTGCTATCTTGGCGGAGCAGCGCATGCTCGCGCAGACATCCCGCCCGCCCGCCAGCAACTTGGCTGCGAAACCCGTGCGGCGTTGATTGTGATGGATGTTTCATCGTTGAGGGCGTGTTCAGCCAGAGCCCGGATTGCGATGTGCACGCGGAAAATGTATGTTCACCATCATGGGCCCTTGAGGGGCAATCCATTCATTCTTGTGCAGGCGTCCCGCCCGCTTGCCCGCAGTCTGGTTGCAAGACCCATGCGGCGGCGATCGCGATGGCTGCTTGGCGCAAGCTGGCGCGCCGCCGCATCCGCGCTTGCGCGCGCGGGCTCGCGCGCGGAACAGCGGGCTTGTCTGGCGCGGCCGACGCAGCCGCGTCCGCGATGGCCGCGGGGCATGTCCCAGTGCGTCTTGCACGCCGCGCCGCTGACGTTCGTGCGCGTCAGTGCGAGCCGGTGCCTCGAGCGGGCGCGGTGCCGTGGCGACGTCGGCAACGGCATGCGCGATGATGATGATGATGATGGTGATGGTGATGATGATGATGATGATGATGATGATGATGATGATGACGATGATGATGATGACGATGATGATGATGATGATGATGATGATGATGATGATGTTGCTGATGCTGATGATGATGATGATGATGAGGGTGATAATGATGATGATGATGATGATGATGATGATGATGATGATGATGATGATGATGATGATGATGATGATGATGATGATGATGATGATGATGATGATGATGATGATGATGATGACGATGATGATAGGAGTGCTGGCGGCGACGATCGCGATGACGACGGCAAGGCCGAAGGCGGCGCCGATGCTGATCGCGCCGACGATGATGGTGCACGCGTGTCGGCGATCAGGGCTTTCGAAGGATTCGGACGCGCGCATTCGGCTCACGCGCGCGAGCGGCCCGTGTGGTCTGATGTGGATGGGTCGTTTCCCGCCAGCACATGCGCGGGGGTGCTCGAATGACTTCGACGCGTGTGCTCGAGAGGCGTCTTTGGGTCGCATTGGATGAAAATGCAGAAAAACGGATGGTTTCTTACGGTTTCGCAAGAGCGCGCGCACATTGTGACACTCCACGATGCAAAACCATTATGTCTGCGAGGGAATTCGTGGAACTACTCTTTCAGTTCCTTACGAATCCGATGCGTGCATGTTTTATCTCCTGGTTTTCTACTCGGGAGGAATAGTTTCGACGTGATCAAACAGCGATGCGCGCGTTTGCTCTTCGCCCCGTATTTTGCAAGGTGTCCTTGAAATTTGTCGTTTTTTTGATAACCGAATGCTCGCGTGCAGTGTAAGTGGTGCACTCTTGATGGAGTGCAGTCTATGTGGGTTGTGCAGTAGGTGGTTGAGTGTAGGCGGCGCAACTGACGTGGCGCAGGTGATGTGGTGCAACTTATGGTGTACAGTCTTTGTGGAGCCCTCGATGCGGCGCAGTCTATGTGGTGCAAGTGTGTAGTGGGATATAAGTTGCGCAATCTATGGCATGCAATATGTGTTGGGCGAATTGTTCTGCAATCTGCGCGGCGCGCAATCTTTCTGGCGCGGTCCGCCTGGTTCAATCTACGCGGTGTCGTTTACGTGGTGCAACCGACGAGCTGCAGTCTGCCTGGTGCAGCAGATGTTGTGCAAACTATGTGGTGCAATCTATGTCGTGCAATTGTTTTCTGTTCGCTGGGAAATGTGAACTCCTTCGCGCAATCATCCCGCCCGCCCGTCCGTTTGAAGAGCCCATGCGGCGGCGATTGCGATGAGTGCTTGGCGTTGGCCGGTGCATCTGCGGCCGCGCTGGCCCGCGCGTGCTCGCGCGCGCAGCGGCCAGCTAGTGTGGCGCGACCGGCGCGGCCGCGGTGGCGCTGACCGCTGGGCGCATCCTGGCGGGCACTTCGGTGCGAGTCAGTGACTTGGGCGGGCGCGGTAGCATTGCAACGTCGACGACGGTAGACGCGATGATGATTGTAGTGATGCTGATGGCGATGGTGACAGCGACGACGTTTTTGCCAGTGGCGGCGCCGATGCTGATCGCGCCGACGACGATGACGGCGTCCTCGCGTCGGTGGTGGAGGTTTGGAGGGAGTTCGACGTGCGCGCGCGGCCGATGCGCGAGTGGCCCGCGCTGTATTACTTGGCGTGGATCGCGCCCCCCCCTCAGCACGCGCGCAAGGGCGTTCGACGGATTTCTTCGGCATGCGGCGCGAGAGGCCCGTTTGGCATAATATAATGAACCTGTTGGAAACCAACCGATGCTTTTCTCACGAGAAGTGATGTAGCAAAACCGTGAGTGTTTTACGTGTTTGCGGGGTACTCGATTTTGAAATCTTTGTGAAACCCAGGGTTTTCGAAGGATTTCGGCGCGTGCGCGCGCGACGATGCGCGCGTGTGCGCTTCGCCCCGTTTTTTCTGAAGGATTCCTGCGGCATTCACGCGCGAGAGGCGCGCTTGGTAGCATCTCGTGAAAGTGTTGAACACTCGCGTTTTTCTTAGGAATTCATTGGGCCATGGGCGCAGTTTTTTGGATGGGTGGTTCTTGATGAACGTGTGCGCGTGCATAGAACTTTTTGGCCGAGGATGTGGGGGGGGGGCGATGCCAGCCTGGCTGGGATTATTTGGTTCATACTTAGGATGGGCTAGCGAGCAGAGTAAACGCGAAAACGCTATGCGCAAAGGGGGGCCGATAAGTCCAGGGGGGAGTTGCCGCGCCCATGTTCGCGCAATCATCCCGCCCGCCTGCCCGCAATTTGTTTTGCAAAAAGTCATGCGGCGACGATGGCGATGGCTGCTTGGCGCTGGGTGGCGCATCGCCGCGGCCGTGCTGGCGCGCGCAGGCTCGCGCGCAGAGCGGCCGCCTTGTCTGGCGCGACCGACGCGGCCGCGGCGGCGCTGGCTCCGCGTTGGCGCGCGGGATTTTCTCTGCGAGTCAGGGCTCGGGCGGGCGCGGTATCATTGCTGCGTCGACAACGGCAGACACGGTGATGATAGTAGCGGTGCTGGCGACGATGCTTACAATGACGGCGGCAACGCCAATGACGGTGCCTATGCTGATCATGGCGATGGCGATAATATTGTCCACGTGTCGGTGATGGTCGTGGGGGATTTTCGACCCACGCGGGCAGCCGACGGCCGCAGGCGCCCCGCGTGGTATTTTTACGGAAAAAAAAGTGCCCTCCCAGCATGCACGCAAACATATTGGAATGATTGTGACATGCGCGCGCACGAGGTTTGCTTGGGCGCATATGATGAACATGTTGAACAACCAATGGGTTTCGTGCGAGTTTGCAAGAACTCGCGGGTTCTGTTGAGTACTTCGTTGCGCAGCCACTGTTTTCCTCATTGTTTTTCCCCCTCGAAGGTCGATGTTGAAATCCGTACGGCGCATGCAGTGATATTCGAACGATTCCGGCATGCGCGCGCGACGAAGCGCGCGTGTGGATTTCTCCCGCGGGGTATCTTTTGAAACGGACAATTTTTGATAAGTGAGTGTGCGCACATAGTATCATCTGGCGACGGTGAGGGGAGCTGCGATGGTGGTTTGCCTCCTGGCGTGGTATGATTTTATGTGGCGGAATTACAGGCGGGGCGTAACCATGTGTAATTCGTAGTCTTCCACGTGGGGCGGTCAGACGGGTCATGAGTGGGGAGTGGGGCGAAGTTTTTTGTTAACCAAATGAATAAATAATTTCATATGTAACTATTAGAATAACTATGTGTATATATATGTATATAAAATTAGATCGGATAATCTTTGTTCTGCAATCTATGTGGTGCACTATGGCGGCGACTGGGCGGCGACGGAACGGCGGCGGCGACCACGGCGCCGCCAAACCGCCACCCAGGCCTGGACGAGGGGTTGTGACGAAGCGGCGACGGGGCGGTGACGGCGAGCACGGAACCGCTAGACCGCCACCCTGGTTCAGTTCGTCAGAAGAAAATACGAGGCCCTATGCATTAGCATTGCTTGGGGAACTACGTCAGTCATGTATCATATTATACGACGTCAGTTTCCGCTGCGATCATATCAGTGCTGATAATCTGGCCCGAAGCGCTATCGTATTGTGTATCATCTCCAGCATTTATGCCAGTCCAGGATACGTGGCTCTTCAGGATGAGGTCAAGTATGCGGGCCAAACGGCTTTCGGGATAGTAGCAGAGTGCTGGTTTGCCGCGTGCGTTGTTCAGATGTATACCCTAAACCCTGGACATGTTCAGATTGGCATCCTGATCAAGTTTCGCAACCCCAAGTTGGAGATGAGGGAACCAGCAGCCTGCTCAAGTGTACCAAGGAAGACTTTGACATCGAGGTTGCGCCTGCCAAGATCCACTCACGCACCTCATCCAACGACCCCAGCGAAAAAACTTCGCCGCAAAACGAACGATCGTGGCGGCGCAAACTGGGGCCCCACCGCTCCAATCTCGCATGCGAGATGGCAGCAGGCAGTCCTCAGTTCAAGTGGAGGCGAGGCAGACTTGCCTTCGTCAGGCTCGCCGGAATCAAGAAACGCATGCACAGGCCCATTGCAATCAGGAGAGCAAGAGGAGGTACGAGGAAGGTCTACAACGCAGGCGTTCACGCAGCAAACACTTCGGACGCGAAGCGGCTGGCAGGAATCACGGGCAGCTGGCCATAGTTCAGCACCATTCTTCAACATTCGCATGGCCAAGCTGTCCACCTAGGAGGCGCGCCCTCAGTTTAACCCTCCTCGGCTAGTGATAAGGGATGTTTATGGGAGTCGTAAGGGATCACGTGGTAGGCTGTCAAGCAGGACAACACACTTAAGGAACGCAGCGCAGTTAAGGAGACATTCGCCCAGGGCAGAACTCAGCCGCTTACATGTAAGAAAAGGCCTGGGGTGAACCACCCTCCAACGCGGGCGGTCCACCCCCCTCGGAGACGCCGCCTGGAGGGCGGCGGCAGGCCCGGCGTATCCTTGGCAGTTGTTTGCGTGGGCGGCCACCGCCGATCCCTCCCCGACCCCCGCTCTGCTTTGTGCTCTCGGTGCCCGCGGGCGCGGCCTCCTGGGCTCTGCTCCGTCGCGGCGGGCTGGGGTCCGGGGCCCCTTTTTGGAGGCCGTTGCCCTCCGCTCCCAAAGGATTGGTTGGATTCTTGCCTCCCCGTTCGTGTCGACAGCTCGTGGTGGGCAGCGAGCGCATGTGAGCGAAATGGCGAGGAGGCCTCGAGCGGGGGCCCCCCTCCCCTGTGGGGTTCCGTCTTTCTTGTTCGCATCCGAGGCGCTCCTCGGAGTACTTGGTGAAATCACAGGTCTGGTGACGCCTGGGAGTCTGAACCACGGGGAAGTGTCGAGCGGACGCCTCCTTCCCGAGCAGACCACGGGGGCGTCCTGGGCGCTCCTCGCCCGTTTCCGAGCGGAGGTCTCGGGCGGGAGCCCCTTCCTGTGGGGTCTCCACGTCCATGCTCGTCGAGTCCGGGGCGGCCCTCGGAGTAGCGCAGGTTTGAGGAAACCTGGGGGCCCGAATCCCGACGAAGTCTCGAGCGGGCAAGTTGATGAGGTGCCTCGAGCGGGAGGCTTGTCCGTGAGCGAGTCGCGGGGGAGTCTTTGCGGGGGCCCCTCCCCTGGTGGTCTCAGAGAGCGCTCCACCACTCGCAGAGTGCCTACTCGCAAACGTCTGGAAGACGTATGCTTGCCTCCACGCAACGTATCGTGAGTCGCCGGCGGCGGATCAGCTACTCTGCGAGCAGTGGAGCGTGCTTGCCTGTGCGGGGTCCCCAGCTCGTTGTCCGAGTCCGAGGCGGCTGCCGGGATGTGTGGTAAAAGCGGAGGTTTGGGGACACGTGTATGATAAAAAAACAGGCGTGATGCCAAACATCAACATTGTGATACACAACACATCCGGACACGTGTGATACAAAACACGAGCGTGAGCAGGTGTGGTAAAAGCGCAAGGCGACAAACGTCGAGTGTGCTGAACAGCGTTTCTTTAGCACACGGGTTCGGAGTTTTTTGTCATTCTTGTTTTTTATCACACTTGTGGGGGGCTTTCAGGAGAGGAAAAAACACACAGACACAATTAATCGTCGATTCCCAGGAAAATATGGGAAAATATGGGAAGTGGGGGGGAAGACAGAAACCCAGAAAATATGGGAAAATATGGGGAATCTTTTTATTTGTGTGTATTTATTTGTGTGTCCTAATTTCCCTTTAGGCTTGAATCCCGAGGAGGCCTCGGGCCCACGGGCGGCAGCGGCGGGCCTCGCCGCAGCGCGCCGGCCGCGGCTCTGGGCAGGCGGGGGCCGGGCGAGCCCTCGCCGGGAGCCTCCGCGGGCCTCTGTGGCTCTGTCGTGGGCGCGCTCTTGGCCAGGCCTGGAGGAGGAGGAGGAGGAGGAGGAGGAGGAGGAGGAGGAGGAGGAGGAGGAGGAGGAGGAGGGGGGGGAGGAGGGGGGGGAGGAAGTCGAGGAGTGGTGGGCGGGGGGGTGGAAAGGAGGATGAGGATGGGGAGGGGCATGATGGGAAGGATACTGAGGGTTATCATGAAAGGGATTATGAAGTGGAAAGGAGGATGAGGATGGGGAGGGGCAGGAGGGGAAGGATAATGAGGGTCATCATAACAGGGATTATGAAGGTAATAGTGTTCATGCTGCTGATGACGATGATGATGATGATGATGATGATGACGATGACGATAATGATGACGGTGACGATGCTGATGCGGCTACTGATGACGGCGATGGTGGTGTTGCTGGTTGTGTTGGTCGTGGCGGTTGACGACGATGCTGCTGCTGCTGCTGATGATGATGATGATGATGATGATTATGATTATGATGATGATGATGATGATGATGATGATGATGATGATGATGATGAGGATGAGGATGAGGATGAGGATGAGCATGAGTACTATGGTGGGTGGTGGCCATGATGATGCTCACGAGGATGCTGATGTTGTTTATCATGGCGCTGGTGATGATGAGGAGTACTAGGAGGCGTATGAGGTGTACGGTTTGCTTGGTCGGTGCCGCTGGGTGTCTGCCGTCTTGTTTTTACTGACAAAGGCCTTTGGGATTGATAAGCAGCTGTCCGCTCAGCTGCGGAAGCAGCATGTCAGCCAGGCTTATCCTGGCATTTGGGCCTTGGGATCCTCCCTTGTAGTTCTAGCTGGGAGAACCGCAGTCCAAAGACTCAGACGAGGCTATTCGATCGTGATGGTCTCCACGATGTCGTGACTTTTCCATGACGTTGGATTCCGGTGCACAAGTAGGCTTGGCCGACGCAGGCGTCAGGCCTCCGAGGCTGGTAATTGCCCCTTGCCAGGCGACTCCCCAGACCTGGCAACTCGCTTTTCCAGTCGTGGGCCCTGGAGCTCTTGACTCAAACCTGCTCGCGTCGTGGAAACATCACCACGGACGTTGTTTGGCCGTTTTCGGCCTCTGGAGCCCTGGCTGGGCCCCAGGAGCGTCAGAAGACGACTCGGGATGGACAAACGGCCCCTGGGAAAGGGACACGATTTGCAGGGACCCCGCATGGAACCGCATCAAGACATCGCATGTCTGGGACCCCTGCCCCAGATCCTCTTTCTATCACGGGGGCCTTTTTCGACAGGCCATGGGCCCCAGAAGGGGGAGCAGACCAGCCAGCGCGACGGCCTCGGTTCGCCAGGAGGCTTAGCTGGGCCCAGAGGCGGGCGCCCCTTTCCGGGCGGCTCTTCCAGTGGGCCCAGGCTCGCGCACGCCTGTCGCCCCCCTTCGGGTCGACCTCTTCGGCGATGACAGCCTGCTCGTCGTTCGTTCGTTCTCCCAGAGGGCCTGGGCATGGACGGCAAGCGCGTCGGCGCCCCCCCCCCGCGCGACCCCTGGGCGCGAGGACCTCTGGGTGCCCGCGCTGATGGCCATGGGCACTCGCCTCGGGGCCCGCCGCGGGACGGGCTTGCCTCCAGTCGTCCTGCAGAGAGAGGGCACGGACGGATGCGTGCGCTCGCGCGGGGGGGTCGATGGATAGAGACGGGGTGGGGCTGCAAGGCGGGCTCGGTGTGTGGGCGGATGGGTGGGCTGGCGAGCGGAGTGCGCGGGAAGGCAGGCTTGGTGTGTGTGTGTGTGTGTTGTGTGTATGTGTGTATTCTCATACGCACCTCTCCGAGGGAGTAGAGCTCAGAGGCGATTAATGCGCACGTCGTCCGCGATTTTTCTGGCCGTTTCGCTCGGGACATCCTCGAAATTCCGAAAATCGGTGGCACCCCTCACGCAGATCGTGACGTCAGGGTCCAAAAACACATAGGAATTTCAACATTTTAACATAAAACCTTCAAAACCACATGCTAATTTCAATAATTTTGACCCCGATTCTCAGAGAATGGTGGTTTCGCCTGAGACATCCTCCCAAAATCGAGCCCCAGACCCCTCCTCGGAGCCTCCTGGGGGCCTCCTGGAACCTCCTGGGGCCTCCTGGGGCTTTCTGGACCTTCTGGTACCCCAGACCCCGCCTCGGAGGAGTTCTCCTGGAGTGCTGAGGCCGCCTGGGGCCTCCTGGGGCCTCCTGGGGCTTCAGAACTACATGCACACACAGAGACACAAATCACGCCCAACACATCACACGCTAGACAAACATAACATACACACACAACACCGACAACACACAAAAAGCACGCACCACACAAAGCACACATCACACACAACACTCACAATCCTGGGGCCTCCTGGAGCCTCTTCTAGTATCCAAGTCGGGCCTCCTGAGGCTTCCTGGGGGGCCCTGGTACACACATCGCAAGGTGTGGCAACCCCACTTGTGCTCGAGTGCGACTTCGCTGTTGCATGTCACTCCTGCTTCAAACGCCCCTTCAGCTTGTTGTATGAGCCTGGGCACACACGTGCCACTTGTATATATGTATACATGTGTGTGTGTGCGTGTGTGTGTGTGTGTGTGTGTGTGTGTGTGTGTGTGTGTGTGTGTGTGTGTGTGTGTGTGTGTGTGTGTGTGTGTGTGTGTGTGTGTGTGTGTGTGTGTGTGTGTGTGTGTGTGTGTGTCTGTGTCTGTGTCTGTGTGTGTGTGTGTGTGTGCGGTTCCGTACCTCAGTACCGTTTAACCGACCCCCATCCCCATTCCCATCCCCTTCGAGACCCCCACCAAATTATCACCCCAGTTGGGGATACACACCCCTCGAAACCCGAAGAGATCGACCTACATCCCCATCCAGGGGGGCAACTCTGCCAGTGGGGCCCAGGCCCCACGCCGCTGGGGATGGGGATCGGTTAAAACGATGCTCAGTAACCCCCTCTGGCTCGAGCCGTTTCGGCTCGAGCACGCCCCTATTTCAGGTGCGCGCTGGGGCCCGGCCTCGCCCTCGATGGAGTCCCCGCGGCTCCCTGCGTCGCTCCGCCGCGCCACGAGCCTCCCCGCCGTCCGCCCCCCAGTGGGGCGCCGCGCCCTGGCGTCGCGGGCCTCGCCGCCCAGGCGCCGACCAGTCCTCGCCTGGCGGAGAGGGCCGCTGCGGCGGCAAACGTGCACGGCGGGCCACGGCAGCGGCGGCGGGGCGGGCCCCAGAGGCGCGCCGTTCCCTCGCCGCAGCTCGCGGACTGCCAGGCCTTCCAGGGCGCTGAGGAGGTGTCGTGGGGCTCACGGGCCCGCAGCGGTGGGGGTCTCTGCAATCTGACAGACCTGTTGGCCTCTCCGAGCGGGAGTGTCGAGACATACTTCGAGCGCGCTCAGTTGCTTGCAGTGGTGGGGCCTCTGACGTATGTCAAACATGTTTGCCTGTCTGCTATGATGGGTTAAACACGATTTCCTACGTGGTTGGTGGGCGTCTCCTGATTTATTTCAAGCGCAGTCTCGCCTCTCAGGGTGATTCAAAGCATATCTCCAACGTCACATATTTCATACGCTTGTCTACGTGGTTTGCAGGTGTCTTATGAGCATTGGTTGGCGTCTTCAGCTTTATTTCAAGCACTTCGGCCTTCCTGCGTTGATGGTGCGTCTTGCCGTATTTCCAAACTGTTTGTCTTCTTTCATTGGTGAGTGTCTCTTGATAATTTCCGACATGCCCGCATGAACGCATTGGTGGTTGTTTCTTGATGTGTTGCACCTGTTTTCGCCTTCTGTATTGGTGGAGTCCCGTGGTTGATTTCAACCATGCTCGCCTACGTGCGTTGGTGGGCGTCTCTTGAGGACTGGTGGGCGTCCCCTGAATAATTCAAACACGTTCGCCTTCTGGCACTGGTGGCGTGTCGTCATATTTCGAACATGTTTACCTACGACCATCGGTGGGTGTGTGGCCCTATATTCCCTGTGCATCGCGTTCGCGACGGGCTTAGTCCATCCTAAACGGCTTTCCCGCGGCGGCGCCTCCTCCCCTCCCCAGGGTCCCTTCTCCTCCTTCTCCTCCTCTTCCTCCTTTTCCTCCTCCTCTCGCGCCTTCTTCTTTCATTCTTGAGCCAACCCCGCACAGTCTCCTCATGCTGGGCATTGCGTGTCGTTTAGTGCGAAAGTTTCTATCTATTGCGCGAGTTTGCCTAGCGCAGGTCGGCTTTCGTGGTGTCCTCGGCGCGCGTGGTGATTCTTGTTCGCTTCGCGTTCCGATCACGTTTGCGTCAACGAACCTGTCATCGTGCCGATGTGTCTCGCTTCGTCCTAGTTCTCACAATTTATAGCTCGTGTCGTCTGAGCGGTGCAGCTGGCATTGATCCTGGTTTGCGTTTACAGAGTGCATGTTTCGTCGCCCCCTCCCTCCTCCTCGTCATTCTCCGTGTCGGTCGTGTCGTCCCTCCTCCCCGTGCCGTTCTTCCCTCATCCTGGGGTGCTGGCTGGGCGATACCCATGCCGCCCTGCTTCGCCCCTTTGGTGTCGCTGCGCAGGCTCCACGTCCATTACCATGTAAGCCTGGCAGTGCGTTGAGCTGCCGCAGGATGTCAGATGTAGCCATCGCACTTCTCGCCTCCTCCCCTCCTCGTCCTTGTCGTCATCGGCGTCCCCTCCTCGCTACGCCGTTCACCTTCCGGAGGCTCGGCCTCATTCTCCTGCGCCGCCAGGAAGGGCAGTATTGCTGCCGCGCGCCGCCCAGTTGGGCGGTGTGTGTATATAGATATACTCATCTACACACATCTATATATATATATATATATATATTTATATATATACATACATATGTATATAGAGATGTGTCTACCTATATACCTATACATATATATATATATACATATATATATATATATGTATATGTGTCTATATATGTGTATATCTATATATATATATATAGATTTGTCCCTCGGCGGGGGATAATCCGCATGTCCAGTCAGATCTTTACGTGCGCACGCTTAATACTCCGCACGTTGCGCACGCTTGTCACCCCGCAGGTTGCTGTCATCCTTTCCCCCCGGCGAGGGATAATCCGCTTGTCCACTCAGATTTTTCACGCGCGAGCGCCTGTTACCCCAGAGGCTCGCCTCCATTCAAGGCTAGATCACAGACATTCGTGTCGGTGACGTTACGATCCCTGTGGACGAACCGTCATTTGGCGCGGCTTCCGTGGCGTTCTCAGTGATGAATCAGAGAGGTCGTGACATCCAGAGGGGGTGTGGCAACGACGAGATTGGAAATTGGGATACCGATCAGCACTACTGGTCACTAGATGGATGGTGGGTATAGCATCAGTACAATCGCAAGTGGCAGTGGCGGAGTACACGTGAATATAACTGCAAGTTTTTCTCTACGGACAGAGACGGGACAGGTAAAAGGACGAAGTCGCGCGCGTGCAGTTCGGATACCGGTTGTTGTATGACCATATTGAGCTCTCTTCGATGCCATGTGAAGCGCTCCTGGAGCGCTCCTGGGAGCCTGCTGGGACCTGGCCGGGACCTGCCCAGGACCTGCCCGGGATCTTGCACGGACCTTGCAAGGACTTGCGGGGGTATTCATCGTCCGGGTGCCCCCAGGGGCGGCCCCGCGCGCGCGAATTAGAAATATGCTTATACAGTTACCGGAGATCTTAGGACGCCCTTTGCCCGCTAGGCCGGCGAACTGACTGTCCATTACTTGAGGAACGTGCGGTTTAACCGTGCGTTGCCTTGGATGTGACAAAGTCTTTGGCCATGAGAGAGGATTGTGCGGCTCTGCCGCGTGTTCCCCAGGGATTGCATGTATTTGAAGATCAAAACGCAGTTTCTGACAAAGAACATTGTGATGAGTAGGCGCGCTGTATGATTAGTGGAATACGTCAGTCTGCTTCGGCCCGCTTTAAGGATTTGCCATGAGTAGATGCTATCCCGCCCCGTGCGCCGTAAGAGCGTTTTTGGGGTTTGGCGCCGGGGTGCCTGATGTGCCTGGGGGTTCCGCGAAGTCTGGCAATTCCGAAACGAGCTGTGACTAGGCCAACGCATCCTGCCGCGGGGGGAGTTGATATGGCCTCCGTCCCTGCCGTCGCCCGCTGCCGCCGCCGCCGCCGCCGCCAGTGAACATTGACATTGGTCATCGCGTGTGCCGCAACTGTGATGGTCCGCGAGTAGGTGGAGAAGGGGGCGCGCGCGATCCCTTCCGCGCGCTTGCATCACCACCTCACTGACTAGTAGTCCCCGCCCAACGATCATACTTATACATAATGGCCGAGTCTGTGAACCATGTCAGTCCGATTCATATCAAGTGACGATAGTCGCGCAAGACAACATGCCAATCATAATGTCAGAATCTCCGGATCCTGTGGCAAATTACTCTTCGCCGTGACCTCCACGGCCGTTGGCGCCTGGGCCAGGATGCCGGGGGGCGGATCGCCCGGCGCCCCCGCCGCGACCTCCGCGCGAGGGTCGGTCGCCGCCGCTCGTCACCCTCTGCCTTGGGGTTGGGGTTTCCGCCGCCCCGTTCACCCGGGAGCTCTCTGCCTGACGCTGACATCGGCCGCAGCCTCACGCCGGATTGGCAGGTGCACCGCCGCGGTGTTCTCCTCCTGGTTCTTCCCCGCGTGCACGGTGTCCTCCTCCTCGCCCTCCTCCGCGCGCACTGCGTCGACGGGGCTTGCAGGGATGAGCGACGTGAAGTGGAGGAAACCGAGCTCGTTTTGGCCGTGGGTTTTGTCGTATGTGTCGTCGTAGCCGGAGGCGTTTTGTAGCTGGATCTGATGGTCCTGTGTCCGTGATGGGGACTTTATAAGATGTGTTTGGCGCCGGCATCGCGAATGTGGCGGTGAGACCGCCCGGGTGTTTTTTTTGTCAGGGCGGCTGTGCATGTGGCGGTTCTCTTGCGCCGAGCCCGTCGCAATGCCGCTGTGGGCCCATGGGTCGCGATCGTCATCGCTCACCACCCACCAAACCACCCCAACCCAACCCGAAGCCTCAGATCTACCCTCGACTTCCTGTGTGGGGGGGGGGGTCGGGAAGCGTCGACAAAAACACACGTGGCACCCTTACCCCCCCCCCAACCCGAAATTCGGGTCTTCGGGTTGGGTTGGGGTGGTCTGGAGGATGATGCCGAGGAGGATGCCGATGTCCTGGGCCGCCACCCGCTCGGGAAACCCTCGGTGGCAGGCGTGGCTGCGCGGGCGCCGCGGGTCGCCCGCCGCGCCACCCCTGTGCGGCCAGCGACGCGGTTGTTGCCAAGGCGGGGCGCCTCGCCGGAGCCTCGCGCGGGCGGGAGGGCTGACGCGCCCTGGTCGTTTGCCGGGCAAGCGTTTTGCTCCATTGTGCTCCTGCTCCTCCTGTCGCTGCTCGCTGCTGCTGCTGCTGCTGCTTGTCCTTCTCCTCCTCCTCCTCGTCGTCGTTATCCTCCTCCTCCTCGTCCTCCTCCTCCTCTTCTTCCTCCTTCTCCTCCTCCTCCTCCTCCCTTCTCCTTCTCCTTCTCCTGGTCGTCCCGCTCCTCGTTCTTCTCCTCTTCCTCTATCTCCTCGTCGTCGTCGTCGTCGTCGTCGTCGTCGTCGTCGTTGTCGCCTTCGTCCACCTCCTCCTCCTCCTCCTCTCCTCCTCCTCCTCCTCCTCCACCTCCTCCTCCTCCTCCTCCTCCTCCTCCTCCTCCTCCTCTCCCCCCTCGTCCTCCTTGTGCCGATTTCCACTCATGCTCCTCCTTCCTCGTCCTCCTCCTCCTTCCCCTCCTCCTCCTCCTCCTCCTCCTCCTGATCTTCTTTGGGTAGGCCAGTGAGCTGAGAATCAGCAACGAGTCCCTGCGGTCTTACGTCGAGGAGAGCCTGGAGCTAATGCCCCAGAACCCGTACCACAACGGGGCGCGCCCCCCTGCCCCCCGCTGCTGCCGGCGGCGCCCCGTGCGCGCGGAGAGGGGCAGAGCGTGAGGTGGGGGAGGGGGAGCGGGAGGAGGGCTTGATATTTTGTTTCGGGAGCCTCGGGAGCCAGCGGTGGAGCCAGCTGGTCAGGGCGGCCCACGGCCGCGGAATGTCGGAGGCGACGATAGGGGCGAATAGCCCAGGGGGGAGCAATACATGTATCCAGGCACGCCGATGATCTATGTCTTCGACAAGGCTCCCGGGCGAATGCGTGTAATGCCCCGCCCCCTGGGCTATTCGCCCTCAGCGATGATCGTCGCCGCCGGGAATGTGTCCTCGGCATCGCCCTCGAGCAGGCGCGCGAGTTCCCGCGGCCTCGCTGCCGCTGTGCGGCCGCTGCAGCGATGTGCGTGTGGCTTACCTGCTGCCTGCGCGTCGTAGCGCGCTCAGTGGCCCACACGTCAGACGCGTCAGGGCGGCTTTGCATCGAGCGCCCCCGTTGGCACCAACCAGGGCGAGGGGGGACGCGCCGGCCTCTCGTGCTCCCTTCGGACAGACACAGAGCTACACTCTGGGCGAGTGGATTAGCTTCTTGCGCGGATCCCCAAACTCCAAACTTATTTTCGCGACATCGTCTTACGTGCTGGTTCGCCCGCCATTCGAGGGGGCCGATCGCGCCTGCCGGATGTGTCGGATGTGCCCCTAGGGACCTTAGGGGAGGGGGGGGCGTGCCTTGGCCCCGGCGTTGAGTGCCGTGGCTCTCTCGTTGGCTCCTGGGATGGGCCCTCGCTCCAGTCTCTTGAGACCATCCGATGCGTTCTTGGAGGGCTCACGACGCTGCTGAGCGAGACGCAGTACAGTCAACCATGATAGGAAGGATGGGGCAACTTAGCCAGGGCACCCTTGCATCCTTGCGTTGTCCTTGCTTGTGGCCCAGGCGCCAGTTCGGCAAGGATTGCGGCGCGTCAGGGGGCCCTTGCATCCTTCGGAATTCGGCCGCGCTCCGCGGAGAAAACCTCAACATGGCGTTCCCAGGCCCTTGCATCCTTGCCGCGCATCCTCATTATCCTGGTTGACTGTATGGACCAGTCCATTTCGACCGCGCCACAACCTGGTGCACGCCCAACAGAATGCGTTCTCAAAAGAGTGGGCGTCGTGCGAAGCGTGACTAGTCTGCGTGCCGATCTGGAGCGGGACTGGGAGTGTCGTAGAGTCGAGCAGAGAGAGTAGAGAGTAGCAGCGAGATCGTGCAGAGTGGAGGCAAGTCAGTAAGCCAGTCGTAGGGAGTGAGGTATAGTAGACAGTAGATTAGGGGGTAAGGGTGAACAGAGTAGAGACCACAGTAGAGAGTATAACATGATACAGAGGCAACAGTAGGTAGTGGAGTAGGAGGATCGGGTAGAGATTAGCGAGTAGAGAATAGAGCGCGTAGTGAAATAGAGAGTAGGGGGCAGAGTACAGAGCACAGTCAAGATTCTTCAGCGCCAACGCTCGTATTCTCAACGCTCGTATTGTCTGCGAGTGATCCACCTAGAGCCCGGAGAGGACGATATGCGCGCCTAGGTAGAATCAAAGAAACACGGTTTCGGCGCATTTCTGCAATTTTGTAAGTGGCCGTGCTCGAAAAGCACAGCGTTCCTTTCTCAATGCAAAGCGAGGTAACCATTCGACTCGCGTGGAAAGTGGTACGGGAACCAGATCCAAGCGGACGAAAATCACACCCACCACCAACATGATTCAGAATCGAAGCTGGATCCGCGCGTCCTCAAATCATATCCTTTTCAATTCCATTCATGCGTTCCGTTGCCAATTTCGATGTCCGTTTCAGGCCCAAGGGTAAACCACTTTTGTCCTGGGGATGGTGATTTCGGCGCTTTTGAACGTCGACGACGTCGCCGTCGTCGTCTACGTCATCGGCCTTTATCTCGTTGGCCTCGCCGACGTCGGCGTCGGCGGGAAATATCGCGGTCTCTGACTTTGACGTCGGCGGGTGCTGGTTCGGTCATGGGACGCTCGGAGGGTGCTGGTTCAGTCAGGAGACACAGTTCAAAAGCGCACTGGGCTTGTCGGCACTTCCCAACGTCGACGACGTCGCCGACATCGTTCACGTCTTGATGTCGACGGGTGCCGGTCTGGTCTGGAGACGCAGTCCAAACGTCCCAGGGCGACACTTTTCTTGTGAGGAGTGAGCCGCAGCACTCCGTAATAGAACCCCCGCCCGCGTATGGCGCAACCCCCGTCCCCGTTTGATCAACGCGGCCTGATTCTGGGGCCTTGGATCAGATTTCCGTCGGGTTCGCCGCTTCCATTTTGACATTTGACAATCGAAGCTTGGTGCAACCATATTCGTATGAAAAACGGCGTTGGAGATCTATCATCGAGAGATGGATTTACACCCAAGCGGACGAAAACCATATCTACCCAGCGTAAGTCGGAGCAAGAGCTTTATCCGCGCCTCCTAAATTCTTTACGCTTCGCGTATCCCCACCAGCCCATCTCACAGCAGCAACTCTTGCGAAGCATGCCGACAGTCGTGTTTTTCAGGCGTGTGTCCGCTTGGCTCCGCATATCTCCCCTGTTCCTCCTTCCTCCCGCCTCCTTTACATCCTCCTTGTGGGGGGAGCGGGAGAAGGACGAGGCGGAGGAGGAGGGAGAGAAAGCGCTCCTCGTGGTTCGAGTCGTTTGGGGTTTCTCGTCCTGGTGTGAGTCGTTCGGGCCCTTCTTCCTGGTGTGAGTCGTTCGGGCTCTTCGTGGTGTGAGTCGTTCGGGCTCCTCGTCCTGGTGTGAGTCGTTCGGGCTACTCGTGGTGTGAGTTGTTCGGGCCCCTCGTCCTGGTGTGAGTCGTTCGGGCCCCTCCGCCTGGTGTGACTCGTTCGGGCTCCTCGTGGTGTGAGTCGTTCGGGGCCCTCGTCGTGGTGTGAGTCGTTCGGGCTCCTCGTGGTGTGAGTCGTTCGGGCGCCTCGTCCTGGTGTGAGTCGTTCGGGCCCCTCCTTGTGGTGTGAGTCGTTCGGGCTCTTCGTGGTATGAGTCGTTGGGGCCCCTCGTCCTGGTGTGAGTCGT
>CAUYUJ010008504.1:0-10000 GCA_963575745.1 Prorocentrum cordatum
TCCTGAACCCACTCATCTTATTCACGGGAGTCCGTGAGGGGAGCATTGTATAAGCATTTCTGAGACATTTCCATTGGGCGCTTCCGTTGTATATCCTGGTAGTCGAATGGTGGGTCGAAAACTCAGTTGATCTGGTGGGTTGACCGTTCCCTGTGGGGGGGCCGTGCCGTTCGACGCTTGATCAGTACGATCTACTGCTTATGCTGTGGCCGCTAACCCCAAACCCATGGTGAGGACCTTCGCTCGATCTCCGAGGAACTTCCCCCCGTCCCCTGGCACTCATGCACGTTTGAACCGCATGCGTGAGGGACGCCATCCTCGTAACTAATGGGTCTGTGGGTGATGCCGTGGATGTGTACCCCGCCAGCGTTGAATCTGCTCTTCCCCCGCCTCACGCTAGATGTTGCTGCCAGGCCCTGCTTGACCCCATGCATGGTTTCTTGCCCCTTGGCGGCCAGGGTGTTCATGATTGGGGTCGGAGGATCGCGCCGCACCGCCGACGCACCCCCGACGACCCTGAAGGGCCCTGGGACACACACACACACACATAAATACACACAAATAAAAGGATTCCCCGTATTTTCCCATAATTTCTGGGTTCTTGTCTTCCCCCCACTTCCCATATTTTCCCATATTTCCTGGGAGTGGACGATTATTTGTGTCTGTGTATGTTTTCCCTCCTGAGACCCGGCGCTGCTGCGGCGGCATCGGCGATGCGTCGGGCGAGGTCGACGTGGGTGAGATATCGGGCTCCACGCCGAGCCGCACCGCCGTTGCCTCGGCGACGCGGCGCGATCCCGGCCCGATCTGCTCGGAGCCCATCTAGGAGGCCCAGAGAGAGGGGAGGAGGAGGAGGAGGAGGAGGAGGAGGAGGAGGAGGAGGAGGAGAGGAGGAGGGGGAGGAGGGGGAACAGGAGGAGGAGGAGGAGGAGGAGGAGGAGGGGAAGGGGAGGGGGAGGGGAGAGGAGGAGGCAGAGGAGGAGGAGGAGGAGGAGGAGGAGGAGGAGGAAAGGACAGGAGGAGGAGGAGGGAGGAGGAGGAGGAGGAGGACCAGATGTGGGAGGCCTCGGACGACGGCGCGGGCAGCCCCGGGAGGGCGGCCCGGGCGGGCCGAGCGGGCTGGCGGGCGGGGGCGGAGTCTTGGCTCCCAGCACAGGGCGGGGAGCACGGCCGGGATCGGCGCGCGATCCTCGGCCCCTCGCCGCCAAGCGGTGCTCACTGCTGCGTCGCCAGCACTGGACCAGGGCTTCGTTTCCTCCTCCTCCTCCTCCTCCTCCTCACTCCTCCTCCTCCTCCTCCTCCTCCGTTCATCATCATAAGCATCATCATCATCATCAGCATCATCACACCTGCAGCAGCATCGCGTCAGCAGCAGCATCAGCATCATCGCCATCGCCATCATCATCATCATCATCATCATCATCATCATCATCATCATCATCATCATCATCATCATCATCATCATCATCATCATCATCAGCATCATCATCATCATCATCATCATCATCATCATCATCATCATCATCATCATCATCATCATCATCATCATCATCATCATCATCATCATCATCATCATCTTTATCCTCATCCTCATCCTCATCCTCATCCTCATCATCATCCTCATCCTCATCCTCATCCTCGTCATCATCCTCATCCTCATCCTCGTCGTCATCATCATCGTCGTCGTCGTCCCCCTCCTCCCCCTCCTTGTTCCCTCCTCCCGCCGCCGTCCACTTCCGCCTCCTCCTCCTCCTCCTCCTCCTCCTCCTCGACCTCATACTCCTCCTCTACTCCCGCTCCTACGACTCCTCGACCTTCGACGACGGCGAAAAAACGACACCGATCGCCACGACGACCACAAGCTGGAGATGGCGACGACGACGCTGTCGACGACGACGACGACGTCGACGGCGACCACGACTGCGGAGTCGCGAAGCGCTTGCTTCATCACCATCCGACTAAGAGGTATATCTATGTATCAATAGATGTATGTGATGTATTTGTAAATGTATATATAGGTATAATGATCACCAGTAGCAGCATCGTCATCAGCATAATCCTCCTCCACATCCACATCCACATCCCCATCTCTAGCGTCATCATCCTCCTCCCTCCCTCCATCCCTCCCTCCTCATCCTCCTCCTGAGTATATTCATCATCAGCAGCAACATCATCATCATCGTCATCATCATCATCATCATCATCATCATCATCATGCTCAGCATCATCATCATCATCAGCATCATCATCATCACCCTCATCCTCATCCTCTTCCTCATCTTCATCCTCCTCATCATCCTCATCACCATCATCACCATCAACACCATCGTCACCATCAACATCACCCTCACCATCAACATCACAAGCATCAGCATCATACTAGTCATCAGCATCAATATCATCATATCCATCATCATCAGCAACACCATCATCAGCATCATTACCATTCTTATCAGCATCATAAACAACATCATCATCATCATCAGAATCACCATCATCAGCAACATAGTCATCGTCATACTGTCGAACCGCTGTCACAAGGAACCCTAACAAAGTAACAAATTCCCTGTTTTCAAAAGTTGAACTTTGATTTCCCATCGGAGGCCTAAGGATAAACTAAGACAAACTGCGCAACAATTCAGTAACTCTGAGACCCTCCCAAGCAAAGAGGGTGTCTTCTTCAGCGGCCCGACTGTAGTCATTGTCACCTGCAACATCCTCCTCATCATCAGCATCAGCATCATCAGAATCATCAGCATCAGCATCATCATCATCAGCATCATCATTATCAGCATCATCAGCAGCATCATCATCAGCATCATCATCACCATCGCCATCACCATCAAAATCATCACCATCATAATTGTCAGACTCATCATCATCATCATCATCATCATCATCATCATCATCATGATCATCATTATTATCATCATCATCATCATCATCAGCATCATCATCATCATCAGCAACATCCGTCATCATCACCATCACAATTACCATCACCATTACCATCACCATCACCACCATCATCATCATCATCATCATCATCATCATCATCATCATCATCAGCATCATCATCAGCAGCAGCATGACCGTCGTCGTCATTGCCGTCATCGTCGTTATGGTCCTCATCGTCATCGTCGTCGCGAAGCGCCTGCTTCAGCTCCGTGGTCTCCGCCTGAAACGCCGCGTTCTCCTTGCTGCGGATCTCCGTGGCCTCCTTCTGCGCCTGCGGGGGCAGAGGACGACGACGACGGCGGCAGCAGCGGCGCCAGCAGCAAGCTTCGACGGCGCGCCGAGGGCGAGAGTGAGAGGGACGACGGGCGCCCTCGACCCGAGGAGCCACGGGTCAGCAGTGGTGTGAGGACGGGTCATATATCCTGTTCAGGTTCGTCCGAACCCCCTGGAGAGAGAGGGAGAGAGAGAGCATCTCCTGGGCCTGGTTCGGATTCCAGCCGAAGAGAGATGCACGCCTGGGAGAGCTGATCGGTAGGCTTTGGCCTGCCCAACTTCATCCTCGGAGAGAGGGGGGGGGCAAGCCTTCGCAGAAGGCGGCCCGACTCTTCGGAGCAGGGTCCAGAAAACTCCTCAAGGGCCGGAGGTCATCTGAGCCTCCTGAAAACAAAAAAACACGCTGCGAAAAAAATACCACGCCGCAAAAAAAGCAATGCCCCTCTGGCCCCTCGCCGCCGCGAGCCACACAGGTGCTCCCCGGCGGGGGGGAGGCGGACCCCACCCCCACCTCGATCCTCAGCGGACGGAGGGGGGGGGGGGCAAGTGCACTGTGACGGAGCGGGGAGAGGCCCGGGCGGGACCCGAGGGCACCCGACACCCACGCGGGGCCACCGCTCAAGCCCCAGACCAAGCCCCTGGCTCTCTGCGGCTTCGCGAGCCAGCTCGACCTCTGAGGGCCCTGGGCGAAGAAGGGCCCGGCGCGAGAGAGTGCAGCGCCCAGACCTCAGGGTCTGAGCCTTCCAAGAAGGCCCGCCCCCTCTCTCTCTCGAGGAGGAAGAGGAGGAGGAGGAGGAGGAGGAGGAGGAGGGGGAGGAGGAGGAGGAGGAGGAGGAGGAGGAGGAGGAGGAGGGAGGAGGAGGAGGAGAATGCGGAGGAGGAGGGAAGGAGGAGGAGGAGGAGGAAGAGGAGGAGGAGGAGAGAGGAGGAGGAGGAGGAGGAGGGGAGGAGGAGGAGGAGGGGGGGAGGAGGGGGAGGAGGAGGAGAAGGAGGAGGAGGGAGGAGGGAGGAGAGAAAAGGGAGGAGGGAGGAGAGAGGGGGGAGGAGGGAAGATGAGAAGGATGAAGAGGAGGAGGAGGAGGAGGAGGAGGAGGAGGAGGAGGAAGAGGAGGGAAAAAAGAAGAGGGGGGAGGAGGAGGAGGAGAGGTCCATTCCCCCCTCGGAACACCGCCGAAAAGTACAGCACATTCCCCGAAATCCTGGCGCCTCTATTGTTTCGAGGAGGGTGTCTTCGCCGAGTCACACCAGCCCTCTGGGCGTAGGTGGTTTAACGGATGTTGTCTTCCCTCTCTGCCCCAAAAAACCTCCTTCCCCCGCCCGGGGGGTGTTCCCTATGAATGTACACCCTCTTCCCCAGGCGACTGGCGGCCAACCAGAAACTATGATCAAACGCCCCCACCATCCCTGTCGACAAATCATACAAAACGCACTCTGCCTCCACACTTGAAGCATGCGCGGCCAGCCCGATGCGGCCACCCCCCAACAATCCCTGTCAAAAAACAATACGAAGTACAATTTGGGGAAAAAACTTGAATCATGTTCACGAGGCCCGCGAGCACTTTGTATAGTTTTTGACAGGGACGGCGGGGGTGTCAGCATATTGCCCGCTGTGCGCAGGGCTACCATCCCTCATAACACAATCATGCAAAATGCACCTCGCGGTTAAATTTGGATAGAGCGCGGCCACACCGCGATCACTGCCAAGTGGTTGTTCACAGGGACGGCGGGGGTGGTGGCGCATGGCCTGTTGTGCGCAGGTCCACCTTACACAATGATGAGCATTGGTTTTCGACAAGGATGGTGGGGGCCAACATGTTTCCCGATGTGTGCTGTCACGTGCGCAGGCGCACCTGACACACTGCACGTGCCCCGAACGTGGCGCACCTGGCGCGGCTGGAGTATGCGGCACACCTGGCGCACGCAGAGCACGTGGCGCATCTGGCCCACCAGGCGTGCCTGGCACGCTCGGCGCCCAGGGGTGCTTGCCGCGCGTGGCGCGCCTGGCACGCGTGGCGCACCTCGCCCCAGCGTTGCGCACATGGGGTCGGTGTTGGTTCCCAGTAGCTGCCCATCCAAAGACGACCGCTGAACGTGCTCAGGCTCGGGTGTTACTTATGTGTTGGGAGGGCGCGTGGGAGTGAGCTTGACGACTTGCTATCTAGGGGGGTGTCTCGACCACTGTGCCCTATCGATATACACCCAGTCCCCCCACCCGGCCGGCGGCCAACCCGGAACCATGCCAACCCCATGAGGGCCACCCCCCCGCCATCCCTGTCAGCAAACGATACAAAACGCACTCTGCCTCCACATTTGGAGCACGCGCGGTCGCCCCGCGACCATTCGGTATCGGTATCTTGCAGGGAGGGCTGGGGCGCCAGCAGATCCCACCTGCCTTCCGGGCGCACGTGGTCGACCGACTGCTTCGACACAACAGTGGCTGCTGCCTGTTCGCCTTACCGTTTCCGATGGGATTTCGAAGCCTCCGCATGGCTCCAAAATTGGCCAAGAAAGCTCAAAGCCGGACCCAAGAGCCCCTATTTGTTCCCAATGGCTGGCGCACCTGGCGCGGCTGGAGCACGTGGATCACTGGGCGCACGTGGAGCACGTGCCGCACCTGGCGCGCCTGGCACGCTTGGGTCTCCAGGGTCTGGTGCATCTGGAACCCGAGGCGTCTGCGGCGTTCTTACGCGATATGCTGAGTCTGGGGTGTTACGTGTGTGTTGTGAGGGCGGGTGGGAGTGGGCAAGACGACTTGCGGGCGGGTGGGAAGCTTGACACCCCCCCCATACCGCCTACCCTGGGCCCGGGAGGGGGGGGGAGGGCGCAGGTAGCTAGAGCGCCGTAGATGGCCTGAGATGGCTCCAAGAGGGCCTCAGAGAGCCCAAGATGGCCTCCAAAACGGATCAAGATATCTCATGATGGTTCAATCTAGCCTCCGACATACATCCAAGAGGCCCCAAGACGGCCCCAAGACGGTTTCAAGTGCCCTCCGAGCCCTCCAAGGACCCCCTTTCAAGATGCCAAAATCAATCAAAAACCCACGGACACTCGATGATGTTGGCCTTCTCGCATTTTCGCTTCCGGTGGACTCTGGAGGTCTCAGGAGGGCCCCAAGGCGGCCCAAGAGGGGTTCAAGAGGGCCCCAAGAGGGCCCAAGAGCGCCTGAGAGCGCCCCAGGAGGGCCTCAAGGCGGCATTCTCGAGCTTCCGAAGGGGGGAATCTGATTTGGGGAGCCCCTTTATTTAAGCAGAGACCGACCGTCCCAGCATTCCTAGAGGCCTACCACGAGATGCTCCTAGAACCCACAAATGTTCTCAGTATAAAAACAATGTTCTGAGAACGCAGGCCCGATGTGTTAGAATAGAACAGTCCCAGCCAAAAGCGTTCTAAGGACATTTCGTGCAAACCACCAAAGGTTCTTATAACATTCTTTGCTAGGCCTATAGGCAAGCCAGAACGCTTCGCCACTGCTTGACCTATGCTTGAACGCTTGGGCACGAGACTGCTCCAGGTGACCTCCCAGACCCCCCAAAAAAATCCCAAACAGGGCCCGTTGGACCCCCCACAAAAGAGCCCCAAGAAGGCCCGAAGAGTACCCCAGGTGGCTCCGCGAAGAGGCCAAGAGAGACCCTTCTTCTTCCCAAGGTGGCTCGAGGCGTCTCAAGTTCTGTGCGTGTGAAACTCTGTCAACTGCATCGTGCGGCGGTCTTCACCGCTCCTGCAGCCAAGGGTCTGACATGCCCCTCCTTGTTCGCGTGTCAGCACAAGGCCCTGTCTTCTGTCCGGGGAGTCCACAAGGTCGTCGGGGATAGGCTCTATAGCCCCACGGTGGCTCCAAGAGACCTCCGAAACACACACATTCCCAAGGCGGTTGTTACACTGCATGTTCCTACACTTCCCAGGCCATGGCAACTCGCCGGGCGATCCGTTTCTGACTTAGCTGGCGGGAATACGTTTGGTGCAGGCGCACGAATCAAGTCGGACGCCGAGCAAGCAGGGGCGCTGGCGGGGATATTTTTTTGTTACCAGCCGCAGGCGAGCGCGCCGTCGGCGTGTCAAGGTCCGAGCGGGCCGCGCGAGGTCCTAAATTACCTAGCACAAACAGGCCGACCGCCGCAACTCAGGCCGGGACCAGGGGGTAGCCGAGGAGGAGGGGGCAGGGCTGCAAAACTGCCAGGGTCTGCAAACGTGCATCGAGCTGCAGACGCGCTGCTGACCGCCAGGGGCTGCTGACTGCCAGGGGCTGCAAGCTGCCGGAGGTAAATTGAACTGCTAAGGCGTGGACAACTGCTGTAAACGAAGAAGCTGCCAAGGTGGCCTGAACCTTGGAGGCCGGAACCACCAAGTGGACGAATTGACTGCGCGTGAATTGGCCAACCGGAGCTGGGGCGCAGCCAGCATGGCGCGCAGTAGCACCACGATGTGACAAGGGTGAGGCAAATCGGAGTATGGACTGTATGGACTGCCCAAGATGCCCTGTGGTGGCGCCACCGAAGTCGCACACCAAAGCCCCGTTGAAGAGCGGCGCAATCCGCAATCGTCCGGCCACGGATGGCGACTGGGACGAACAGGGACCAGGCTGACGATGAAGAAAAGCAACCCCGGACGCATCTGGGCCGTCGGCCAGCCAGAGCCACATGACCCCCCGCTAACGCCGACGACGTGGGCGGCGCGACCAGTAGCGCACACCACGGGGTCGTGCCACAGAGCGAACAGGGGATGCAAGCGCCGCCGTCAGAACCGTGGACACAGCACGGTAGGGCCACAGATAGATGCACAGGCTGCACCACGTGCATCCAAGGGACACGTACCTTGGAAGACGGACACAACCGCGGGACTGGCGGCATTTAGCTCGCGGGGATACTTTTTTGGGGTGGCGGCTCCAGGACAGAGGTCAAGAAGCGGGATTCACGACTGGGGTTCAGACAGCTCGCGGGGATATTTTTTTGTTCGGCGGCTCGAAGGACAGATCCAGCGAGCGGGATGAACGTCTGGGCCACAGAGCGAGATAATTGGCTGCAGAGGCACGTAGGCCGCTGTAGCGAGTGCACATGCCAGGGACAAAGTGACCCTCATTGGGGACCGACGCAGGCAGCCCAGCGGATGGGGACGCAAGCGCGGTACCGGCGGCGGACGGATAGGAGCAGTCGCCCCAACGGCGCCGAACTCCAGCCGAACCGCACAGCACGAAAAGGCTCGGAGCACGGACCGCACTGCAGCGGCACGGGGTAGCCAAGACGAGACCAAACTCCGGCCAAGACACACGGAAGGCGTGGCGAGAGGGAGCAGGAGAGACGCAGCGGACGCCAGACGGGCACCAGCGGCAGGAAAACGGGGAAAGGCACATACGGGGGCCTCACTCGCGGTGACTCACTGTCGCAGACGTCAAGTCTGCCGCTCTTGAACGCGAGAGCGAAAGATACCCAGTCAACGAACCTGACGTCAAAACCGCCTGTGTCCACAGCGTGCAACTTATCCGACACGGAAGATCGGGGGCACAAAAATGCAAACGCTGACCGAAGCACCTGCACGAAGACCAGCCGGGGGAACCGCGATGACCTGCCAAAGGATGAACCACTTGTGCAGGAACACGCCCATGCCAGGCCCGACATCGGGTGGTACCAGTCGCGGGGATACGCGAAGCGTCAAGAATGTCGGGCGCTTGGGCCAGCACGTATCGGTCCGGCTCGAAAAAGGCCGCAGGAAAATGGGTTCTCAGAGTCCCAGAACTTCTGGGACTCTGGTCGCGATTTTCTTGCGGTGTTGACATTGTTTCGCTACGTTGGATCTGTCGAAGATTCACGGAGCACCCTTTAGCAAAACGCCCTGTCGCGGAGGCTGTCGGATGAATCACGAATCGACGCCCAAAGACTACCGTACGCATCCAGCAAGGCGCACGCCGATCAGCGAAACCGACCCCCTGACCGCCACGGTGACCACTAGTGACTCGTATGTCAATGTCGAGTGAACCAGTGCAGATTTCCTCAGTCGACTTGTCTGGGTGGGCGGTCTCGTCATCGTCGTCGGTCGTCGTCGTGGGTCGTCGTCGGTCGTCGTCGTCGAAGCCTCGTCGTCGCGTCGTCGTCGAAGCCTCGCCGCCGCAGCCGCCGCCGCCGCCGCAGCCTCGCCGCCGTCGCCGCCACCGCCGCCGTCGCCGTCGCCGTCGTCGTCGTCGCCGTCGTCGCTGCCGCCGTCGTCGCCGTCGTCGTCGTCGTCGTCGTCGTCGTCGTCGTCGGCGTCGTCGTCGCCGTCGTCATCGTCGTCGTCGTCGTCGCTGTCGTCACAGCCTCGCCGTCGTCGTCGAGGCCGCCGCCCGGCGCCCGTCTCGCCGCCGCCGTCGGCGGGTCCTCGCCGTCGCGCTCCCCGGGCCGCGTCGGCGCAAACGAACCCGTTTCTTGCGTCGCCCACTTCTTCGCTAGAGGCCTCCCAAGCGGGGTCCGAATGGATGGGGGCGGGGGATCGCCCCGCGCCGATGCATCGCCGATGCACCGGCAACGTCGGAGTGGAGAACCTCGGGCTCCACATCGAGCCGCATCGCCGATGCGTTGGCGATGCGGCACGCTCCTCTGGTCCCATCTGCTGGGACCACATCTGGGAGGCCTGGAATGGGGAGAGGTCAACCGCGTTGCACCCAGGGCTTCCATTCGGCAATTTGGTGGGGCGAGGAGGAGGAGGAGGAGGAGCTGGTGAAAGAGCATTGTACAGAAGGGGAAGCGAGTAACGCAGGTGGGGAGGTAGAAATTCAAGCCGGCCACACCATAAAGCCTAC
>CAUYUJ010008504.1:12500-21401 GCA_963575745.1 Prorocentrum cordatum
AGAGAGGCGAGGTGGAGGGCGAGTAGGGAAGGGGGGGGAGGAGGAGGAGGAGGAGGAGGGAGGAGGAGGAGGAGGAGGAGGAGAGGAGGAGGAGGAGGAGGAGGAGGAGGAGGGAGGAGGAGGAGGAGGAGGAGGAGGAGGAGGAGGAGGAGGAGGGGGGAGGAGGAGAGGAGGAGGAGGAGGAGGAGGAGGAGAGAGGAGGAGGAGGAGGAGGAGGAGGAGGAGGAGGAGGAGGAGGAGGAGGAGGAGGAGGAGGAGGAGGAGGAGGATTTGATTCCACCGATGCTGTCAGCCCACTGAATGTGAGCGGGGCCCCGTGGCACGAGACCCCCCCCCTCCCGGGGGGGTTCGTGCCGCGGGGCCGCCGACGACCCGGTTTCCCTCCCCCCCTGCTGCTCGGCGGTGGACAAAACGACAAACCTCCCTGTACTTTCGTAAACCTCCCCTTAGTGAAGACGGCCTAGGGACCGAAATCGACGGACCTGGACCCGCAAAAATGACGGCCGCGACGCCCTCTCGCGAACCGAAAACGCCCAATTCCGTGATCGACGTGTCAGGGTAGGAGGTCTGTCCACCCCCGACCTGCCCTTTCCCGGGGGGAATGACGACCCGGACCCCCCTCCCCAGTGGGAGTGGGCGGGCCTGTGGGATGTGGGCGTGGGGTGAGGGGAGGTTGAGACGAACGAGGCTCCGAATCCGCTCTCGCGTCCGGTGGGGGGGGTCAGGATCTGTTCCTGCCGTCGGTCGCCGGCTGCGAGCGCTGCAGCACTGGAGCTCTGCGCCTTCTCTCCACGCCCGATGCGAAATCGTGTGATGTCCATGGCCGGCAGGGCCTCGGGGGATCTTACCATTCACTGCGCACGCACCCTCAGTCGGGCCACGGTGCTATCTGCATGAGTTTGCCTTCTGCCTATCGCAGGTCGGTGCGTGTAAAACAGGGCTAGGATCGGGATAAATCGCTCCAGAGCGTTCCGGAGCGCTCTCAGAGCGTTCCGGAACGCTCTGGAGCGGCCGCGGCGCCCAATACATCCTCCAAACCCGCCGATTCTCAGAGATTTCGAGTTATCCCGATCCGATTTTGTCCCGATCTTCGCGTCGTTTTACCCCCATTGCCTGGCGACCTTTTTCATGTTCTGCACCGCGCATCCCGAGGGGGACTCATGCCGGCCCGCAACGGCGGTGGTGCCATGCGTGCTGGGGGGGTTTGCGCATCCTTCGGGCTTCGTACCGGCCAACACTCGGGGATGGACAGACCCCCCTTTAGTAGAACGTGGTTTAGTGAAAACGACCTGAGGCCCAAACCTGGCGGGCGCAAGCCTGGAAAATAACGGCCACGGCGCCCTCTCGAGAACCGAAAACGGACAATTCACTAATCGACGTGTCACTGTTGGGGGTTCTGTCCACCCCCGACACACCGGCGGAGCCTGGAGGGCGATCCTGGGGGGTTCGTGCATCGCGGGGGGGTTCTGACTACCTACCAGACCACCCCAACCGAACCCGAAGACCCGAATTTCGGCTTGGGGGGGTCAGGGTTCCACAGGCGTCTTTTCGATGTTTCCCGACCCCCCCCCACTGGAAATCGAGGGCAAATCTGAGCCTCCGGGTTGGGTTGGGGTGGTTTGGTGGGTGGTGAGGTTCGCGCATCCTGGGGGGGTTCGTACTGGCCCGCACCGGCGGTGCCGCCAGCACGAACCCCCCCCAAAGGGGCGACCCAGGGGAGGTCGCTCCGCACCGGGCACCGCTCACATGAATTTGAACATGGGGCGCCATGCAAAAGCCAAGAAACGTTCGCCTCGCACACGCTTGCGCGATACTACTGATCACCTCGGCCACAGTTCCAAATTGCATATCAATTCAAAAACTCGTCGGTTTTGCTCAGCGGGTCTCGGGCCCCAGTGTGACACTTGGTGCACAGTCTCGTTCAAATACAGTAACGACGACTGAACTCACATCGCTGCCCCACGTCATCCCTTCACAACTTGGTTTAATTAAGATTCGGGAGTTTTGATTTGCACTCCACAGATGGGCTTCCGAATAGTTCCAGCACCATCTATACGTTCCGCGTTTCGCTGTTAGCATCGATGAGCAACTCGACATGTGTCTGGATGCTCGCTATAAGATCGTCGATTGTGGCCCCGCCTCCTTGATCATTCCACTTTCACTAGATACATGACGTGCCTGACAAGAAGGGGCTCATCTCGACTCTGCTCGTCTCTGTTGACACTATCACGAGCGAAGATCTGCTCCACAAGTGCAACCTTAGGAACTTCGACGACTCGCTCGACGTACTCAAGTCTTGCACCTCAACATCACAGGCTGCCCCTTGTGTTGCCACCAACCATGGGCTCCACTTGGACAGGGTGCTGGCAATATTGTTTGGCCGGCACTTCTGCTAGCAAAGTGTGGGGCTCGATCTCGCCCAGCCGGCAGATTACAGTGCAGGCGCGGCCGCAAGAAACCCTCGCAAGAAACCCAACCCTGAGAGCCCGCGCGCGAGTTACACCTCAGGGGAAACCCGGAGCACCCTTGACGCAGCAGCTCCTTCAACGGCTGCGGGAAGTCACCGCGCAGCGCGAGGAGCGAAGAAACCCAGGATACCCTGGCGGAGGAGGAGGAGGAGGAGGAGGAGGAGGAGGAGGAGGATACCCTGGCGAAAAGCATCTGGTTTCTTGATGCGCGCCCCCACCGCAGTTGCTCGATATCGCGCCGAGCTGCTCCGTGCTCGCTGCTGCGAGCTCTCTGCGCTCCCGCCTCGGGTCCGGTCTGGATTGCCAGAAAGCGGTTCCAAACACACACCTGCACTGTTCATCGCTCAAAAATAACCAAAAAACTAGTCTGGGGACGATGTTTCCATGATTTTTGGACCATTTGGGGGCATGTATCTTTTTTTGAAAACAACTATTTGTCATCCGAAATCCGCCTGTAGGGGACATGCCCGACCTAAGCCGAGCTGCTCCGTGCTCACTTCTGCGAGCTTTCTGCGCTCCCGCGTCGGGTCCGGTCTGTATCGCCAGAGCTGCTCCGAACAAACACCTGCACTGCTCCTCGCTTCGTGTCATCGCCTCTTGGCCAACACCGTGGCACAGATTCGATGGACGAGGGGGGGCTGGCTTCGAAAGATGACACGCCATAAGCACAAGCTGTTGAGGCTCCGCGTGGATTTCTTGGATCTGCGCTGGGCCCCCCTCCCTGGCGCGCGGAGCGCGCCAGGGGCGGCGCCGGAGGCGCCGCCGGGAGGGCCCAGCGTGGATCCATGAAGTCCGCGCGGAGCGCCGAAAATTTACGTTTATGGCGTTCTTTCTTCTTCGATAGCTGAGGGGTCCAGCGCAGAACCAAGAGATCCGCGGGGAGCGCCCAAAGTTTGTGTTCGTGGCGCTGCTTTGTTTTGCTCCTCTTCGATTGCTGACTGATGAGGCTGAGCCTCAATGGATGCGCGTCCGGAGAGCAGGATTGGTGCCCTCGACCCCCGACCGCCGAGCCTCGAGCCTCGACCCCCGACCCCCGAGGTTGAGATCAAGAGAGAGCACGGCGCGCCCGATCCCCACGGGGGCGGGGGGTAAGGGGCGCAGGAGCAGGAGGAGGTAGGCCCTCTGGCCCAGCTGGGGCCCCAAAAAGGTAAAGACACGAGAGAGATGAGGAGGAGGAGCAGGAGGAGGAGGAGGGGGAGGAGGAGGAGGAGGAGGAGGTGAAGGAGGAGGAGGAGGAGGAGGAGGAGGAGGCGGAGGCAGAGGAGGAGGGAGGAGGAGGAGGACCAGTGTAAACCCAAGAGTCCTCAACGATGTTGGAATACACCCTCCCTCCAAGCTCCCTCTTCATAAGGGGCCTACAGCGGTTCATTCCATTGAAGGAACTGCCTCGTTGGAAGACAACCGTTTAAAGACCCGGAAGCATGCTAAAACATTGTCCATGGGATTCCAACGCCATGGATCAACCTGACTGTTGCGTCTTGACGATCCCGGATCGTGCCAGAACGCCACTCTTGGGACTTCACCATGGGAATCCGTGAAACTCTTGCAACTGTTATAAAAAAATGTTGGCGGCGCTGGGGCGAGAACCACATGTTGAAGAGGAACCGCCCTCAATCCCCGAAACGCCTGCAAATTTTTGAAACGAGAATGCGCGGGTCGAAGGAGCCCAACGTGAAAGCCATACGCCCTCAATCCGTGAAACTCTTGCAAATGTTTACAACGAATATGCGCGGCGCGAAGGCGAGAGCCATTTTGAAAACCACCCGCCCTCCAGATGTGAAGTTGTTGCCAAATCGTAAGCTTCAGAGTCAAACATGGTGAGGAAATCTCAGGCGAAACGCCGGGCCGCACTAAAAACTGGCCTCGGGGTGCGACAGGGAAAATGTACTATGTATAATGAACGGTAATGGAGGAGGAGGCGGAGGAGGAGGTGCATGAGAAAGAGGAGGAGGATCACGTCCCTCCGTGCAGCCTAAACTCGGCTCACACACAGACACAGACACAGACACAGACACAGACACAGACACAGACACAGACACAGACACAGACACAGACACAGACACAGACACAGACACAGACACAGACACACACACACACACAGACACACACACAGACACACACAGACACACACACAGACACACACAGACACACACACACAGACACACACAGACACACACAGACACACACAGACACACACAGACACACACACACACACCGAAGTGCCCACCCAAACCGCCGCCTCAATGAGCTCGCAACCCTGGAACACCCAGGGCGACCAGGCGGGTGCCCTGGCCCGTGCAGACACCCACCGCCGCCCGCCACTGGGTGTTTTGAGCCCCGCGACGGCAGGAGTGGCGGAGCCCCGAGATCCTCGACTGCCCCCGACCCGCCGCGCGCACAGCCAGGCGATGTCAGCCCCCAGGCCCAGACACCAGGACCTCGTCCCTCTCACCGCGGCGCAGACTTGGAAAGCCTACGACTGCGTTTCATTCGTTCCTCCAGGGTCAAACAAGCCTGGGGTGATGAACGGGAGGCTACCAGCCTGAAGGTGGAGCACGAGAAGGACGAGGAGCAGGCAAGAAGAGGGTGAGGAGGAGGAGGAGAAAGGACGAGGTGCAGGCAGGAGGAGGAGGAGATACAGGAGGGGGAGGAGGAAGTGCAGGAGGAGCAGGGGGAAGAGGAGGAGGAGGGGAGGAGGAGGAGGAGGGAGTTGAGAGGAGGAGGGAGGAGGAAAGAGGGAGGAGGAGCAGGAGGAGGAGGTGCAGGAGGAGCAGGAGCAGCACGAGGAGGAGGAGCTCGGCCCTCGGCCGCTGCTCTTCGGCCGGAGCGCGCGGGCCGCCGCCAGGGCGGGACGCCGCCCCGCCCGCGCGCCGCGGGAAGGCCCCCTTCGGGGCAGAGCGGCCGCAGGGAGGGGGGCCCTCCGTTTGGCGGCGCCCACGATCGGGGGCGCGCAAACATGCATCGGGGGAGGTGCCCTCTCCAAGATGTGGCTGGTGCCGCCTCGCTCGGCGGCGGAAATCCGTCGCTAATCCACGCCCCTCCTAATCCATGCTTGCGATCGCCTGACACGATGAGGAGGACCAGGCCAGGACCCGAACTCGCGAGACCCGAAGGTTCGATAGAGAGCAGGACTTCCACACCCATGCTAAGCACCCCGGCAAGCGAAGCCGTCTGGTAAACGCACCCAGGGAAGGAATCGAACAGGGCGGGGCTGCTTGGTAAACGCTCAGGGCCGTTTAGTAAACGACAAGCATCGTGGTCGGGGTGTTTTTTCCTCACTTGAGGTAAGAGTGGCCTTGAAACGACGCGACGGAGCAGCGAGGAACGCGAATCGGATCTAGAATCTAGAGGCATGACACAAGAGACAATAGGCCATGGACGCGCCAGCTCTGCAGGGGGGATGCCCTCTGGCCCAGCTCGGGCCCCAACAGGGAAAGACACTAGAAGGATGATGATGAGGAGGAGAGATGAGGAGGAGGGACGAGGAGGAGGGAGGAGGGAGGAGGAGGTGCAGGATGAGGAGAACTTTCGGAGCTCCGCGCGGATTGCTTGGATCGGCGCTGGCGAGCTCCGCGCGCCAGGGAGGGGGGTCCAGCGCCGATCCAAGAAATCTGGGCGCACCTCCGAGTTGTCATGTTTATTTCGTTGTTTGTTCTCCGAGACACTGGCGCTGGCTTCTAACACCGCGTTGGTCGTTCAACCTTAAACGATCGACGGCTTTTCGGTCGTCAGATTGTGCCAGATTGGCCGATTCTGGGCCACTCTCGGCGATACCAACCTTAGAGGCCCGTGGTGGGGTCATGCTTCGTCCACCGAGTTAGAGGCCTCCCAGATGGTGTCGGAGTAGATGGGGTCGGAGTAGATGGGAGCGGAGGATTGCGCCGCATCAGCGATGCATCGGCGATGCATTGGCGATGCATGGGCGAGGCGATGCATCGGCGACCTCGGCGTGGAGAAAATCGGGCTCCACACCGAGCCGCATCGCCGATGCATCGGCGATGCGGCGCCATCCTCCGATGATTCGCCGATGCATCGGCGAAGCATCGAGACCAGATTTCGAGAGCAGGGCGGAGATTTCTCCCCACCCTCCAGGACCTCCCACGTCGATCGTCGCAAGGCCGACACGTGTTCGGGAGTGTTCGTCGTTGCGCGAAGGTCTTCCTGGGGGCACCCTGAATGTTCCTCAATTTGGGCCGGCGGAGGGTCTCGTCCTAGGTCCGACCGTCGTTGAACTCCCATGTGCAACTTGTCTCAGGAATGCGCCACGAATGATGCGAACGATGCAAACGTTCCTGGGAGAGGGAGGGGATGAGGGTGGTGGTGGTGGTGGTGGTGGTGGTGGTGGTGGTGGTGGTGGTGGGGTGGTGGCGGTGGCGGTGGTGGTGTATAGCTTTGGGCCCCGTAGGGAGAGGGCGCCGGCCGAGCTCGCTCGCGGAGCGCCCCGCCGGCACCGCCGTGTGGGGGGTGAGGAGGGCTGTTGGCGAAGCGGCGCGCCAAGCGCCGCTGCCCGCTGGCCCAGCTCTCCGACGGCACTCGTCTACATCTCCTTTTCCTGCTCCTGCTCCTGCTCCTCCTCCTCCTCCTCCTCCTCCTCCTCCTGCTCCTCCTCCTCTTCCTCCTCCTCCTCCTCCTGCTCCTGCTCCTCCTCCTCCTCATCATCATCATCACCCTGCTCCTGCTCCTCCTCATCCTCCTCCTCCTCCTCCTCCTCCTCCTCCTCCTCCTCCTGCTGCTCCTGCTGCTGCTGCTGCTGCTGCTGCTGCTCCTCCTCCTCCTCCTCCTCCTCCTCCTTCCTGCTGCTAGCTGCTGCTGCTGCTGCTGCTGCTGCTTGCTGCTGCTGCTGCTCCTGCTCCTGCTCCTGCTCCTGCTCCTGCTCCTGCTCCTGCTCCTGCTCCTGTTCCTGCTCCTGCTCCTGCTCCTGCTCCTGCTCTGTCCTCCTCCTCCTCCTCCTCCTCCTCCTCCCCCTCCTCCTCCTCCTCCTCCTCCTCCTCCTCCTCCTCCTCCTCCTCCTTCTCCTCCCCGAACCGACCTCGACCTCGTCCTCCTCCCCGAACCGACCTCGATCCCATTACCTCGGTCAGCCTTTGAGGTGCGGCGGCTCCGAAGCCAGGAAGGGGGTTTGAGCGAGGGGGGGGGCAGGGCCGAGGCCTCCTCCAAGGGCCCCAGGAGGCTTCGAAGAGGGCCGAGGCCTCCTCCAAGGGCCCCAGGGGCTTCCAAGTAGGCCGAGGCCTCCTCCAAGGGCCCCAGGAGGCTTCGAAGAGGGCCGAGGCCTCCTCCAAGGGCCCCAGAGGCTTCGACGAGGGCCGAGCCAGAGGCTTCGAAGAGAGCCGAGGCCTCCTCCAAGGGCCTGAGAGGCTTCCAAGAGGGCTTCGTAGAGGCTGGGCGGGCCTTCTGACCCCCCCCCTGCCTTCCTAGAGCTCCCGCCGCCCTCTTAGAAACCCACCCCTCTGAGATCCGACGTCACGGAACACTTGCGGCATGGCAGACATCCCGACCTGAGCGCTGAGCCCCACCCTTCTGCTGCACTCTTCGAGCTGGATCGCTCCGCGTGGGTCCCTGGGCCAGACACTGGACACAGACGCCCGGTGGGAGAAAGGCACCAAGCCCAGATCGCAGGGGCCATCGCGCCACCCCCTCATGGGCGCCGCCAATTCGGGAAGATCGCCGCGCGCGCGTGCGCCCGCGCGCAAGCGCGCAGCGAGCAGGCCGTACACTTGGTAGGGCATCGGGCGGAGGAGGGCGGAGGGCGAGGGGTAGGGGAACAAAAGTGGCATGAACATAAAAACTCGGAGGTCCGCGCGGATTTCTCGGATCGGCGCTGGGGCCCCCCGGCGGCGCCTCCGGCGCCGCCCCTGGCGCGCTCCGCGCGCCAGGGAGGGGGGTCCAGCGCCGATCCGAGAAATCCGCGCGGACCTCCGAGTTTTTATGTTTATGTCACTTTTTGTTCCCCTAAGGGGGGCTCTGAGATCCAGGCACTGCGATTCCTTCGAGGTCCGAGGTGTTGCCGGGCCCTGGCGGACTCCCAGCCTCGGGGCGCTCTCTGGCAACTGCGCCCCGCCGCGGAACGTCCTGGAGGTGCCCGGGTCGTCCCGGGCGGCCGCCGGAGCCGAGTCATGACCCGCAGCCCGCCGACATCCCGGCGTGGCAGCTGCTGTCATGCCGGGCGTCTTCGCCCGGACGCGGGCCCATCGCGGGTCGCTCTGGCTCGAAAAAACCGCAGAAAGATGGGGCCGAGGGCTCCGGGTGCAACCCCCCGCGTTGTCACCCAGTTTCGGGCCCCGGGCAATCACGCATCGGCCCAGATAGAGAACTGCCGCAGAAAGAGAGGGGGCTGCGGCGTTGCTATTGTTTCGCAGCGTCGGGAGGGCGAGAGAAGGGGAGGGGGAGAAGAGGGGAGGACGAGGAGGAGAGAGGAGGGGAGAGGAGGGGAGAG
>CAUYUJ010008504.1:26501-31501 GCA_963575745.1 Prorocentrum cordatum
GGCTGCCTTGGCCTCGCGGCGTCTTACCTTCTTTTAACGGGCGAAGCACGGTATAAAGTAAACTTTTTCGCCGTCGGGGACACCTGCCCCTGGGCGGCTGGAAAGTTTATACCCCTATGGTGCCACCGTAGGGGTATAAACTTTCCAGCCGCCCAGGGGCAGGTGTCCCCGACGGCGAAAAAGTTTACTTTATACCGTTCTTCGCTCGCGGATTCTTCCCCGAGCACGCGTAGCGCGGCGAGCGGCCCACAGCATGTCCACCAGGATGGCAGGGTCCCCGGCGGGAGCTGGAGCGGACGCGCCCTGCGCACCCGGCGGGCGCCTCGGAACGCGGACGAAGCACGGCCTCCGCCATGGGCCCGACGAGCGCGCCCGCGACAGCAGCGGCAAACCGCCGGGATGGTTCGACGAGGCGCCCTCGCCTGGCAAGCTGCGCGGACGGCGGCTGCGAGAAGCGCAGCACCATCCACGGGCATGGCTCCCATGCGGTACCTAGGGGGATGAAGCACGTGCCGCAATCGCTTGCGCCAAACGTAGATGGCGAAGTCGTGGATGTGTCGCAGGATGACGTCATGGTCGGTTTGCTGACGTTGTGGTGTTGCTGGGAGGTTGTGGGGGGTCGGGATGGTGGGCATCCGGTCGGGTGGGTTCGCACGCGTCGGTCTGGGGGCCTCTGGTGGGTTCGCGATCTGGGTCTCGTTGGTGATAAAGGTGATGCCTTCTGGTGTCATCATGTCATCGCTCGGGATCCCCGTGACGTCTTCGACGTAGGTGTTGTCCTGTCGATTCCCAATCAGGTAGTCTCCCAGTTGCTGAAAGTTCGTTGCGGGGATGGTGTTCTTGATCGCGTCGATGCTGTGTTTGTAATGCCCGTCCTGCTGGTTGTATGTCGTCAAGTGCTCGTCAATCGCTGAGATCTCCACGTGAACCGGCCTTGCTGGTGGTGATGGCGTTCTTGGCTTCGGAGGCGGTGGTGGCTGCCGCTGTCCTCGTGGAGCCAGTGTTCCAGTGTTCGTCCTCCTCCTCCTCTTTTTCCTTTTCTTCTATTTATTATCATTAATATTAGTAATAATATTATTGGTATTATTATTATTATGATTCGTCTTCTTCATCTTCATCCACCTCCTCCTTCTTTTCCTCCTCCTCCTCCTTATTTTCCTCCTCCTCCTCCTCCTCCTCCTCCTCCTCCTCCTCCTCCTCCTCCTCCTCCTCCTCCTCCCCCCACCCCCTCACGTCAGCGAGGCGCCCGCCCGGGCCGCAGGGGCCCACCGCCCCCGTGGGTGGCTCCGCCCCCGACTGGGGCGGCGACGGCGGCGGCGACGGGAAGGCGGCGGCGGCGGCGGCGGCGGCGGCAGACATCGACGGCGATGGCGGCGGCGATGACAGCGGCGAGGGGAAGGCGATGGCGGCGGCGACGGCGGCGATGGCGGCGGCGACGGCGGCGGCGGCGGCGGCGACCACCCGACGATGATGGCGCCGGCGATGGCGCCGGCGATAGGACGACGATGGCGACGGCGATGGTGGCGGCGATGGCGGCGGCGATGGCGACGGCAGTGGTGGCGATGGCGATGGAGAGGATGGCGACGGCGACGCGACGACGACGATAGCGACGACGACGGCGATGGTGACATCGCTCCAACTTGGGGCCCCCAACTTTTTTCACACCCGGTGTTATCGCCCTGCCTCGGCCTCCTCCTCCTCCTCCTCCTCCTCCTCCTCCTCCTACTCCTCCCCCTCCTCCTCCTCCCCCTCCCCCTCCTCCTCCTCCTCCTCCTCCTCCTCCTCCTCCTCGTCTCGGGGCCACGCAGATCGATCTGGTTCGAGAAACGGCACACAGAGATGGAGTCCAGGGCTCCAGTCACGATTTTTTCGCGATGTCGCATGTTCGTCCCAACGCCAGATCTCAGTGGATGGCGGCGGCGATGGCGGCGGCGATGGCGACGACGATGGCGGCGAAGAGAGGGCGGAGGCGAATGCGACGACGACGGCTGTGGCCACGGCCACGATGTGAGTATCGTTCAACCGATCCCCATCCCCAGCGGCGTGGATTGGGCCACGCTGGCCGACTCACCCCCCTGAGATGGGGATATGGGCCGTTCCCTCCGGGTGTCGAGGGGTGCATCCCCAACTGGGGTTGTAATCTGGTGGGGGCCTCGAGGGGTGTGCGTTTCCTGAATTGAAGTCCTCCTTCTCCTCCCCCGCCTCCTCTTTCTCCTCCTTCTCCTCCTCCTCCTCCTCCTCCTCCTCCTCATCCTCCTTCATCTGCTTCTTCTCCTCTTTCTCCTCCTCCTCCTCCTCCTCCTCCTCCTCCTCCTTCTCTTGGGATGGGGGTGGGGATGGGGATCGGCGGGACGACGCCGGCGATGGGAGGGCCGGGGGGCGAGGGCCTCCTCGCTCTGCGCCTCGAAGTAGAACAGCCTCTCGGGGGGGGGAGGCGCCGGAGGCCCCGGGGGGGGGGAGGGGAGGGGGCGGGGAGGGAGAGGGGTTTGGAGAGGGCGGGGGGGCGGCGGAGGGCGGGATGCGGAGAGGGGGGGCGGGCAAGCTAGGTGCGCTCGCGTCATATCTGACGTCCTACCCCTCCCTCCCATCCCTTACCATGGCGCTGATTTTCTCTATCCGCGGACGCGTGTCGTAGCGGACCTGTGGCTCCGCGCGCGCGTGCGTAGTGGGTGGTGGTGCACGTGCGTGCGTGCGTGCGTGTGTGCGTGGTTGTGTGGTGGTGGTGGTGGTGGTGGTGGTGGTGGTGGTGGTGGTGGTGGTGGTGGTGGTGGTGGTGGTGGTGGTGGTGGTGGTGGTGGTGGTGGTGGTGGTGGTGGTGGTGGTGGTGGTGGTGGTGGTGGTGGTGGTGGTGGTGGTGGTGGTGGTGGTGGTGGTGGTGGTGCTGGTGCTGGTGCTGGTGGTGGTGGTGGTCGTGGTGGTGGTGGTGGCGGTGGTGGTGGTGGTGCGGCGCGGTGGTGGCGGGCGGATGGGCGCGCGAGAAAGAGGCCCGCGCTGGGGCGAGAACGCCATCCTGAACGACGGAGGCCAACCACCGATCCGAAAATGAGGCCCACGCTGCAGCGGGAGCACGATTCGGAACGATTCGGGAGCAGAAATGAGGCCGGCGCCTCAACGAGAGCAGCATTTTGGGAAGAAATGACACCGGCGCCTCAGCGAGAGTCGTTTCCCGGGATTTCCCGGGCATCCTGCGTGTAAAAAAACAGTACGCGGAGGGTGCGCGGCCATCGCCTGGACGCCATCAGGGGAAGAGGAAGAGTATTTTCATATTGAGTATAAATTGTAAGAGGGGAGGGGGAGGGGCGGCGGGGAGGAGCGGCGGGGACGGGAGGGGAGGGGCGGGGAAAGGATGAGGGGGGCGGGGGGGAGGGAGGAACGAAAGGGGAAGGGAGGGGGAGGGGAAGGGGCGAGGGCAAGCTAGGTGCGCTGGCGTCACATCTGACGTCCCACCCGTCCCTCCCATCCCCTTACCATGGCGTAGATCTTGTATATATTCGCACAGGCAGATGTCGAGCAGACCAATGATGCCAAAAGGGTACGCGATGGATGGGGAAACATGGCCTTGAAGAGCACGGCAAAGAAAAGCATCTCATAGCATGGCGTGGCATTGCGTAGTGAAACATTGCATCACACAGCGTAACAAAGCAGAGCATGGCATCGTTCAGCGGTGCACAAGACAACATCGCATTGCATGCCGCGGCATGGCACCGGATGGCTTGGATGGTCGTAAGTGGCACGTCTACGAGAGAACAGGGCCTGTCCAGAATACCGGCTCCATGTCCCCGCAACCGTGTCTGCTCGATGTGGATGTGGGCGCTTTCGAATGCCAAGTGCCGTCAGGAGGCGCGGGAAAAAGGCCAGTGCTGCAGCGGGAACACGATTTTGAATGACCGACGCGCGGGAATGACGGCGTTGCAACGGAATGACAGTTTGGAGAAACCAGAAGCGACCAGATTGGAAAAAACACCTAGGAAAAAACAAATAATGATCTGGAGACAAATCAATACGCGGACAGGACGGGAGATTCTCTGGACAGGGTCAGGGGGGAGAGGAGGGTAGTATTCATATTGTGCAACTACAGAGGGGCGAGGGGGAGAAGGGGGGGGGCTGGGAGGAAGGCGAGGGGGAGGAGGCGCGAGGGGGGGGAAGGACTGGAGGGAGCGGGATGTGGAAAGAGGGACGGGAAGAGCGGGATCTGGTAAAGGGGGGGGAACGGAATGGAATGAGCCCCTTCGGGCTGCGAAATCCACATCTGCAACGAGCTAAGCCGCGGATGGCTTGGCTCGGCTGGCCGCCTGATCCTTTGGTGGCCTCCATGCGACAACATGATTGCGGTACATCCGCCTGACGCCATTGAGATTACCAGAGCACTCAGAGGCCAAATTCTTCCTGAGTTGCACACTTCTAGAAAAAAGCCACACGAGGAACACACACACACACACACACACGTTTGCGAGGAGGAGAAGAGAGCCGAATGAGGGGGGTGGATACAACCGCCCCCCGAAAGAACCTTAAACCCCCTCGGCAGTCGGAAAGCACGAGAACCAGCAGGCTCCGAATCGAAACGTACGTGGCGAACCCATCCACTCGGCAAGAGTGTCCAAAGAGGCACAGCCATGGCACCTGTTACCACGTTCGCCACACTCGGGGGAAGGCGACGGTGGAAGAGGCGGGGGGGTGGAAAGGCGAGGGTGGAAGGGAAGAAGAACAAGGCGAAGGGAGGAAGGGGAAAGCGAGGGGGGAAGGGGAAGGCGAGGGTTGAAGGGATGACTCAAGGAAGCGAAGGAGGCGAGAGCGGAATGGAGGAGGAGGAGGAGGAGAAGGAGGAGAGAGGAGGAGGAGGAGGGGGGGAGGGGGAGGGGAAGCAGGAGGAGGTGGAGGGGGAGGGGGACAGGAGGACGAGGAGGCGGAGGAGGCGGGAGGAGGAGGAGAGGACGAGGAGGAGGAGGAGGAGGAGGAGGAGGAGAAGAAGAGCAGGAGGAGGAGGGACGAGGAGGAGGAGG
>CAUYUJ010008504.1:36501-39750 GCA_963575745.1 Prorocentrum cordatum
CCAAGGAATAACGCATAAGGAACGATAAATAACAAATAACGCATAAGGAACTGTAAATAACGCATGCAAAGCTAAGGAACGACCGAGCCCCTTTTGAAAAGTAAGTGTTACTTATTCAAGCCGCTCGCTGTAATAAGGACGCGCGGTAAGGACGCAAGACCCTGGGAAGCCGAAGTTGGGATTTCTGGGGCGGTGGACGACGAAAACCTCAAGGACGCAAGAGCAAGGAAGAGCAAGGACGCAAGGGTACCCTGAGCAAAGTCGCGCGTCCTTATTAGGGTTTTTGACTGTATACTTTCTACTTCGCGCGCGCGCGGCGGCCCCTGGGGGTCCCCAGGCGGGGAAAAAAAAAATCCGGCGGACTCCCGGCAAACTCCTGGCAAGGTCCTCGGGGATCTTCTGACCCGGGTCAAATCCAGACCCGGGCCAGTCAGGCCTTGCAGAACCCAGCAAAATCCTGCACAATTCTGCACCCAAGCCCGGGCCAATGCGGAGGATCCTGCAAGATCCTGCAGGACCCTGCGCCCAAACCCGGGTCCATGCGGCCCGTGGCCGTGCAGGATGCTGCAAGATCCGGCGCTCTGCCTGACCCCCGTTTACATTGACCCCCGTCTCTTGAGCCCCGAGGTCCGCTCATGTCGGAACTCCCGGGGGCGGTTTCCGGGGCCCTCCAGATCGCCCCCTGCAGGAGCGGCCCACGGAACCACAAGGCAGCTCCAAAGAGGGCCCGCGGATCGGAATCGCGGCCCAAGAGCGCCCCAAGACGCCCAAGATGGCCACCAGACGGCCCCAGAGGCCAGCCCCAAAGAAGCCCCAGAGAGCGTGCTGAAATCTCTGGCAAGGGCTCCAGAACATGTGTTACTAATATTGTTATTATCATTATTAATAGTAGCATTGTTATTATTATTGTTATCATTCGTATGATTATTAGTATGATCATTATTATGATTATTATTCTTATTATTATTTTTATTATTACTACTATTAGTACGATTACTAGTATTATTATTATTGTTATTATTATCAGTATTGTTATTATTGGTATTCTTATTATTGTTATTATTATTATTATCATTATTAGTGTTATTATTATTATTATTATTATTATTAGTAGTAGTAGTAGTAGTAGTAGTATTGTTCTTCGTATCAGTGTGATCATTGCTATTACTATTATTATTAGTAGTATGAGTAGTATGAGTCGTATGAGTAGTATTATTGTTAGTAGTACTAGTAGTAGTAATAATAATGATACTAATAATAATATGTATTATTATGATTCGTAGTAGTATTACTACTATTATCATTAGCCGCGCGCGCGGCGGCCCGAGGGGGCTCCCCGGACGGAAGGGAGTACAGTGGAGGCCAGTCCACATGAGACCTTCCACAAGAAACCCAACCCTGTAGAGGCCTGCCTGGATGGGGTTGGAGCAGACGGGGTCGGAGGATCGCGCCGCATCGCCGATACATCGGCGATTGTATCGACGATGTATCGGCGATGCACCGGCGATGCAACGCCGACGTCGGCGGTGCATCGGCGACGTCAGCGTGAAGCAAGTCGGGCTCCGCATCGAGCCGCATCGCCGACGCATCGGGGATGCGGCACGATCCTCCGACTACTCCGACCCCGTATGGGAGGCCTGGACCCTGAGAACCCGGGCCGTCCGTTGATTTTTGGTGTGGGAACGTCACGCTCTCCATCGCGGAACCGTCGGCACCCAGGAAACCCAGGGCACCCGGGAGCCCTGAGATCCGATGTCGTGACGGTTTCGATGCGCGGTCCCCAGAGGTCTCGACCCATTCCCCTGGACCAGTTTTTCATCCTTAGTTTTTTTTTTTTTGTTTTTTTTTTGTTTTGTTTTTTTTAGTTGTTCATCCTTAGTCGTTTTTGACGCGCCCGAGGCCCGGCGAGGGGCCTCTGCAGGGGCCGAAATCTGCGACAAAACGCCGTCGTGCTTGTTTCTCAGTGCCGTGGATCTCTGGGTCCTCGGCGCCTCCTTGGGGCGCTCCCCGGGCGCTCCAAAGGGGAGGCCCCCGCGGGGCCGCGTCGTCCGGGAGCTCCTGCCGCCGTGGACCCCCCGCGGGAGCCGCGCCGAAATTGCCGCGGCGCGGGGACCCCAGAGATCCAACGTAATGAAAAAATCAGGACGGCCCCTGGTAACATCACTGATTTAGGCCCCTCGGTAAATTATCCCGGCAAAGCAACCTAACAGCGATGTGTAAAAGCATAGCTGGAAGCATTGCCTATGGTATTCATGTAGGAGTGCTGGTGTAGATTTTTTTTGTTATCGCAGTCGCATTCGGATTCGCAGTGGCAGTCGCAGTGGCAACATCAGTCCCAGTCGCAGTCGCAATGGCATTCCCAGTCGCAGGCTTCAGCCGGCCGGGGCAGCCGGCCGGCCTCCCCTCCTCCTCCTCCTCCTCCTCCTCCTCCTCCTCCTCCTCCTCCTCCTCCTCCCTGCTCGTCCTCGTCCTCCTCGTCTTGCTCGTCCTCCTCCTCCTCGTGCAGCCGGCCGGGGCAGGCAGCCGGGGCAGCCGGCCGCCCTCTCCTCCTCGTGCTCGTCCTCCTCCTCCTCCTCCTGCTCGTCCTCCTTCTCCGGCTCCTCCTCTTCGTCCTCCTCCTCCTCCTCCTCGTCCTTGCTGGTCCTTGTCCTCCTCGTCCTGCTGCACGAAGTGGCCAACAGTTGGCTCCGGGCATTCAAAATGTAGCCCGGGAATGGCGTTCTGGGAAGTCGAAGAGCACGAAGTGGCGTACAGGTGGCTTCGGGCATTCAAAATGTGGCCCGGGAATGGAGTTCTGGGAGGTCGAAGAGCACGAAGTGGCCTACAGTTGGCTCCGGGCATTCAAAATTTAGCCGGGGAATTGAGTTTTGGGAAGTCGAAGAACACGAAGTGGCCTACAGTTGGCTCCGGGCATTCAAAATGTGGCCCGGGAATAGAGTTCTGGGAGGTCGAAGAACACGAAGTGACTTACAGTTGGCTCCGAGCATCCAAAATGCGGCCCGGGAATGGAGTTCTGGGAGGTCGAAGAACACGAAGTGGCCTACAGTTGGCTCCGGGCATTGAAAATGTGGCCCGGGAATGGAGTTCTGGGAAGTCGAAGAGCACGAAGTGGCCTACAGTTGGCTCCGGGCATTCAGAATGTGGCCCGGGAATGGAGTTCTGGGAGGTCGAAGAGCACGAAGTGTGTGACCGTTTGCGAAAAACGAGTTCGGACACGAGTTCGGACAACCACGCCGAAGGCCGGCCCAA
>CAUYUJ010008505.1:0-39744 GCA_963575745.1 Prorocentrum cordatum
TCTGCACACCACTTTGGTTCCTTTCGCCTTTCTATGATGTTCCACTTGCGTCGGCTTCAAGCGTTTCGTGTCTGAGAACGCTCCTCCGCACGCCGCGCGTGTCAATGGCTTCGCGTCCGCCTCGGCCTTCCGTTTGCGATTCAGTGCCTCCGCATTCCCCCGTCGTACCTCTTTCTCTCGTTCTTCCGCGCATTTCCGACAGAGTCTTCCGCCCGCAGCATTGCGCTTCTTCCGAGCTTCGGACATCCCCGCCCCCTCTTGGAACTCCGACAGGCAGTCGCCGTTCGAGCGCCGCAATGTGACCACGCGTTTTTTTATTATTCGACGCAAGCGTCGCCCTCTGACGTTCCCCCGCACATTTCCGACACAACCTCTGGCCCGCTGCGTTCTGCTTCTTCTGAGATTCCGACATCTCCGCCTTGTCGTCATACAGCGACAGGCACTTATCGTTCGAACACCGCGCTGTTCCAACACTCTCGTTCCACTTCGCGCTGCCCGTGCGCGAGTTCTGTCTCGCCTTGATATCCCTGCACTTTGCGCAGTACATTGTCCTAATCCTTTTCGTCTCCCCGCTTTCGGGCGCCGCGTCCGCGTTCCGACCGCTACCTTGCCGTGCCGCGTCGTCACCCTCTGCTCTCATTGCCCACCCTCTGCGCGTTGTGCACCATTTCGCGCCTGCGTTTTTCATCTCCTCCGTGCATTCTTTGCAGAACGCCGGTCTGTCTTTCCTCTGGAACTCGTACTTCGCGAACGCCTCTACCAACAACCTCCGCCGGCAGCGCTCGCACTGGTCTCGTGGCATTAGTTCCGCCTCCCATTCATCCCAATCGAAGCTCTCCCCTCGTAGCACCTGCAGCAGTTTTTTCGCGCCCCCCATCTCACCTGCGCTGCGCGGTCTCCGGTCAAAAGACCGGAAAATCAGAAGGTCCTGTCGCCTGCGCACGCGCGCGATGGCAACGTAACTGGACATCCAACTCACGCCGCGCCCTCTTTCAAGGTCAGCTATCACTGCGGCCATGGTCCGGCCCTGCGCAGAGTGCGCCGCCACTGCCAAAGACGGGGTTATCATAAACTGCGTGCGCTTCACACTCAACACCGGATGTTTCCGATGCCCGCCCAAGAACCATTGCCGCCCTTTCGATGGGGAGATCGGACACAGCCCTGGCTCCCACCCTGGCAGGCGCCACTCCTTCGTATGGAAGTTCAACACTATCACTCTCGGTAGATGCAACAACACTCCCTCGTCTTCATCCCCAGTGACCTCGTCCTCGTGCAACGCCCATCCATGGATCGTCGCTGTACGCCCCCGCAGGAGCTTCTTCTTTGATCGATCCAAGTGATCTCCCAAAGCCACGGGCATCCCTTTGGCCAGTGGCAGCCACCCGGGCAGGCTTGCACACTCCTTCTCGTGGTGCCCCAACCAACGTACCTTATCCTCCACCGTGTACGGCCGCCTCTGTTCCCCCCCATGGCAAGGGCGGTCCCTGGCTGCGACCCAGAGCAACAGTTCCCCTCGCTCTTTGGCCCACTGCACAGCTCTCTGCTTCCCGACGTGGCAACGAATGTCCTGGTTCGCATAAATGGCGACAACTTCTACAAATTTCTCCTCCCGAAACCGCGCGTCTTCTGCCGACGTCGCGACGAGCTTCCTCTTGTCCCGCTCACTTTTGCAAGCCTCGCACTCTAACTCGTTGCGCATCGCAATTGCATCTCTGTCTTCGACACAACGCGCGTTCCCGCGCGCCGGTGCCCCGTTCACCCACGAACCCGGAACATCAGTCGGTCTGCCATGCAAAAAATTGCGCGCGCGTTCAGACAACTTCCCTCGGCGAAACTCGCCCTGCACTCCAAGAAACCAGTCGTCCTGGTCTTCCACGCGCTTGCGCTCCGTCAACTCCGTCATTCCCTGCGCTGCGCCATCGCCACCCGCTCCCCAAAAGATATACTGTCCGTGGTCCTATGGGGCACCCGGCGCGTATTTCCTCGCTTGTTTGAAATACGACGTGGGAAGCGCATGAATGGCTGTCCCAGATGGCGGCTCCAATTGATAGAAATCCCAGCAGACCAGCACATTCACGCCCCCGAAGGGCCTGGTGACGCCGTCTTCACCTACCTTCGTGTCGCTTGCAGCTGACATGCACGACCGCAAGTGTGAGTCTAGCTCTGCAATGAAGTTCGCGCTGACCATGCTCACCTCGTCCACAATCAGCCACTTCCGCTGTGACATGCGCTGCGCTGCTTGCTCTTTCTTCGTTTTCTTATTTGTCTCTGCGTTGGCATCGCCCGCCGCGTCCTTCTCTTTCGTTTTGTTCACACCGAGCCCACATGCACTGTGAATCGTATTCCCGTCGAGAGCTGACGCGTTTGTAGCCTGCAACGCTGCCACCTGGAAATCTACGCCGCGCGTCCACCCCAGCTCTTTTTCGAACAGCTCCTTCCGGATCTTGCCCATGACGAAACTCTTCCCAGTCCCCGGGCCACCATGCAACATCCACACGAAGGGCTGCATATCAGAACCGCTCTGGCCTGTTTTCTTGCCGCTCGCGGACCTCCCGAATTCTCGCGCCAACGCGCGATCTGCCACCTTCTCAACGACGCTACGCTGTCCCGCGTTCAACCCGTTCTCCGCAAGCCCTTCCCTCCATCTCCGCACACTTGACGCCGTTGCTTTCTTGGCCGCCACCACCCCTGGGGCACCTTCCTCCCCACCCGCGCCGCTGCCTTCTGCGGCCCTCGACGCCGCGGCCACCGCTTGCGCTTTCTGCACCTCCGCGTCATCCCACCTCAACGCACCGCCCCCTCCGCGCTTCTTGCGCTTTCCGTTCGTCCGACCAGTGCTCACGCCGCCCCGCGCGGCGTCGCCCCTGGCCATGGCCTCCCGGCTCCTCTCCTTTTCGCACTCCGCATCTACATTTGTCCGCCTGTCCTCTTTCTCCATGGACGCACCTCCCACATGCGTCTTCCGCCTTGTCGCCGCGTCGACAATTCTCGGATCCAGTTCTTCGTCGCTGTGCAGCTCGTCCTCGCGTTTGACCAGGTCTTCGCCCGTGACTGGTCGCAGATCCACCACGCCCATGTAGTTATGCACGTACCTTTTTGTTTCTTCACATGGCATGCGTTTCTTTACCCACTCCAATGACGCCTCCGCCCACGACCCCTGCGCTCCGAGGAAGTCCCGCAGGCGCGGCACTCCACGTTCGACGTCGTCACGCAGCGCGAACGCCCGAAAATATACATCAACAAAAGCCCGTTCCTATCCTCCTGCCCCGCTCCGTGCTTCGGCTGCGGCGCTCCATGAAAACTGGGGTTCCTCGGGCGCTCGTTCCGCACCAGCACCCACGTGTGCCTCAGAGTTTCCAACTCCGGAACATCCGGGAATGCTACCCACGAAGAACTCCCCCATCCCTCCTTGATCACATAATCCACTCCGGCTTTCAATTGGGGTCCAGCCTGCGCACCGCCTTCGTCAGTATCCGCTCTCTGCTGGTCTGCTTCGCGGACCTTCTGCATCCCGGACAGCGTCAACTCCGCCTGGTACTCATTGCTGGCCGCGGCTGCCAGCTCTGCTCCGCTGCGGGGAAACGCTGCCAACTCGACGCGCCAATATCGCAAGAACTCATACAACGATAGGTGTGCCAAGTCGGGCGCACCAGGAGCGTCAAGCGGGCGCATGCCATACAAGTACACTGGACTCTGAGACACAATTCGAACCTTTTTCGACCCTTCTCGTTTGTCCGCTTCCAGAATCCCCGACGCTGCTACGGTAACACCGTCCCCGTCAGCACAGAGCCGCTCCGCAATACGCACGGCTTCTGCTCCCGGGATCATGGCAGTCTTCGCAGTCTTGATACTCTCGGCGCCAGTCACGTCTCTGGGGTTTCGGTGCGCTCGCAGATTCGCACTTTCCTGCGCTGACCGCACCACGCCTCTCCCGTACATGTCACTCAGAAACCTCTTCATGTGCCTGTTCGCCCAGTACGCCGCGGTCCTGTCTTTCGTCTGCTCCGCCAGCGCGTGGTGGCCCTTTTTAATCTCCATCACCTCGTTGAACGACGGGGCACACCTCTTGCACTGATAGTCCGCCGCATACCCCGCTGCTGCATTCTGCGCTCTTTGCGCTGCCAGAACCATGTCGACGGGTCGATCCGTCTCCCATCGCCGCTCTTCGCACACACACCTATCGTGCGTCGCTTCCGTCACTGGGAACCTGTGCGGAATCTGCAAATCGCTGTTAAAATTCAATCCTACCGCGCCGCTTAGCATCGCTGGTAACGTGCCGTTCAGGCTCTCTTCGTTCATGGGCCCGTGCAGGCACCCTGTCATGTTCCTCCCCCCTGCTCGCGGCATGTCACGCTTTCTCAAAAACCCTTCGCGCAACACCACTGCGCGATCTATGAGCCGCGACGTGCGCGGGAAAAAGCTTCTGCACTGCGTCATGTCGTCTTTCCTCTGACAATGTGCCAACGGCACCACGCGCTGCAAACGCTTGCTCCACTGGTGCACGTGGTTCTGTCGAAACTCCTGCCCCTTTTGCACCCAGACGCCGAGGTACTCTTGCAGCCAGGTTCGCCCTTCCTCGTTGCCCTTGTCTCCGTCTCCTGTTCTCCCATAGCCGCTCGTTGATTCCCTACCGCCGCCTTCCGTCTCTGCAAACCCATTCGTCTGGCCGCTGCGTAAGTACTCCGGCGCTGCGACCAGCTCTGTGGTCTCGCGGTACGTGGGCCATGCCTTCTCCACCTCCGTTGTCCTACCCCATCCAGCCTTCTACGTCGGAGTACTCTTGACGACTCGCGTTTCGCTTGTACCTCTTGTGCTCTTCTACCAGCCCCTTCAGAAAATATGTCGGCAGCTGTAGCAGTTCGTGCAAGGGGGCATGCTGGTGCAAATACTGAACGAAGACCTGCACGTGCAGATGCAGACTTCCAGCCGACTTCTGAGCCCCAATGCTGCCGCACACCCCGCCCATGCGACCCAGGCACCCGCCCGCCGCAGTCGCGTTGCTGCCAAGCAAGTCTGCGCACTCGCAGTCCGGGCAATGCGGACAATACCGCATGCCCAAACTGTATTCGAATACAAGGCCCACGATGACCCGAAACCCGTCAACGCCCGCCAGCGGGCCCCGAGCCAGCACAGCTCTTCTCTCATCCGACGCGGGAACGGCATCTGCCAACATCTCCAGAGGCACTGCCATGTCCACGTCGTCGCCACCCTCTGCCCCTTCTACTTCCGATCCGTTCTCGCCCCCCTGCTCGCTCCCATCTCTTGTCACGGCGTCTTCAGAGATATCATCCTTGTGCGCCAGCGACGGCCCCCACAACCCACCATGCGTTGGGCCGCGACGCGCACGCGCATCACGACGATTCACGGGGTCCTTCTTTCGCGACCGTGACAGCCGAACCATTGCCAAGTTGTGTCTCTCGTCTGGGGACATGGTAAAAAATACCGGCACCCCATGGGCGATTCGAGCAGCATGGGCGTCGTACCCCATGAGCGCCCGCACCTCGTTCGCCCCTTCAATCTTGCGAGCAACCGCGCTGGCTCCCGCAGCCAATCGTCTCGCTATCGGATCGAGCGACTGCGCATATTTTAGCTTCGAGAAATCTCCGCGAACGCTTGCGGGCTTGCCGGTTGACGGATCTGTGTGCGTACCATGCAAAGCTTCTACGATGCTCACGGCTGCCTTCTCGAGTTCTCCTTGCGAATGCTGGAATTCCGTCTCTCCGCCCTTTCTATAGTCCGCCAAGCGGACTGACCGGGCTATATTCACGGAACTTTGAAACAAGATCGACGACAGCGTGAAACCAAACCGCCACTCGCGCCGGAACTGAGACTCCACCCGACGCGTCATGATGCGCGCCCACAGCGCCAACTCCACGCGGGGCGCCGCGGGCCCACGTCGATGTCGTGCATTTTCCTGCCACTCAGGCATGTCTGGCATCCCCACCCCGTATTTGAAACAGAAAGGAAATGCCACACCGAAAAACCACGGCACACATTGATCCATCATCGCACGGCCTGGATACACCACGCACCGAATCCGAGACGTGTCCGTTTTCATCATCTCCCAAAGCCGAAACTGCAGTGTCTTCGCATCCACGTCGGCCGCCTTGTTTCCCAATCTGCATGTCCTCGCCAGAGCGCGCTCGTCTCTCTCTCCACCGCGCGGGCACTCCGGCCTGTCACACCTGCCGGCCCACGTACTTGCCAGACGCAATGCGACGCTTGTGGCTTCCATCGCCAATGCACCTACCTGTGCGACACTGTTTGCGCCTAGCTCTCGAATTCCGTGCCCTGCGGTCGTCGACCTGCCAGACACATGCCCCAACGCACCCTGCCTCAATTTGTTCGCGTCCACTTCGTCCACCGACGACTTCTCCATCGCGGCGGCATTCGGCGCGCGCAAGTTCATGTCGCGCGCAGCCGCTCCCACAGAGTCTCGCGCCCCATCACACGGCGTCGCATTCTTCTGCACCATGAGCTTGTCCAACGTGGTGTCATGCGGCAGCGGCCGGACAATCTCGGGCGGCACGCCGTTCTTCGGCAATTGCGCAGCCTTTCTCTCCATCGCCTCCACGTCGACGTTCACGAAGGCCCGGCGCCCGCGATGCTTCATCATCTTGATGTGGCGCTTCACAACTTCGCGCCGCACGTTCGCTCGATGAATGAAACGCGGCAGGTTGTCCTTGCTCGTGGCGTCGTTGATTTTCAGAAGGATCTGCACCAACGACCCCAACCGAACACCCACGATCGGCACCGCCGAATCGCTTCCCTGGCGCCCTTCCTTCTCGAGCTGACGGAGCTCTCGCAGTATTCCCTGCCACGGTAACATGAAACTCGTGGCATTCCCTCGCGCTGCCAAACGCCCGTTGTGGAACCCTGCGGCGCTGTCAAACAAGTTCCCCCTGCCCTTATTGTTTTCCTGGTCGTTCTGGAACTTCACCTCCAACGAAAAGCAGATCATCGACGCAATGCAAGGGCTGCAGCAAATCATTTCCATCGCTGTCATCCCTTGTGTGTACGTGCGATCTGGCGCATAGAACGCCATCAAATCATTCGCCAGACTCCGGCGCGGGACTGCTGGGATCGCACTGGGTCGCCACCGATATGGCCTGCCCACCTCTACCTTGCATTCCTGACAAAGAGGCACTCTGCATTCCGGACATGCCTTTCTCTCCCTTCTCCTGGCATCCCCTGCGGCACTCTTGATCTTCTGGGCAACGCAATATTTGCACTTCACCGCGGGACGTCGGCACTGTCACGAGCCAATCGGTGAAATCTTCATTATACCACGCATCTTCCAAGTCCAACGCTTCGTTTCCTGGCCCATACCGGTAGTCTCGCAAGTACGCGTCGATGCTGAAACGCTGTTGCACCTCCTGCATGGCCCAATCGCCAAAATGACTCACTACACTCGGGTCCGCCTCGGATGCCTTGAACGGGGTTTCCCAGGAAATCTGGTTCCCTCGCCGGCGTTCCACCCATGGGAACGTGCACGCGCATTAAAAACATATCGGAGACGCTATGCTTTTCTCCAGCCGCCTCCAGCTACGCACTGGCCGCCCAAGCATGCCCACAGGCACATGCAGCAGCGGCGCGCCCCCCGCGGGCACCAGCGACGCACGCGAAGCCCGCGCCGGAGATGCGAACGACGACCGACCTGCGAGGCCGTGCCTGGACCGCAAGAGGCAAGCGCGGCGACGGCCAGACCGACAGGAGCTCAGAGGTAGCAAGAGCGCCTATCGTGGGACTTGAATATGCGCGAGGCGCGACGCGCAAGCAACTTCGCGCTTCCCGGGCCCGCTCCCAAGAACGAAACTCCTCCTCCTCCTCTTCCGCTCTTTTTCCTCCTCCTCCTCCTCGACTCATCCACAAGTAACCTCGAACCTCGATCCTGCAGGCTCCAAGTTCGACGACGACAAGGACGACCGACGAACGACAAACGACGACTACGACGACGACGACGACGATGACGACGATGACGACGACGGCGGCGGCGGCGGCGACGGCGGCAGCGACGGCGCCGACGACGACAACGACCCCCCCAGGGGAGACTGGCCCAGCCCTGGTTCCCCGGGAGGCAGCTGCTTCGAGGGCCCCTCGGCGTTTTGAACCCCTCGAACCCGGGTTCGGGGCCCGAGACCGCCGAAAATCGACCCGGAAACAAAAACTACTTGAAGGGGCCCGCGGACAAGTCCGGGGCTCCATTTTAAGCCGACTTCCCCTCCTCATCCTCCGCATCCGCCTCAAGAGAAAGAGTGAGCTCGCACCTGCGTCCTTGGACGTGGGGGCCCGTGACCCATACTGTCAATCTTTCCCTCCTGCTCATCCCTCCTCCCCCTCCTCCTCCTCCACCTCATCATCGTTCCTCCTCCTCCTCCTCCTCTTCCTCCTCCTCCTCCCTCCCCCCTCCTCCTCCTCCTCCTCATCCTGCTGCTCTTCCTCCTCCTCCCTCCTCCTCTTTCTCTTCCTCGTCATCCTCATCGTCATCCTCGCCCTCATCTTCATCCTCCCCATCATCATCATCATCACCAACACCACCATCATCACCATCATCTTCCTCATCGTCGTCGCCATTGTCATTAACGTCGTCATCATCGTCATCATCAGCAGCATCACCATCGTCGTCATGGTTGCCGTCGTGTCAGCAGGACCATCCTCGTCACCTGGCAACACACTACCCGAAAGACTCCGACCATGATAATCCACAGTACTCCCGGACGGCATCCGCCGACACCCTTGAGATGTCACCGGCGTGCAACGTACTGCCCCGACTCCACCACCCGAAAAGCCCCAAGGACGACCACGGAACCCTCGGAGAGAACCCCCAAACACCCCGTGCATGCCTGATACCCCCCGCGACAGGGCCCCCCAAACGGCGCCCATGCGCGACGGCCCGCCCAACAGCACCCGAACACAGTTCAAGGTCACCACCTGAATCTTTCCCGCAGCTTGCAAAGAAGCCGTGATAACGACCACGCGGCGAAAAAAAGGGGTCGGCGGATGTGGCGTAAGCCTATAGAATCAAGAAAGCCCGTTCCTTGATCCTTCTCCGCCGATGTGGGGGGGGGGGGCCAAAGGAGTCCCCAGGGAGGGGCGAGGAGGTCCCCGGGACATTTCCAGGGAAAGTTCAGGGTCATAATCTCATGACCCATGGGGAATCCCAAGCCCAAGAGGCCCCCCCGAGGCCGCCAAGGGGCCCCCAGGCGCCCCCACGAATCCGCAAGGAAGCCCGAGGAGGCTCCCAAAAGGCTGCCCAGACACCTCCCCGACGTCGTTGGGGTTCTTGGAAACCTCTTGAGTGCCTCGTGCAGGCTAAAGGGCACTCTTGGGAGCGTCTGATCCTGGCCTTCCCGCATGCCTCTTCCATCGTGGGAAGCGTCGTCCAGGGTTGGCGGTACCGACCGCAAGGCCTTTGGCAATCCAAGTTCCAATGTTTCCCGCATGATAGGCTTTCACACTGAGAGGGCTGAGCAGAAGATGTTGCAAACCTGTAGGGTTATCCGTACTACGACGCTTGACGGTGGTCTTGAGATCCGCATCGGCACAAATTCAAACGAATTGATACTGTTCAGGAGCGTTGCTCGCCAGTCTGGCTGTCTGGTCGACTGTGGCCAGCTGCACCAAAGATGTATATCACAGCTCGTGGGACTCGTGGCACCAGCAGTCGCGCTGGGGACACCATCGGAGAGGGAGAGCAACGAGCAAATGCTGGACGCCCGCTGGTCCGCCATGTCGTTTAGGGCTGAGAACGCTGCCCTCGGTCGGGCTGAGTCAGGGGCAGCCTGCCAGACTGCTTTATACCTAAGCCCTCTTCAGGATTCCTCGACCTGGATCGATCAACGCGGGTCTCGGCTACAAGGCCCGCCCCCCAATTGGACTCCGGACGCTGCCAAAGGGACTCGAGGACGCGACATGCGGACGCGGAGCACCTGCTAACAAAGGCAAGAAACCCCAGGGACCCCAGGCAAGAGAGACCATGGGCAAGAGTGACCCCTGGTGCTGACTTGGCGATCGCTGCACGCACCGTCCTTACGCCGCCTTCTCGAAACATCCAACGATGTGTGTGTGTGTGTGTGCGTGTGTCTGCGTGTGTTCCCCCCCGCCTTCCTGTTGCGGTTGGCTTATGTCACCCTCCACCCCATCGTAGTCTCGTCATCCCACTGCTCCCTCCGCCATCCATGCCTGGATGGGTATGTGTAACTCAGTAGTGTGTAGTGGATATGTGTGTGTGTGTGCGTGTACGCATGTGTGCGTGTGCGTGTGCGTGTGTGTGCTTGTGCGTGTGTGCGTGTGTACGTGTGCGTGTGTGTGCTTGTGCGTGTGTGTGTGTGTGTGTGCGTGTGTGTCTGCGTGTGGGTGTGTGTGTGTGTTTCTGTGTGTGTGTGTGCACGCGTGCGTGCGTGCGTGCGTGCGTGCGTACGTAGTGTGTGTGTGTGTATGTGTGCGTGTGCGTAGCGTGTGTGCGTTTGCGTGCACTTTGCGTGTGCGTGCGTGTGCGTTCATGTCCGTGATGTTGTATGTAATGTGTTGTGTGTTGTGTGTGTGTCCTTTGTGGTGTTGTGCGTGCACGCGTGTGTGTTGTTGGTTGTGCGTGCGTGCGTGCGTGCGGCGTGTGTGTGTGTGTGTGTCTGGTGTGGCGTCGTGCGTGCGTGCGTGCGTGCGTGTGTGTGTGTGTGTGTGTGTGTGTTTACGCGTATGTGCATGTGAATGTGTATGTGTGTGTATGTGTGTGTGGGGGCGTGTGTCTGAGTGAGTCTGCGTGCGTGCATGCGTGCGTGCGCGCACGCGAGCGCGTACGCGTGCGCGTGCGGTGTGTGCGTGTGCGCGTGCGCGTGCGTGCGCGTGTGCGTGTGCGTGTGCGTGTGCGTGTGCGTGTGCGTGTGCGTGTGCGTGTGCGTGCGCGTGCGCGTATGCGTGTGCGTGCGCGTCTGCGTGCGCGTGCGCGTGCGCGTGCGTGCGTGTGGCACTTGCGTGCGTGAGTGCGTGTGTGTGTTTGTGTGTATGTTTGTGTGCGCGCGTGCGTGAATGAATGCGCGTTTCAATGTGCGGCCCCGAAGGCTCCGACCCCTTCCCCGGGAGCAGCAGTTATGCTGCGCCCTGGACAGGTGGACAAACGCCGGGAGGCCCTGGCGCCCGACGGCGGGCCCCAGAAGACACGGCACACTTCGACCAGAACGCCGCGCACAGCACAGCCGGAGATCAGGCCCTCCGACGCTCCAGGCGGCCCCTCCCTCCCACAGAGCAGAGCAGAGAGCAGAGCGGCCAATAATCCGTCCGGCGGGACGGCTCCGTAGTGCGCTTCGCGTAAGGAAAGGCCGCACATGTGCGCGGTACTGTGAGACCGTGAAACTGTGAAACGTCAGACGCTGGAGGACACACGCACGAAGGCAGAGAGGGCCGCACGACAAGCAAGGACGGGAGGCGGAGGCAAAGGAGAGAGAGGGACGAACGACGGGAAGGACGACGGAGGGCACGCGAGCGAGAAGGCGTGCAAAACCCCCAACAACAAGAATGAAGGACAACCGATGGATGGATTGAGAAACCTACCGATCAGCAACACGGACAGAGCGGCGCAGCGGCGGCACGGCTCGGAGGGCGCAACACCCACGGGTACATTGCAGCCGCTACCTGCACTGCAGCGGAGAGCGCGACTTCCATGGGTACATCGCATCGCGCACAGCACTGCGGCGCACAGCACAGAACGCCGCGCACAGCACAGCCGGAGATCTGGCCTTCCGACCAGAACGCCACGCACAGCACAGCCGGAGATCTGGCCCTCCGACGCTCCAGGCGACCCCTCCCTCCCACAGGGGTCCCCAAGAGACCTCTCAAAAGGGGCGCCCAAGAGGCCCCCAAGAGGCCCCCAAAAGGCCCCCGAGAGGTCCCCCCAAGGCCCCCGAAGGCCCCCGAAGAGGCCCCCGAGAGGCCCCCGAGAGGCCCCCGAGAGGCCCCCAAGAGACCCCCAAGGCACCCCCAAGGCGCCCGCGAGAGGTCTGCCAGAAGAGACCCCGGTAAACCTCCCAACAGGGCCTCTTGTCCACGCCCCAGTCCTGCACACTGCATCTGCAGCATGGGCCGGCGCAGTGAGAGAAGCGGTTGCAAAACACCGTCAGAAATCTGGGTCTCCGACGCTCCCGACGACCCCTCCCCTCACGTCGATCAGCTTGCCGGCGGCCGGGCCCACGGACACCGACATCAGCGCCTCGCCGCAAGGCCGGGCCCCCGCCGGGGGGCACTGCCCCGATAAACGGGCTGCCCCAGCCGTTGCGCTGAGCGCCGCGGAAACGCTGCTCCGCTGCCTGAGGCAGCGCGCCCGCCCATAGCTCTGGCCTTTGTGCCTGGTCTCTGGCCCCGTGATCATCACGAATCAACCCGTCTCAAAGAATGCAGCGCCAAGATGGAAGATGGGGTCTGGGGCTGTTGTCGTGATTTTTCACACAACGTCGGATCTCAGGGCTAGAAGATATTTCAGAGGTCTTCGGGGGTCTCTCGGGCGTTTCTCGGGGGCGGCGAGGAGGTACGATGTGTGGACGAAGGCGGGGGGCAGATAGCGAGCAAGTAGGACCGGCAACTGCAACTCATGTTATCAGGACTGATAGACCGACCGACCGGGGAGGAAGTAGGGAGTTGGCAAGGGTCAGGAGGAGATGTGATGGCGAGGAGGGTGGAGGGCATTGAGGAAGGAGGGTGAGAAAGGGGTACACAAATCAGAGAAGGGAGGAAGGGAGGAGGGAGGAGGGAGGACCAAGAGAAGGGCGATGGGGGTGGCGGAAGGGGGGAATGAATAAAGCAGCGGCGCTCAAAAATGGGAGGAGAGAGAGAGAGAGGGGGAGAGAGAGAGAGAGAGAGAGACGGAGAGAGAGAGAGATGTTGAAAAAACAAACAGAACAAGAGAGAGAGGGAATACGGGGTGCACCAAAATGGACGGTGGGACGCATGCGTTGAGCGTGCCCGTTGTGTTACAAAAGGTGGGATCGGGTTTTGAGTTACCATTAATTCCCTGTTTGAGCTTCCCGATCATTTCCGTATAATTTCCCTGCAATTCCCTAATTCCAATAATTGCCTTTTAATTTCCATATAATTCCTTAGATTTTCCCTATAATTCCCGCCTGCTCCAATTACATGGTTAGCCTATATTCTTATATTACACGTAGAGAGGGTGGGGCTACAGGAAAGCCACACCCATGGACCTCAAAGGCCTACAGAAGCCCTGGGGAGCCACGGGAGGAGGCACGGGAGGAGGCACGGGCTCGGCATTCGAAGCTCTCGCCTGCTCCAGCTGCTGAGGGCCTCGTCGGGCCCTCGGGGTCCCCAGGGTCCCGAGGAGAGGGCTCGGAAGAGGTGGAAGAAGAGGAGGAGGAGGAGGAGGTCCCGAATTTATGGGAATTACCGCCCAGGCATTAGAGGGAAAAGTTTCCCGGGAGGTCCCGGGAGGTGGGGCCCCAGGAGGTGGGGGCCTTCCCGGTAATTCGTTGTGATTGTATAAATACATATGAATCGGTTGTTTGAATGAATCTAACCATCGGGAAATTATCGAGAAAAAAAATAAGAAAACAAAAAAAAAAAAAAACAAAAAAAATAAAAAAAAAAAAAAAAAAAAAAAAAAAAGAAAAAAAAAAAAAAAAGAAAAAACAAAAAAAAAATAAAAGAAAAAAAAAAGAAAAACAAAAAAAAAAAAAAAAAACAAAAAAACGAAAAAAAAAGATCCCGGGAAGTGGGGCCCCCGGAGGTCCCCCGGAGGTCGTTAATTCTGACGGTGGTCCCAACCTGGACGGTAATCCCCAGCAATGAAAATTCATGTGGAGGCGAGTGGTGGGAGGCTCGGGTTGCTCTCCCTTCATTGCGCCTCGCCGAGAGCCTTCCATAGGCGCCGGAGTCGACCCGGAACGAAAGCCCCCATGTGTATGGGGTTGAAGTACAAGAGTACAGAACCCCTGATCCGTTGGTAGAGAGATGGAGGGATAGATGGATATCTTTCCCTCCCAAGCGATCAAGGTACGATCGCTCCAACTCAGTACCTGAGCCCAAACGGCCAGGTGCGGGAGAAGTAAGGATAAGGAGTATATATGAGGGTATTACACGGGTTCCACACACACCCCCCGTCCCGAATCCCGCCCGTGAAGGCAGGACTCGGGATCAGGAGGATGGAATCCGTAACCTCAGAACTCCTTTACCTTAAGTCTGAAAAGGCAGCTGGGCTAAAAGTCAGCGAAGCACAGCTGCAAAGTGAGGTAAGAAGAGATACCTTGGGTCTCTTTTTCTTCTCCAGGCGGTCTTTGCCGCCCCCTCGGTGCGCCCCCCAAAACGCTTCGGCGCTCGAGGGAGGAGAAGAATGAGACAAAGGTAGGCGGAGAAAGAAGATCTGAGCATCAAGGCAACGTAAACCGCCTCGCAAGATTTGCGAGGCAGGTGTTGCCACCAGCTATCAGATTATTCTCGACGCAATATTGTTAAATTGTTAAAATATGCATGCTAAGATCGTGTTGACGAACGCAATCTTGAAATCAAACACAAGTCTGCCTAAAAGCAAATGTATGTCAAGATCGTGTTGACGAACACAATCTTGAAAGAAATGCAAATCTGTGTTAAAGCAAGTACCTGGCCAGGAGAAAATGTCGTGTTGATGAACACGAAAAAGATGTATAAAATATGTTTGGCGACTCCCGTTGGCGTTGCTCCTTAGGAGGCTGCCTCGGTGATCGCAAAAGATATCTATATGTGTGCATGGCCACTTGTGTGAAAGATTGAAGTGGCCTAAAAGAATGTATTAGCCACCGCTCAAGGCGAACTTTGATGAACGGAAGTTCTGCTCTTGAGCAGTGGACCTTGCGGCCGACTCACTACGCGTCGCCGTCCTTGTAGAACCTGCGGTCACACACCCTCTGGCCGTTGTACGTCACATAGCTTGTCGTAAACGTTTCCCAAGTGGTCCTCGGGATCCAGTTGCGGAACCAATCGTTGTACGTGATATCCTGGATGTACACATACTCGTCGTTGTTGATCGCAATGTAGATCCAACATTTGATGTAATAACTCCAGCATCGAAGACTCGCTGTCCTCGAGATTGTGGCGCCAGTAAGCAGCGTAATCAGATGTACGTGCTCTCTTGGCGCGCGGCATCGCGGGCATGTAGTCCTCTGCGCCTGAGGCGCTGGATGCAGCGGCGTCGCCAGGAGCAGGGCGCGGCGGCGGCCGCGGCGGCGGCCGCGGCCCCATGGCGTCATCGGACTGTTGGGAGTGTGTATCTGGATCGGTTCTCATCCCTGTACTACCCCCCCTCTGGTCAGTGTGTGACGGATCGAGGGAGCCTATCAGCTCGTTGGCAAACGCGGCAAGCTTGCGCTGGGTGAACTGTTCACGGGTTCCGTCCCCTCGAGGGAGAGAAACCGTAATCAGTCCGCGCGCCTGCCGCGTCTGCCTGTCAATGCGTCCCTCGTTCAGCCACCACTTTCTCCGACCAGCCTGTCCTGTCCTAATACTGACGTCAAGGATGTCCCACGCGTCGCGCATGTCCTCGACTCTCCAGGGCTTCTTGCCCACATTCACGCGGGCTCCTGTCATCTGATGATGGAATCTGAGGTCGTTGAGAAAGCGTTGAATGAGATTGGCGTATGGGTAGTACAGAGGTCGGTCGTCCTCGGATTCGCCCATTAATCTGCATTCGTGTGCAGGCGGGCTACCGGCTTCGACCCACTTCTGATACCTCTTCTTGGACGTGTTGGCCAATCTCCGCAACTGATCTTTCTCTGTGCCTATGGGGGATCGCGCGCCCGTCATAATGACATGTGCGCCATCCTTCATGTATCTCGCGACCTGGTCCTCGGACAACGTCGTCTTGATCCAGTTCGTCAACTTCTGGAGGTACGCGAGGTCACTCTGTGTGGCGGTGCTCTTACCTGTGGCGCCTACGGCCACAGTGTATTGCCAACATACATCACAGAGTGTGCCGTTACCTGTGACGATCCCGAGGGACAGATCTCGACCGCAATTGTTGCAGAGCGGTATGGGATGCAAGATCGTCTCGGGGGCCCCTGCCGAAGTCAGGTGATCGCGGGATCCCCAGCGGGTGTCCTGACCGCGAGCGAGGCTCTGACCGATCTGATTGATCGCTTCACGATTGATCTCGGTGTTTGGTCTGGAAGCGATCGATATGCTTAAACCCTCGATCTCGATCCGAGACAACCTTTCCCCTGGCAGTCCTTTGTGCTCTATCTTGACGTTGTCGGTATCCTCAGTACCGCCATGGCATACGTTCTCCTCACGAAGACGGCGAGCCTGCTTCTGCAAGGTGGCCTCGTTGTCGCCCTCCTCGCGCTTGAGTCCCGTCTGCTCGGCTATGATACGTGCCATAGTCTCCTGATCGGGAGCTGCAGACGCAACACTGCCTGGGTCCTGGGGAATATCCTGCTCGGCGCCTTCCTCTCGAGGCGCAGCAGGTGTTTCCACCAGCTCTTCCCACGCAGGAAACTCTGGATCACCGTATGTCGCAGTACAATTTTTGTATAGGTTACGCAATGCCTGAAGTGCAGGATGGTTGTCATGGATGACTTCCTTGGCGAAATCTGGTAGCTCCACAATACTATCTTTCAAGATGTTCTGGTATACTTTGGAAATCCGTTGAAAGATGCCAGTGGTCGACTCCTCGATAGTCTCTGGGTCGAGGTAGTGTACCAACTTTTTGAAGAAGTGATCTGCACCACAATTGGGTAAGTCATGCGCCCACTTGTGGGTATGATTGTAGTTCAAATGATATGACTCCGCGATCCATGCTTTCGATCCAAATCGAATTTCAAATTGTAAATGTGACTGAATTTTGTCCATTACGATTCTGTCTGCGCCACTGTGTATCTCAATGATCTGCCTCATCTTGATCATAGTCGAATCCACCAATAACGGGGGTGGGTGGGGGGGGGGGGGGGGGGTGGTGGGGGGGGGGGGGGGGGGTTGGGGGGGGGTGGGGGGGGGGGGTGGGGGGGGGGTTGTGGTGGGGGGGTGGGGGGGGGGGGGGGGAAATAAATAAAAAAAACAATGTCCAACAATACACGCGGCAATCATCAGACTGTCTAATCCATCTTGAATCCTCGTCGGGGTCGTAGTCTGGATGATCAAGGAAATTCGATGGCGGATCAATGATGCTATCGAGGATGCTTGCCTCGATCTGCTCTTCTGCTTGGATGTCTGCCGAGAGGTCTGCCCTCATGTTGTCGTTCGCAGCTTTCTCATCTGCAGAAAAAAAAAAAAAAAAAAAAAAAAAAAAAAAAAAAAAAAAGAAAAATCAAAAAAAAAAAAAAAAAAAAAAAAAACAAAAAAAAAAAAAAAAAAAAAAAAAAAAAAACAAGAAAAAAAAAAAAAAAAAAAAAAAAAAAAAAAAAACAAAAAAAAAAAAAGACGAATATTTTTTAAGCCCACGATTACGGTGATCAGTGGATCATGCGATGATGCTGCACCCTGTCGAGGAATGTCGCCCGTCTGAGCGTTGTCCTCGGCAGGTGTGGCCACCAGCTCGTCTGGATCAGGTGTCCGTGGAGCGGGCCTTCTTGGTGGTGAACGCGGAATACGTGGTCTATGGATGCTAGGCATTCCAAGGTATGGTAAGCTGCCGCTAACCTTGTGCTGCAGTATCTCCTCGCTGCATGATGTCGGGCCTTTCAGGGCAGTCTCCATCCATGTTGGATCGATGGCGTGTTCTTCGATACGAATCGGCAATGCAAATACAACGCCCTTGAGGGGCATGCTTTTGTCATTATACCAGATATTTACCCATCGTAAACCGTAGTTGAGAAAAGGTACTTGTACCGCAAAGAACTTGTCGAAGATGCCGAAATGGATGATTGGACCATATATGTGTCCCTTGGACAAGGCAATCTTGGTAGTGTGATTGCCTTTGGGCCAATGGTTGTCGTAGTGGAAGCATTTGGTAGAACCCCAATTCTTAATGACAATGAAGTCGCCCATTCGAACATCGTAAAATGCAGGACGACGATCCCAATCTTTTTGCATGATCTTTGCTGTGATTGGTCGAAGAGCTTCACGACAATGCGATAATGCAATCAACCAGTCTTTATCATCTGCTTTGTGATTGGTCTCCTGGATCATAGCACGTACTATTTGCTCGTCCAAGGCGTCCTCTGCGGATGCACGGCCAGCAGGGGCTCCCCCCGGCCTGGCCGAGGGTGCTGATGCTGGCGCCATCCTTGGAGGCTCCATGTCTTGGTCGGGGTCGATAGGTGCCAATCCAGGTGGGTCGTCAATAAGTTCTCCAGGAAGGCAGGCGCAAATCTCGTACTTGCTCAATGGCTCTCTGGCTGCCACTGGCGGGTAGTCCCATGGGTCGCCGTCTGGCCACAGCTGCTGGCCATGCATGTGGTGTGGTTTGAGGCGGCGAATTGCAATAATTGCCGCAGCGGGTACCACGTCCTCTGTCATGATAGCGCCCTGAGCACCCAACCAAAATCTGCAACCTGCTTTTGTGGCGATTTCCATGTTAATCACCAGCTCGACCTCGTTCTTGTAGTTGTTGAACTTGTACGATTCCACTAAGTATGTGGGTTCTTTTGAACATTGTTCAAATATGTGCTAGAACTGAAGAATGCCTCAGATCGCTGCGATGGTTTGTAATTTCTGTCTCTCTGAGAATGTGGTTCAACATATCCAGGTATGATCCCTGTCTTCAATATGTTCTTCCAGGCACGGGATGCTGTGCCATGATGGAGATGCTTGATATCTGTCCACTGTAAGCTCTCCCATCCCATATTCCATGGCTTTGAAGATGGGTTGACACAACTGTGACCACCAACGCACCGAATAGCAATAACGCTGTTCCAGTCAAAAGTGCTGGGGTCACCTCCGTCAGGAATCGGCTTGGCGTATATCTCGATTCTGTTTTTCTGTGGGTCAATATGCTTCTGGAACGCACGAATAATGAATATCGGATAGTAGTCGTTCCAATCGGTGTATCCATCAGTTTCACCGTCTTTCTTGAAATGTGCCACTGCCGCTTCCATGGATGGTCCATTGTGTCTTTCTTTGCGATCTCGGAATTTCCATTGAACCATTTCTTTAAATGATTTCCAATTGTTTGGAATCTTCCAATCATTCTTTGTTGTATTGTCCCAGATATTAATACGTCTGTCATGAAATTGGTTGATCCAAAACTTTTTGTAGTGAATCTCATGGCGTAACATAGTCGTGATGTCTTTGCTCATGTATTTGTTTGTTCCCAGCCTTTCTTCATCAATTAGCTCAGGACCATAACGTACATCGTCGTAATGTGGTAATGGTATCCATTTCCATTCTGGGAAACAACCAGATTGTGCAATGTCAGGCGCATGAGCAATTACACTATCATCATGCAGTAGCTGCTCGTACCACTCTTGGTCTTCGATGCAGGCAAATCCATTGGTCGCTTTCGTGCCCCGCAACATTGGGCACATGTATGGATGTTCATCTTTGATGCCATACTGTAACTTCCATTCGCGAATAGTGCATGAGTTATCGAAGATCCCGAGATTGCTGGTATCCTCGTGCATGGAACGCTCACAACTGTCCTGCCAGGACAATATATTCATCTCATGTGGAGAAGGCTCCTCCTCAGCAGGAGTTGCCTCCAGCTCCATTGCCTCAAGGTCGGTGCCGTCATCAGGGATCGGTACCGCCTCAGCTTTTGGGAGCTGATCTGCTGGTTGTTGTTCTGCTTTAGGCTCTGGAGTCGATGGTTGCGACGCTTTGATCGATTGCGGTCCAGGTTGCAGTGGATCAGGCAATGGGCCGGGTGGGGCTGGCTGTGCTGTGTCATCAGCTGCCCTCCATACGGCTGCAGGGACATTAGGGTCATGACCCGAAGCAACTCGATCCAGTGCATTCTGTTTGAAGAATGTTTTGCATGCCTCGATGTTCTTCTCGTTCTCGGCAGCTGGGCCGATGCGGTGAGAAGACAATCTGTTTTCTTCTGCAATGAGTCTTGATTTGGTCGCATTATCGTCTCCATCCAACACTTTGATCTGACGTAAGAATTGCTCGAATACAACCCAAGTAACTGCATGTGCATCTTCAACTGTTTTGACGATCTTGGGTTCTAGAAGTTCATCTTTCTCAAGAGAATGCCAAGATGCCCAAGCCCCAGGGTATTCTTTGATCAACAGCATAAGGTACTGAAATAAGTCATTGTATGCCATAACCCATGGATCATTATCAGGAAGGGTTTGGTCAGGATCGCTAGGGTCCGTTGCTGGCGTACGTGTAGACCTTCCAGGAGTCGGCTCGGTCGTGTCGCCCGTCTCGGCAGGCAGTGATGCCGGCAATGTGCCCTCGGCACATGACGCCATCCACGCACAATGAGCCATCTCGTTTGCCGTCTGTGTCATCAATGTTGTGAGGCTGAGGTCTCTTTTCCATTCGTTTGTCAACTTTTCTCTGAAGTCGGGGGCTGCCATGATTTCCTTGGCCTGAGTGTAGGCCTGGTTGTCCGTGACAGAAGTCAGCATTGGCGGCCTGAATGGATATGGCTGAGAAGGAAGAGACTGTATCAATGCGCAAAAATTGCGATAGCATACTGCGTCGCAGAATTGCGTTGTAAGCATTGCCATGTTATGGTTATTCTGTTTGGCGTGCCAAGCCTGTGGGGTAACCCTGTCGTACGTATCCACCCAATGGTCGGATGGAAGAACAGTGATACCACGGTTCTGCATGATAGTGATCAAGTCGCTCGTGTGGTGATCAATGTTCGGGTGTGCGCCCCATTGCGCTGCTTTTCCAGGTCCCATGACCGTGGGGCAGCGGAAATACTGCATCACATCGACAAAACGTGATACGTCCACGAGCACGTGCACGGGCATGAGCGTCGGGTCGCCGCCCTCACATTCCATCTTTTGGAGCTCGTGTACGTTGGTAGGAGCACGACTGTGATGTCGGCGCATGTCGATGGTGTTCTGTCCAGGATTAGCACAAGCGATGTCGTTCGCACTCCATACTACCATGGCATTGAGTCCCCTGTGATAGTGTCTTTGTTTTATGGATGATGGGAAATCATTGGCCCAGTATTCCCAGATGGTCTCGTTCAGCTCGCGCCACTTCTTGATGGAAGCGTTGTCGCTTTGAAACATGAGGCCTCTGGCATCGCGGATCTTCCTGATCATATTGCGCTGCTCGAGAGTGTTCTCAAACTGATTGTTGAGAAGAGCGTTGATACGGCTTTCCTCTTTCTCGAAACGTTGCTTGCGTAGTTCCTCCATTCCGTATCGTACGCCCTCATAACCAGCTTCAGGCAAGAGAACGCAATCTTGACCGATCGGCGTATCATTCTGTCTGAACCATTCCCTGTAATTACCAAAAGAGAATGCCCACATCATGATGTCGTCGCGGATCATGGTCGACAGGTGCTCAAGAGTAGCGCCACCCATGTATTCCGCGCGGTTAAGGCACGGCATGAATAGCGGAACAAGAGCAGTATTTGATGCTTTGGCGAGGTCGATTCTCTTCTGGGCAGCGTTGAGCTCGTCGATGCCGAAAGTGGGGTACTTCTTGTGGTTTGCACCCTTAGCCCCTTTCTTCGCATGCATGATCCATGTTGAGTCCGTGTATAAGTTGGTCCACTTGTACGCATGACCCGATGGCCCAAATGCATGATGTAATAGTATTCCCAAGTCCTCTTGTACGAGGGAGTGCCACCCATTGTCTGACAATAGGGTAGAAACCAAGCGACCACCACAGAAAGCACTGTATGTTGCGTGGTCCAACTCGAATGGGTCCACATCATTGCCAGGAGTCATGCCAGGATCATTCGAACCCATGTGGTCAGCTGCGTCGCCGAAGAAGTCGTTGCCCTCGTTGTATGGTGTCCAACGATAGGTACGCTCTGTCTCTTGTGGATCATCCAATATCGCCACCCAACCATTCGTATGGTCGGATGGTGTTGCCACCGTCTTGGAGTTTGATCCGGTACTTCCAAAGTCTCCGCGCGCAGTCAACCATGTAGTAAGCTTGCGGCGGAACTTCTTTGTTTGGGTAAGGTCGGAAAAAGCTCTCGTGTTGGTGACCAAGTTATCCTCGACGATATGACCGACGTGCCCAGATGTATCCGATGTCCTGGCGATGCCAGGTGGACGGGTAGATAGCTTGGCCATTGCACGATCAATTTTAGGAGCATAGCATGGCGTTACCAATCCATTCTGGTATACATCGGATGGTGCACTCAGACCATTGTTGTAATAGTTTTGCGTATCCGTAACGCTGTCGTCGGTGTATTGTCCCAGAACTGCACTGCCAATTTTGGGCCAATCGCTGTGAATCATCATCCACTCCGTCTTCAGTATCATAGTAGTAAAGTTTGATGGTGGACATTTGCGGTCTGATCCTGGGATCGTCGCATTCAAATGATCATGTAGTCCACGAACACTATCTTGCACTGAAGGATTACGATTGAAAAGACTGGAAATCATACACATAGCACGCATGAAAGATAGCCACGGCGTAGCTGTGAACGTGTTGTACTCGTAGTTGGCGTTGCCGCCGACGGATCCACTCTCGGTGCTGGCCCATTTCTTAGCCTCGACGGACGCGAAGCGGGCAAGTTCACGGATAGAAGACTCGTCGGGTACTCGAAGATCAAATTCTCCGCTCCGATCGGCACGCCGTTGATGTATGTAAATGTAACCATCTTCGGGATCACGAGGACGACCAGTTTGAGCGTGGTACGCAAAGCCCACGCGGTCATCGTCCCTGGCGTTCGGGTCGTACTCCTTGTCGTAGCCGATGGGCCAGCCGACGAGGTTGAGCGGCTGTGCCTGATCCATCTCGTGGATGGAGGGGTCGGGATTAGAACCGATCTCACTTATTTTTGCCTCGCAAGCGGCAAACAGGATGCTTGTAAGCTTTGTAGCTCGAGTCGTAAAATTGCTGCGGTGTGAACGAATAATCAATGTCCTAACTCTCTCTGCATCTCGTTGAGGTGAGGGAGGATGGCGAGGATGTCTACCGTGCGGTGAACGTGCGCGTGAACGAGGTGTGCACGACGCAGTATCTGCGGCTGGTACGCCATAGTGGTACATGCATGCACATAGTCCCTCATGGTTAGCTTGTCCAACACACTGAAATCCGCATTATGATCCTACCTCGCCCCATCTTTCTTTTTCCGTCAGCAATATCTTGCATATTTCTGGGCATCCATTCAATTTAGGAGGTTCCGCTTCATGAGGTAAACCGTCGGGCCTCCGAAGCCCTCGTATCGGAGGACATTGTATCGGAGTAACGGGAAAGATAAGCGAGTGTTCCAAGAGATCCTTCCAAAGGTCTGCTTTCTTGGTCTCGAAATGTTTGGTCATCATATCTGCGATCTGCTCTTTTGTTCCTACATGTTTAAGCTCGATATGTTCAATTTGACATGTTTCGCATATCCAATCCAGATTGATACGATGAGTACGATGAAGATGACGAAGTGCTGGTGTACGTCCCTTTTGGACAATTTTGATAACGGCCTGGTTATCCTCCAAGACGATAAGTCGTACTTTCGGTGCACTGATCTCTGGAGCTGGCTCTGGATCCACGTGTAGTACGGTACCTTCATGGGATATTGTACGTTTCTTTGGAGTCGTAGGTAAATCCGTGTTTAGCGGTAGTTGCCTACGGCCAGGAGAAGATCCCCGAGCAGGGGGTGCCTTGCGAGGCGATGGTTTACGCTTCTTTTTGGCTGCCAATGTAGGACACATCGCCGGGTCAACGTGTCGATGGCAACTCAGGCATGTATTCTTCTCTTTGCATGTTTTGTCAACTCCCACCACGGCTTCCCAGAATGATAGTAGTGGTAACCCTTCCAGTCGTAGTGCGGAATCGAGAGCAACGATCTCCGATTCAGTAGATGAATGTGAAACAACCGTTTGTTTCTTACATACAGCGTTTACTGGAAAGAACGTATTGGGTCCAACAAGCGCAGCAAAAACACCGGTAGTGGATTTGGAGGATGTAATGCAATCAGCGAACGAGGCGTCAGTGAAGAGCATGATGGATAACTTGTCTGATGAATCGCCGATCCATCCGTGTAAGCAATGTGTACGCGTCGTTTTGATGTAGCATATCAACCGATGTAGACGTTTGTCACATGTAGTATTCCATTTGGTAATTTCTCTGGCCAACATACATACCGGTTGTAGAAGATCGAAACGACAGCAACGTGCCAAGTACAGGATCTTCATTAGTACACTTGCCGCGTCCTGGCCGAGAACGCCCTCGTCTGAATAGTCGGACTCAGTGAAGGAGGTGCCCTCGATGCCAGGGGTCTCTGCGTCGGGTAGATCATGGTATGTGGCGGGTATGGTATTGGTAGAAGTTGTGTCGACCGATTTTGCTGGGCTGGATGATCTTGTCCGTGCGTTGAGCACACTAGTAGGTCTGGCGACCGACCCGGAGGAAGATGGCGATTTGGATCGCGAAGCCCTCGGCGAGTCGGACCGTTTCCGACGTGACCCTTTTCCCTGGGCGCGCTTGGAGGCGCATTCCAGGCGCCGCTCAATGCACTGATCTGTAAAACCAAGCATGTCATGTCGAATACCACGAACGTGTTTTGCCGTATTGTATTCTTTCTCGTTGTGTGCAGGTAGCATAGGGCGTATTGTGGACATTCTTTTGTCGAAGATGCTCTGCGGTACGTCATATGCTTGTTGTCCACAACCCAAATATTGTGAGTATGGAGAAGGTGGATCCAAATCGATACCGCTTTTACGAATATAATCCCAGCCAGTCTGTAGATTATGAGCTGGGCCGGCCAATTTGAAATCGTCCACATATACTGAAAGTATCAGTCCCAGTTTGTTGTGTCTCCATACACATTCCCATCCTGAAATAGGCTCGAAACCGACGCTTTCCAAGCATGTACGGCATTTTCGTTCCCAAAAGACACCTGCGAGAGGGTGTCCGTATAGTGCCAATCGTAATCGGCACTCTGGATTCTTGCATTTTGACCAGGATGTCGGTTGTCGCCATTTAGGTATGGTAATCCAAGTATCAACTGGATCGATTCGTCCGTCGCCGTATAATAATGCCTGCGTGTAGGCTCCAGGTGCATCACTTTGTTCTCCCGCATTTTGTAGCAATAATGCAGTAGCATCGCAAAGTTTGGAAGCCTCAATATGCGAAGCACTGGAAGCGGCGTCGGCGAATATGGCGGCCAAACCAGTTTCATCTTTGCCTGTATTGCCCTGAACCACCACTCTGCCCTTGAATTTACGTAGATCAGGAGGAAGTTATTCATGTTTGACTGAAGATAATTCCAATATATTGAAGAAATGCACCTTTGTTCCATTGCGAATAGCTTGTGACTCAATGTCAGCTTTTTCTGCAACAGTCTCCAACATCCATGTTTGTTTCGTTTCCAATCTCTCGAATTCTTTTCGTAGGGCTTCTTGTGCACGTGGTTCTGCGGCAACTTCTTTCTTACTCAGGTTTCTGGTAACTAATGCTGGGCGTGACCATGTCGAATCTGGTATTTTATCTCTGTGTGCCGGCATGTAGTTGGTCTCACGTGGCATGGTTGGTATTGCTACCGACTGGGTGAACTTGCGTATGATCGGGTTCAAAGTCCCAAAGTCGGTTCCTTCATTATCCACAAATACCAAAGCACGTTCTTCTCCATCGTGCCGTTGTGGTAGTTGACGGTAGTATAGTACCGTGGTAATGTCACGTGGCCCACCGGGTAATTTGGCATACAGTATTTCTTTGTTTGTCACGCCTTTGACATTCTCGTCGCGGATGACGTCACCATTGTCAGTGTCGTATGTAATCCGTCGTTCCACAGTATTCCATGTGGGTCCGCCTGATGTAGTAGTACGGAAATTGTTGACCTGTTTATCCTGTGTTGTCCACACTCGCAATGCAGCACGATCACGAATTTCACGGGCTCGTTTAACGTCGTTGGCGTAATCGATCTCTTTCTTTTGCTGTCCACGGGAAAGTGTTTTCCAATGCTCGGGAAGAACGTGATCAGGACGTGTAGTAGTCTGCACACGTGTCGCGCGTCCACGAACCACCATTTTGCCGTCTGGCGTTATTTTTGGAAGCTCATAAAACTGAATCGTGCCTGTCCACGGCTCGCTCAGCTCCCTGTGGTCGTTGGCGCTAACACCATCCCAAACATCTCGGAAGTTACTTTCGCCCTCGAAAGTAGAAGTCGTTTTGAAATCTCGTGTCACGTCGAGTTGGTCAACAGGTACTGGTATATTCATGACGTCGTCCGTTGGGATGAATAGTTTCTTTCTTGGGGTACGAATGTGTCTGATGACGCAATATCCACGCTGTTCCCGGTAGTCTGGCTCCGGCGCTGGTGCAGCAACTTCAGAAGCCGATGTCTGGATATCAATAGCGTTATCTTCCGTTGTCATCATAGACGGATCATCCCATTCTTTAGGGTAAGAAAGTGGAGGGTCAGGCATTGGCTTGTCACCGAAGGGGCGAGAAGTAGATGCCTTCACCTCGTCGTGTGCCTCAGGGTTATGATGTCGCAGAGTACCATCTTTCACGGGGTAAGTGAACTTGCCATCAGGAATGATGATGTCTTTGACTCTGTGCACATGACACAGATCACCATCAGGGTTCTTGGCGTATGTAGCCGTGTCCAAAACAAGGTAGTCACCTGACCATCGTCCACCAGAGTGTAAGTGGTATCCCATGAATAACCCTTCCCGAGTATTTTCTTTAAATTTTGCAGTCTCGTTGTTAATCTCGGGGTTGAGGCATTTCCAAAATATCCGAGCACCGAATGGTATGCAGTGCCCAGGAAAGCTTTCGCCAAATCTTATTTCATGGGCTGTCTTTTCTGCGTGCTCCTCTTTGAGGGCAGCAACGCCCGTGGATGCATGCACAAAGTTGTGTCCACAGCAAAAGGCTTGCATAGCCTCTTTCCACCATTCGTGTCCCAGACCAGACATATGTAACACAGCTCTAGTACCAAGGATGACAATTTTGACAACCCGCTCAATCAATCCATTTGTCTGTGGACGATGTGGCGTACTCGTGTCGTGTCTCCATCCCAATTGGCGGCGAGCTTTCTGAAGCTCTCCAGAATTGTCTGTGTAGATATGCTTCACCTCATCGTTCGCGGCGATGAACTGTTGAAAGGATGCCTTTGTAGTAGCTGCGTCTTTGTGTAGCGCTGGGTAGGCCATGAAGATGCCAGTATATCTATCAAGGACAACAAGTGCATATTTGTCGCCATGTTTGTCCGCGGCATCATCTTTGGCCAGTACGATATGGTCGGCAGTTAGAGCCTCACCGAACTTCTTCGGGACAAAAGCCTCGTAGGCGTTATCCTCTTCGGTGGGGTCTGCCGGTGGATGTGGTTTGTGCTGTCGTCTACACGGGGCATTCTGTGCCATCGTACGAGAACAGATCTCACAGTCGGGATGTTTTGGGCTGTGAGTCATGTAATGCATCAGGTCGATCGGTTTCTTTTGTCTGTTGGGCAGAACTCGATCGTTGTCTGGATGCGTTCGTGTGGGTGTCTCTGTCGGTATGTCGTTGTCTGCTTGAGCTATATCGAACCCCCCGCATTGTGGAGGAGAACACTGCATCAGAGACGTAGGCGAGTCGGTGGTAGAGTCCACGTTGGTCTCGTCTGTTCTTGTGTCGGGAGGTTCTTCGACCGTGATGGTCCGTGCTCCTCCTCCCTCTCCGACATGTGGTCTCTTGGGGCAGGTCCCTATGTGGGGTCGTAGCTCGTCTGCAGTGGTTGGTTGCTCTGTAGTTGTGCAGCACCAGCAAGTGTCGTTACAGCGGGCGGATGAACGCTTTCGCTGACGACGGCGGGGCGCTGACGAAGTGCATAAACGTGGTGGTGGTATCCGTGTTAAGTCGTCGAGTCGTAACTCTGGCACACGATTGTTGACTGGAATCTTATACCATTGGCCCCCCGGATCCTGAAGCATGTAGCCCAACTCAGGATCCCAAAGCTGTCGAAAGCCATCAACCTCAATCAATTTTCCAACTGATAGTAATGATGGGCAGTCTGGTAAAGCAAGGGCTGAACTATGCAGTCCAACTTCGGGTAGCCGTATGTCGTAGTGCTCGTTGACGGTACGATCACCATTTGCAGTTTCCAGAATATGCTCTTCGCGAATAGATATGCGATCCGACTCGGTCTGCGTAAGTTCATGTTTTCCCTGAATGTGATGGGCAGAACCACTGTCAAGAACCCAAGACCTTGTCAATGCTGCAGTCGAGCGTGGAGTGTCGACTTGCTTTGTCGTTGTTGTCGTCTGGGCAGTCTTTGATGACTGCTTGACAGTGTCGTCATGCTTTCGGATCGCAGTTGGTGTGGCCACCGACTCTTGGTTGTGTCGGTAGTCGTACAGTTCGTCGTACCATAGTTGTGCCTCTTTTTGACATTCTCGTAAGGCCTCTGCACTATCATCCCACCATTTTTGTGGTAATGGATCTGGTACTTTGACGATGTCACCCTCAATCGGCAGCTCTTTCCATCTGTCCAGTCTGGCTCTGCCAGATATGGTATGGAAATAGTAGTCCACGTTGCGTACGTCGAAGCGTATCCGACGACGTATCTTGGTAGATGTCGCTGTGGCCTTGGTGTTGGCCATGAGGGTCTTGTCGCGGATGACGTAGCTGCGGTCTGAACGGCGTGAATGTCTAAAGTTGGCAGGAGAACGTGCTCTAGTGTTGGGTGAACCACGGGACGATCCGCGGCTCGGATACCGCTTGCCACGTCCTTTGTCACTGCCATATGATCGATCACGGCCGCGCGGACTGCCACGTCCGCCGCCACGATTGTCTCGTCCTCGGGAGGTAGATCTCGAAGATCTGTCGTAACGACTTCTCGATTGGCTGCGAGAGTCTTGGGACCTCCTGGATGTGGAACGGGATCGGTCGCATTGGCGTCGGTTGTCACGTCCCTGTCGTGAATCGCTTGCGTAGCGAAACCCCCCGCGTTGTGAAGACCGTTGGCTTCCTGATCCGCGGGATGGCGATCGGCCGCGGCTGTCCTGGCTGGAAGTCCGCGGTCGACTCGGGCTTCGTTCAGGAGTCTTTGCACCAGGTGCGAGATGAGCGTATTTGCATTTGTCGCCTTTTGTGCACTTGTTCTGTGCGAAATCCTTGCACTGTGCGGCGTGCGGGTAGTTACACTTATCACCTCTGGTACATGTGTTGCGCTTGGCAAAATCGAAGCAGAATGGCTTTGATGCTGGCTTCTTGTGATTCGCAGGAGTGGACATACTACGGCGGGGGTTGCCACCAGCCGTTGATGGTCTGGAAGATTTGTTGTTCTTCCAATCCCTGGAATATGTATGTAAAGCCTTGCACCGTTCACCATTGCGACAATTGCCTTTCTTTCATGCAACGCACACGTTAACCTGAGATCGTGTCTCGTGTTCGTACCGTAGCTTGTTTTGATTCTTCTCCAATTGTTTAATCTCCAGTACGTCCAAGACACGCTGTCGAAGCCAACCGTAGGTACGATTCGGGTCGCTCATCTTCATGCGCTGGTACTCGTACATGTCTTGTTTCATCCATGCATGTCTACGAATCTGTGTGCGGAATAGCGATTCCAATATCTTTGGATCGGGTACTTCTCGGCATTCCAAGAGTAAGGCGTCCCAATCGGTGATGAAACGTTGCAAATCTTCGTCTCTCATCCTCAGTTCTTTAAGGCGCTCGAAATCGTGCAGGTCGTCGTCGACGTCTGTCACTTTGTAAGACTGTAGGATATGCCAGTATATCTGGCGTCCTTTGAGCATGCGTCCTGCTTTGTGCTCTCTGGTCTCGATGAGCCTGATTTGGTAGCGTAAGTCTGAGGATAAGATGTCGCTCAGAGCGGTTGCGAGTCTGCAATCGATGCTCTCAAAGTCTCCACTGTCTTGTAAATCCTCGAATGTGCATTCGGGTTGTTCTGCCACGCATAGGAAGGCGTATGCTTTGGATGGTCGCCCTGAGGCGGCCCCGAAGTTCTTCCGCACTCTTTGCTGCCACTCCAGCAGCTGCGTGATCTTAGGCAAGACAGATACACGGACGGTGTCTGACTCCTTGATAGGCGTCGTAGTATGGACCGACACCGCAGACGCTGGCTGTGAGGGTATCGGTGCACCGTCGATGGTTGGTTCTGTGCGCACAGGAGACACATGGCGTGTCTGTGCAGAAGCTGCCGCGGAGGCTGCTCCTGGAGATGTGCGTCGTTGTTGTCCTGCTGAAGCTTGCGGTGCTTCGGCGGACACTGCCGTCGGCCTGTGCGGGTCGGCTGCAGGTCGAAGGTGAATGTTGGTGTCGTTAGTGTGGTCGATCAGCTGATTCGTCCAGCTCGTCATGTCTTCTTGTATTTGACCCACCTTTTGGCGTGTATACTCATCAGTATCCCGAGACCGTTGGGAATACCGATCAAGCCGATGCTCGCATGCTCGGAGACGGGCGCTTTGTGCCTCCACCTCGCTTTCCAGACGTGCGAGATAACTCTCAACACGTACCTTCTCAGTATCTCTTTCATGAATAACCTGGGAGAGCTCTAACTGCGTGTGGTCCGCCGCCTTCTCAACGTCCTGCAACCTGTCAGTGAGGCGGGCGAAATCGTAAACCGTGGGAGGAGAATCCAGCTGATCAGTCTGGGCTCGTCCGACACGCAACTCTGCCAGGGCGTCCTGTACACCAGGGAAACGCTGCTCTATGTCAGAGATCCGGTTAGCGAGTGGCTGCACGACAGCGTTGGTCGCATCAAGCCTTTGAGTGATGACTCTCTCAGTACGCTGCAACATGTCGATCAGGTTCGACGAGTTTGTGTGTGCTTCGGTACGAAGCGTCGCCGTTGTGTGGTCTAGGTAAGATCGAAGATCATTGATCTGAGACTGAACGTCGCCGAGGTCTGTGGCCTCGGTTGGGGTTGGTCGGTTACGGAGCTGGTCGTGGATCTCATCGTGTAAAATCCTGACCGCAGAAATGCCTGTGTCGCGTACGATCACAAGTTGTTGCTCCATCTGCGCAAGATAGTTGCGCAGGTTCTCGACCATCGCCGTTCGTTCACCTGAGTGTGACACCTCACGATCAACCTGGTACTGCAGTTCTCCTATGATGCGTCTATCTTCGGCGATCCTGGAATCGATGATCCCTAAGGCGCCGTCAAGATCGCGGCGTGTGGCTGCAGTATCCGTGGCATTCGTCTGAACGCTCTGTAGTAGTCCAGAGTATTGGCTGGACACGAAGGTTTCAACCTGGTCTCTGAGCTCAGCTATGTCACCTGCGGCGGACGTCCCCGCCAGCTGGTCGTCTGAGATGGAGAGGTGGGAGCGTCAGCTTCCCTGTGTCCCCTGTCGCGGGGAGTGCATGGCCTCTGAGAGGCAGTGCGCGGGCTCGACCTGCTCTCGCCGTATGGGCCTGGGGCTCCACGGCGGTTGCGCGCGGACGAGCTGCGACTCGGACCATGTGTGTGTGATGTCTCATCCGATGATACCTTGGGGTGCCGCGTCTGTGGCTGTGCCGACACTGGTCTACTGAGTTCCTCGAAGGTAGCTACGTGCTCCGCCACAGGGACGGTCGCAGGGCTGGGGGTTCCAGCACCTGAGGTCCATCGGCAGTTAGCGCGGAAGCGCCCTGGAGTATCGAGACCGGTAAGGCTTTCGCCTGACGCGGTTGGGATTGCTCCCGACGGGGAAGGGGAGGGAGGATCAAAGGTCGGCGTGTGAAACTCCTTCCTTCCTGTTCCTACTCTTTCTCCTGTCCCCCCGCGGGCGGCGCTGCGGCGAAGTTCAGCAGCTAGACGCGCCTCGGGTCCTCGGGAGCTGGGGGGGGTATCGGGGACACCAACACAGTCCGCATTAATGCTCTCCAACTCGTCACCGAGCCGTCGCACCGTGGGAGAGCTTGGACGCGAAGCCCCAATGGAACCCATACGGCGCATGCGCCGAAGCGGCTCCATTGGGCTCGCATGCAAGGTCACCGCGGGCGAGTCGGTGAAGGTGAGCGTTAAAGGGCTGATAACCTGTGTATGGGGTTGAAGTACAAGAGTACAGAACCCCTGATCCGTTGGTAGAGAGATGGAGTGATAGATGGATATCTTTCCCTCCCAAGCGATCAAGGTACGATCGCTCCAACTCAGTACCTGAGCCCAAACGGCCAGGTGCGGGAGAGGTAAGGATAAGGAGTATATATGAGGGTATTACACGGGTTCCACACACAGGAGGAGGAGCGAGGAGGAGGAGGAGGAGGAGGAGGAGGAGGAGGAGGAGGAGGAGGAGGTCAAGGATGAGGAGGTCAGGGAGGAGCAGGGCGCGAACCAGAGTAAACCCAGGACGCATCAACGATGCTGCAAGCCACCCTTCTGTCCCAAGTCCCCCCCTCCCTACTCTGCACGAGACGCGCATCATTTCTCACCGCCCGGAGCGTTCTCCTGGACAGACGAGCGCGCCCCCCTGTGGGCCTCGCAACTCAGGCGGGAGCTCCGTCTTGAGAGAAACTGCTCTCCATCCCTCGAGCCACAAGCAAGGACCCGGCCAAGATTATTCTCCGGGCTCAGGGAAGCGCCTGACGGAAGCCCCGCTCCGAGGAACATGATCGACCCACGAACCCGGAAAGGAATATCGAAATGTAACGCATGGCAACGTTTTCAAAGACACCTGACTGGGTGACGGGCAAGTGCAATGCTGATTGTATCGATCTTGATGTACTGTGCCGAGGGCTGTGCTGTGCTGCACCGTGCTGAATTGCGATGTGCCTTGCCGCGGTTGTGCTCTATAGCGTCGTGGATCGAGTCCTCCTTTGCATCCGAGTCCTGACCGAACTGATCTGGATCTTAAGCTCGAGCTGCCTGAACACATAGTAGCTGCCCCAGGGCTAATTGACAGGGGGACATGCCAGGAGGACGCGCCGCGAAACGTCCCAAGGGACGCGCCAGGCGACGTGCCAGGGGACGTGCCATGGGGTCGCACCGTAGGACGTGCCAAGGGGACGCGCTACGGAACGTGCCCATGGATGTGCCACGGAATGTGCCAGGGGACGCGCCACGCGACGTGCCAGGGGGACTCGCCAAGGGACGCCCCACAAAACGTGCCAAGGAACGTGCCAGGTTGCAATGCTGATTGTATCGATCTTGACGTACCGTGCCGAAGTCTGTGTTGTGCTGCACCGTGCTGAATTGCGATGTGCCATGCCGCGGTTGTGCTCTATAGCGTCGTGGATCGAGTCCTCCTTTGCATCCGAGTCCTGACCGAACTGATCTGGATCTTACGCTCGAGCTGCCTGAACACATAGTATCTGCCGCAGAGCTAATTGACAGGGGGACCTGCCAGGAGGACGCGCCGCGGAACGTCTCAAGGGACCCGCCAGGCGACATGCCAGGGGACGTGCCATGGGGACGCACCGTGGGACGTGCCAAGGGGTCGCGCTACGGAGCGTGCTGGGGACAAGCGTTTCGCTCGAGACATCCTGTCAAAATCCCCACTCTAGACATCCGCCTGAGCGACCTGGACACGTGAAAACAAACGTTTCGCTCAACACATCCTCAACACATTCTCATGCTAGACATCCGCCTGGGCGAACTGGACACGTGAAAACAAGTAGTTCGCTCGAGACATCATCAACACATCTTCATGTGAGACGTCCGCCTGGGTGACCTCGGCACGTGAAAACAAGCGTTTCGCTCGAGACGTTTTCAACACCTCCTCATTCTAGACATCCGCCATGGCGACCTGTACACGTGAAAGCAAACGTCTCGCTCGAGACATCCTCAACACATCTTCATGTTAGACATCCGCCTGGGCGACCTGGACACGTGAAAACAAGCGTATCTCTCGAGACATTCTCAACACATCCTCATGCTAGGCATCCGCCTGGGCAACCTGGACACGTGCAAACAAACATCTCGATCGAGACTTCCTCAACACCTCCTCATTCTAGACATCCGCCTGGGCGACGAGGACGCCTGAAACCAAGCGTCTCGCTCGAGACATCCTCAACAAATCCTGCGCTTGACCTCTGCCTGGGCAACCTGGAGGCGTGAAACCAAGCGTCTCGCTCGAGACATCCTCAAGACCTGGGCACGTGAAACCAAGCATTTCACTTGAGAAATCCTCTAAATTCTGGTCCCCAGGAGAAGACAATATATAACACAAAACAAGCGTTTCGCTCGAGACATCCTCAACAAATTCTGAGAAACAAGCGTTTCGCTCGAGACATCCTGAATTGTTAATTCGCCGGCCCTCTTCCCACTCGTTATTTATCGCAAAAGAAATGCGCCGGCCCTCTTCCCGTCAAACCCGGGGGGAAACCATCTAAATAAAAAGAGAACCCTGGGCTCAAGCCCTTTCCGGGAATAAAAGAGAACCCTGGGCTCAAGCCCTTTCCGGGAAAAAGGAACCGCCCTCCATCCGCGTAGCTCGTGCACCACTCTTAGCTGGTCGTACATTCGATTGACATCTCAAGTGGGAGATCCCAGTTTTAAACCGAACCGCCCTCCATCTGTGAAGCTGCTGCACACACACATGCAAGTGCTGTGCTATGTCGTGAGGAAGCCTCCAGCGCGAGCCCCAGATGAAGACGTACTGGCACTCATCCTTGCAGCTGCTGAGAGAAGGCGAACGCGTGCGGTGCCGAAGCGAGAGCCACACGTTGAACCTGCACCGTCCTCCCCCCGTGCGACCGTTGGACCTCTCACGCTTCCGGACAAGCTCTAGCAGCAGCCTCTGGGAGCTGCGCCCAGCGCCCTGCCTGCGGACACGCGTGTGCGACAGGGAGGCGCTGCTTATGGACCAGAGGGGTGGACGAGGACGACGAGGCCGAGGAGGGGCAAGAGGAGGAGGAGGAGGAGCAGGAGGAGGAGGAGGAGGAGGAGGAGGAGGAGGACGACGAGGCCGAGGAGGGGAAAGAGGAGGAGGAGGAGAAGGAGGAGGAGGAGGAGGAGGAGGAGGAGGAGGAGGAGGAGGAGGAGGACGACGAGGCCGAGGAGGGGAATGAGGAGGAACGCCTCTTCTTGGCGCTCGCGGACGTGTTGCCCCTCTGCTGCCCGGGCTTCCTGTTGGCGTAGCCCCCGTGGTAGATGTGCTGGTACGGGTCGAAGGCCGGCGTGCTGTTGTCGCTGCTGTTGTCGCCCGCTGCGAGGGGGGGGCTCGTCGCTGTCGTCCACGAGCGCGTCTGGCTTAGCGTGCTGCTGCTCGTCGTGCTGGTCGTGGTGGGCGTGGGCGGCGCGGAGGTCGTGGAGGTCGTGGTGGTGACGGTGCTCGGGGCCGCGGCCTCGCCGGGCGCCAGCGTTGTGGTGGTCGAGGTGGTGATCCGCCACCGTGCCGCTGGGCACGGAGTTGGCGGGCCCGAAGGCCCTGGGCCCAATCCTCAAAGCACCCCGGAGGAGTCTTCCGAGGGCCCGGGCCCCAATCTCCGAGCTCTCCTCCGGCTCGGCGCGTGCCCTCTGGGCTCCGGCACGCCCTCGTCGCGCCCACTTCTCGGGCCCGCGCGGGGCCCCGCGGGGCCCCCAAGACGGCCCAAGAGGGCCCCGAGCCGCCAAAAGATCGGCCCAAGACGCCCAAGATGGCCCCCAGACGGCCCCAGGAAGCCTCCAAGGCGCCCCAGGAGGCCTCCAAGAGGTCTCCCCGAGAGGCCCCAAGAGGCCAAAATCATAGATTTTCCTGCGTTGTTTCATTGAGGCCCCCAAGACCGCCCCCAGAGGCCCCCAAGACGGCGCCATGACGGCCCAACAGGGCCCCAAGACGGCCGCAAAGGCGCCCAAGACGGCCGGCCCAAGAGGGCCCCAAGACGGTCCCGCAAGGGCCCGAGAGGGGGAGCCCGAAAATTCTAGCCTTCTGCCATACGAGGGCTCTCGGAGGCCCCCAGAGGCCCCCAAGACGTCCCAAGAGGCCCCCAAGAGGCCGCCAAAGGCCCCCAAGAGGCCCAGACGAGGCCCGGCCCCAAAGCGGCCCCCAAGAGACTTCCAAGAGACCTCCAAGAGGCCCCCGAGAGGCCTCCCACGCGGGATGGGCCGAAGGCCATTCGATAGTCGTGGAGATCGTCGTGGTGGTTGTGGACGTAGTTGTGGAGGACGTCGTCGACACGGCTCGGGGCAGTGAAGTTCTAAGAAGGTCGTAGTGCAGCAGGCTCCCGAACGTGTCGTCGTACGTCAGCGAGGCCCAGGACATGGCCACCGAGCAGGCCTGCGAGCCAGGCATGTCCATGCCCAGGGACACGACGATGGCCCTCCTCTGCAGGACCAGAACGGCATAGACATAACCTTTCAAAGATCTGCGCGGATTTCTTGAGACGGTCATGCCCCCCTTCTCCGCAAACCCCAAGGCGGCGCCAGAGAAAGGGCGTGTGAGGGACTGATGGAAAGGGGACTAGTGCCGACGCAAAACATCCGCGTGGACCTCCGAGTATTTCTGCTTATAGAACCTAGGCCGGCATGGCCAGAAATATTCGGAGCTCCGCGCAGCTTTCTTGGATCTGCACCAGGCTCCCCTCCCTGGCGCTCGGAGCGCGCCAGGGGCGGTGCGGGAGGCGCCGCCAGGGGGCTCCAGCGCATATCCAAGAACTCCGCGCCGGCCTGCAAAGTCTACATTTCTGCAAGTGTCTCTTCTGCGACTTACTCTTCCGGGGGGTGTTCGACTCCTCTAGAGGCCTCCTTGATGGGGTCCGAGTAGATGAGGTCGGAGGATCAAGCCGCATTGGCGATGCATCAACGATGCAGCGACGTCGGCGTGGAGAAAAGTGGGGCCCACATCGAGCCACGTCGCCGATGCATCGCCGATGCATCGACGATGCGGCGCGATCCTCCAACCCCATCTACTCCGACCCCTTTTATAGAAGAAGAGCACAAGGTATAAACATAAACTTTTGGCGCTCCGCGCGGACTTCTTGGATCCGCGCTGGAGCCCCTCCCTGGCGCGCGGAGCGCGCCAGGGGCGGTGCCAGAGGCGCCGCAGGAGGGGACTAAGCGCGGATCCAAGAAATCCGCGCGGAGCGCCACAAGTTGATGTTGATGGCGTTGTTGTTCTTCTTCTTCTAATCTAGGAGGCTTAGGTCCTTTGCGGCAGGACGATCAGGTACTTGGTCAGGTAGCCCGTCGCCATCCAGGCGTCCTCGCTGGGGGTTCCGAGGATCGGCGGGGACGGCACCGAGATGCAGACGCCGCAAGTGCACATGCAGCAGGAGCTGTCGCCGGGCTCCGGGGCGCGGTTCAACCAGAGGACGGAGGAACAAAAATAACCGCACAAGCATTAGGTCGGGCCTGTCCCCCTGTCAAAGAATACACCAAAAATAATCAGAAATGGTCAAAAAACGTCATCCCCTGACTATTTTGTGAATGACTTTTTGAATATCCGCCCTGACCAGGGACAGGCCCGACTTAACACAAGCACTCACTCTCGGAGGGCCGCTCGGATTTTAAGCTGCACCTCGACGTGCATCTTCAGGCATCCGGTTCAGTCTGAGCCATGGCTGGATCACATCGGGCATGCAACTTCTTAGGGCCCCCTTGGCAAGCCCACCACCACCAAGAGGCACCCCGTGACAGACGCAGCTCTTGCCTCTGCAAAGCTGTCGTCGTACAGAGAGTCATTGGTTCACTTCACTGGGAAGAAAACTGTCGGGCTGGTCTGGCTGCACGCAAGAGTGACCCTGGGCAGGAGTGACCTCTGGTGCGCGGCTACACGGGGGACGCGGGGTGGCCAATCCTGGGCACGCAAGCCGCTGCCACCGCTTTGCGCTCGGCGATCTGGGGACCCCGTTGGGCCCGCACCATGGCAGGTCACTCCGGCGAAAGGTCGCCCTTCGGTCCAGTCGATCGGTGATGGGCGCCCTCTCCCTCCCCCTGTCGACGGCGCGGCGCGGGGGGCGCCGCCAAGGGGGTGGGAAAGCGGGCCCGGCGCCGAACTGAGAAGCCCGCGCGGGCCTCCTAGAGCTGGTGCTGGTGCGCAGCTTCTTTCGGCCCTCCGGAGGAGGAAGCCATACGTCGAGACCTGCGGGGGGGCACGTCGAGGGGGGCACCGGCTCAGGGGGGGGGAGGCACCGACCTGGAGCCGGCGAGACCTCGCCGACGGATCGGCGATGACCCTCCGGCAGCGAATCCGCACCTCCTGGGCGGGGTGGGCCATCCTCCTCCTCCTCCTCCTCCTCCTCCTCCTCCTCCTCCTCCTCCTCCTCCTCCTCCTCGGGCCCTCATTGGCAAGCGATGGGCGATCGGGGGGCGATGCGCCCCCCCATGAGCTTATCCCCCGGTGGCTTTCGGCTCGCAACTCGGCTCCCCGGCGGCCGTTCAGGACGATCCAGGCACCCCTGGAACGCTCTCGACGAGGCGCAGCTGCTGGAAGGCATCCCGAGGCTGGAACGCCGCTGAGGACCGACGGAAGCGCCCGAAGTCCTCGAACCCCGAAGCCCACTCGGCTCCCCGGCGGCCGTTCGGGACGATCCAGGCACCCCTGGAACGCTCTCGACGAGGCGCAGCTGCTGGAAGCCATCCCGAGGCTGGACAGCCGCTGAGACCCGACGATAGAGGTTCGAAGTTTTTTTCCCCCCCCCTCGAAACCCCGAAGGCCCCCCCTCCCTCCTCCTCCTCCTCCTACCTCCCTCCTCCTCCTCCTCCTCCGGCTCCTCCTCTCCTCCTCCTCCTCCTCCTCCTCCTCCTCCTCCTCCTCCTCCTCCTCCTCCCCCTCCTCCTCCTCCCCTCACCACCTCCATCCTCCTCCTCCTCCTCCTCGCGCCTCCTCCACCAAAGGATGGGAGGGGAGGGTAGGAAGTCAATATGACGCGACGCATCCTAGCTGTCCTCCTCCCCCTCCTCCTCCCCCTCTCCCACCTCCTCCTCCTCCTCCTCCTCTCCTCCTCCACCTCTTCCTTCCCCCTCCTCCACTGAAGCCCCTCGCTCCTCCTCCTCCTGCCTTCCCTCCTCCTCCTTCCTCCTCCTCCTCCTCCTCCTCCTCCTCCTAAGGTCGCCCCTGAAGACCACCCCGGGGAACGACGGCCGTGTCATCTGGTCGAGATAGTCCTCGCTCACCATCTGCAGCCCTCCGCCGCCCCAGATCCACTGCCAGAGCCCCGTCAGCTGCCACATCCACCCCTCGTTCGGCCAGCGGCCACGGTTCAGCATCGCGGAAGGAGGCAAAGCAGCCCAAGCAGGAACTTTCGGAGCTCCGCGGGGACCTCTTGTATTCTGGACGCCCGCACCGGTACGGAGCGAAGAGGTACGACGCCCCAGCGCAGATGCTGCCCAACACTGACAGCGGCCGCTGTTGGGAGGCGACTCTCTATCTCAAGTGGGTAACGTCCGCGGCGACACCAGCAACAAATTCTGCACCAAATCGACAGGAACTGCTATCGGTTTTCGTCCCCATTCCTTCCGTACTGATATATCAGCGCTACTTCCCCTCCCTGGCGTGCGGGGCGCGCCAGGGGCGGCGCCCGAGACGCCGCTACGGGGGGTCCAGCGCCGACCCCAGAAGTCCCGACCCCTTCCCGGGACGGGCGTCTCATCCTAGGTAGTTTTTGTTACGGTTCCAAAGTCCCGTGGCCCCGTGGGGGTCCCCAAAGGCCGAAAATTGCCCAAAACTGTCGACCCTTTCTGCTTGTGCCCTGTTTTCCTCCTTCGCCATCAACTGCCCTACCCTGGCGAGCTGCCGGCACGAGAGCAGCTGGCCCCCACCCATGGAGATCTCCCCGTCCAGCCCGTCGTCGTCGAAGATGCCGCTGAGCCCCACGGGCTTCAGGAACACCTCCTCGAGAGACAGCAGCAGGGCGGGACCAGCTCAGGGGGGGAACACCGACCTGGAATCGGCAGCACGTCGCCGACAG